>VZSF01008870.1:1495195-1792869 GCA_013398295.1 Chionis minor | reverse complement strand
CCTGGGCCGGGCCCGCCGCCGCCTGATGCCACTTCCGGCGGGCGGGGAGGAGGGGGCTCGGGCGCCGCGCGCTGCCCGCCGAGGGGGTCGCACAGCGCCGGCCGGCGGGCGGGGGAGCCGCCGGCGGGCCGAACTTCCTGCCCGTCCCGCCTGGCGGCGGCTGCTCTCCCCCTCCCACCGCCGCCTGTCGCAGGCGCCCCACGCCTCCTTGTCTCGGAAAATGGCAGCGAGGAGCCGCTGCTGGTGGGGGAGCTGCCCGGCTGCCGCCATTTTAAGGCGGAAGGGACAGTGGCGGCCGGGACCGCGGCCCTGTGGCTCCGCGGTGGCCCCGGCCGCCCTGGGCTGCTGTGACGGGGCGGCGCAGGGCCACTCTGTGGCCGAGCCAAGGGCCCTGGGGCGGCCAATGGCTGCCCTGGGTCCGCTTGGCCTTGGTGTGCCGACGGCTGCCGACCCTTGTGCAGGCGGTGGAGCGATGGAGGCTGCGGCTCCGTTGCTGACGTGCAGCTGCGAAAAGCAGCTGCTCTCGGCCTAACAGTTTGTGTCTTGCGTGGGTGCTAGGTGTATACTTGGGGGACAGGTGATGTGGAGGTGGTTTTCTGGCTTTGGACGATGCTGACACATCTAATGGCCACTATGGTGCATCTCTGCAGTCACAGTGCATCCTCATCTGCAGCTCTTTACTCGCCTGCAAAGTGTCTCTGTAGCACTATACACAGCTGCCATTGTCAGTGTAGCCACTAATGCTTGCCTGTAATCTATGTAAACCACATAATTCCCTCCTGACTGTTCCCTGCATACTGGTCTGTATGCTCACATGTTCTGTTACCAACACATGGTTTAACAATCTCGGCATCTTCCCCATAGCTATCACTGTGAGCACCTGACATTTGCCTCACATGCCCTACATCCACTCCACTACACCTGTCCCTACAGGAAGAGGTTGAAATTGCTCTTGCATACCGCGGTAGCGTTTTCAAAAATTAAAGAAATTTACTGAGATTCTTCAGGCCCCATGTAACCATCATAGCCGTAACAACTGTTGACGAAAAATACTGAAAAGTCTGTAAGTGTATGAAAATCAAACCTTAACTTAGCTTTAAGTCTGTAACAGAAGCATCTTGAATTAATGAAACTGTACTTCTACAGCTGAAATCTTGTCTTGCTACTTCCTACTGTTGAACCAAATCTTCCCGAGATGCTAAACTAGTAACTGCTCTGCCGGGATCTTCAACCTGAGTGGATGTCTGGGTGTTTTAAGAGCTCACATTCACTTGCAAGAGTGGCCTTATCAATCGGAAACATTAAGATGAGACACAACCATAAGCAATCTAATTTAATAACAATATATAGCAATGTGTTTAAGCAGTCAGTTCATTTGAAGGTGAAAGATACTTCAGTAACCATCTTTCATTCTATCCAGCAAATACAGGTAGTTTTATTTAGCTGGCAGTACAGTGAAAAGTTTGAGAATTTGTGTTTTCATTGAATTTTTAATTTCATGTGAACAACATAAAAGACAAAAAGGGATGTTGGACAGAAGTAATTTTACCAGGAAATTGTTGCCAGAGCAATGTGACTCAATTCCATGCTAAAGCTTTAGCAATGTTCGTGTCATCTATGTTGCTAAAGAAAGTGTTGATCTTAAGTTTTTTACTTCTTGATAGCATACTGTCTTTTCTGTTGTGTCAATTGTCACTTGCAGGCTTATTTACTTGGCAAGACAAACAGGGTGAGCTGCAGTAAATGTCATAAAGTTGAAGGATAAAAGCATTGGGCTGTTGATTTGTGTTCTCAAATCACAGACCTTCTGTGTGGAAAGAACAAATCAAACCTTATTCAGGCCTTGACAGAAATTTAAAATACACACATATAAATATCATTGTACTTCTTTCCTTGAGACAGTGTATTTGCAGAATATTTTAGTCTATACCAGCATTTCAGAAAGAGTGTGTCAGAAGGAGGGTAGTAGCTACTTTTGTTACAGGGAAATTATTTAATCACGTCAATGTTTTGATGCTTCCATCTATGAAATTAATTTGCAGAGGTACCCACTTGGATCAGTCAGGGCCTAATGGAAACCAAAGTTGTGATTCAAATAATTTCAAATACATTTCCACAAATTTTTATCTGCTATTTTTATCAATTTGGTCTTTATCAAAGAACACGCATCTTATCTTGATTTTTGAAGAGCTGATCTCTCATTTTTTGAACTTGTCAACAGTAACTCATTGCAAGATAATCAATAAAAGTGTTCAATCACTTCATAGAACTTCTGTAACTAATGCCAGTATTAAACAATCTGCCAAATTGAAGTATGAAAGCACTATTGATTGAAACTGGTTGTATTGTTAAAAGCCTTGTATTATATATTTAGATGCAGAATATACTGTATATCTCAAAATAATTGTATGCTTTTTTATTTGGATAGGAATAATCATAATATAATCAAAGTTTTTCACCAGTGAACTAAACCAGGGTTGAACATAAGTTGCTCATGTAGTTTGAAAAGTATCACTTTTTGTAGTCAGAATCAAAACACCACTGAAAAATAATTGGTTTCGTATGCAGGAATTTTGTCAGCAATTTCTTATGTTGAGAATGCCAATGGAAGAAAGGCTATTCCTATGAACTTTTTTCTCATAGTAGATTTGTAATGTGTTCAGGTTTTGATCTTCAACAGAATTACATTGCCATCCCTCATGACTTTTCCAAAATACAGAATCTTACAGAGTTTTTGTGTTTCTTATAAGGTCATAATTAGCCTGTCTAGTAATCATATACAACATAGCCCATTTTTCGTTAAGTCCACTTCATAGATGGTTTGCATTTCCAAATGCTTCTCAAATACAGTCTGTCATTTGTAGTGTTTCTGAAACATACCATAAGGCATTCCTGTCAGCCATGTTGTGCAGAACGTAATATATATCTGTCTATCTTATGAAACAGTGTAGAGACAATACAAAATACTTAAGTGTGTAAGAGCAATCAGACTTATTCAGACCGTGGGTACAACTAATCCAGTATTCTTACTGTCCCAATTTGTGTAAGTTAATGCCTAGGGAAGTGCAAGAACAAGCATATACACGCATTTCACTCACTAACTTTGCCACCCTATGACCATTTTCAGCTCAGGGATTTTTGAACCCTACATGTTTGTCCCTTTTATAACCTTCAGAGAGTATTTTTCCAATAATTTGTCCCGTCTCTCCTTAAACTCATGTAGAAGGTTTGCGTTCACAACGTCTTTTGTCAAGAAGAGCCATCTGTCTGGCAGCTGTTACAAAGAAACAAGCCTTTTAGCTTTCTCTGAAGTCTGGTCCCATTGGCTTCTGTCTTTTCCATTCTTGTGAGCGCTTATGACGAGGGAAGAAAGCAAAGGAGCTACATATAGACGATGATGTTAAGGAATCGGCAGGTTAGTGTAAACTTATAGGCTGCACTGTCTGGCTCTTGTCATGGTTCTTTTGGATACTGTAGCAAATACAGAGACCACCACACAATTCTGTTTAAGTAAATTAGTTATTTATTACTTACCTAATTGATAAGTACTAGTACACATAACAATCTTAAGCTTACCTTATGCTATCTTAGAGCTGTAACAAGTCATTCACCGGTGTTTTGAGTATTTTCTACCTATCTCACTCATCATGTGTGCGTCGCCTCTTATTTGGTGATTTGCATACCTGTAGTCCAGCTATGTGTGTGATACAGGTTCTCCAAAGGGCTACTAATACATTGGGTTTTTACAGGATTAGGTGAGATTGACTGCAACCATGGGCTCGGTCCCTTGCTGTTTGCGTGAACAGTATGTGCTTTTTTATGCTGGCTTTTTTTCCTCAGTTAGCGTTCTGGAGTGTCATAGAATCAAAGAATCATTGAATATTTTGAGTTGCAAGGGACCTTTAAAGGTCACCTAGTCCAAATCCCTCCTGCAATGAGGAGGAACGTCTTCAACTAGATCAGGTTACTCAGAGCCCCATCCAACATGACCTTGAATATTCCCAGGGAAGGAGCATCTTCCTCTTTGTGGCAATCTGTTCCAGTGTTTCACCACTCTCATCGTAAAAAATTACTTCCTTATATCTAGTTTTAATCTACCCTCCTTTAGTTTAAAACCATTACCGCTTGTCCTATGACAACAGGCCCTACTAAAAAGTCTGTCCCAGTTTTTATTATAAGACCCCTGTAAGTACTGAAAAGCCACAATAAGGTCCCTCCAGAGCCTTCTGTCCTCTGGGCTGAACAACCCCAGCTCTCTCAGCTTGTCCTCATAGGAGACATGTTCCATCCCTCTGATCATTTTTGTGGTCCTCTTCTGGACCTGCTCCAACAGGTCCGTGTCGTTCCTGTGCTGAGGACCCCATAGCTGGATGCAGTACTGCAGGGGGTGTCTCACCAGAGTGGAGTAGAGGGGCAGAATCACCTCCCTTGACCTGCTGGCCACATGTCCTTGCTGCTCATTAATTCACCAGGATTCCTCTATCAGTCTATACCAGATAGTTGAGGAACTGAGATTCCTTCTTCTCTACTGACTCAGCTACCAGCGCAGCCTGCATGTTTGACCGTGGTGGTGGGAACAGAGGCTGTTCCTCTGTGCTTGCTGTACACTGGAGGACTTAACGGGGGTGCAGCCCACTCACTGAGTTGAGGCTCTTGCATCCACATTAGCAAGTGGAACATACTATGTGCATTTATGGAATACATCTTCCAGTTTAGCTGCATTGGAAAGGTGCCTTGAAAAGGAACGTGTAGTTTGCATGCACCAAGATTGCATCGTGAAGAGAATCAAAGCACGGTAAGTGGGGTTAAAAACATACTTGCTTTGACAATGCGCTGTTGATATAGACTAAAATGTTCTAGTAGACATATCCATAGTTAATTTAGAAGCTTGAAGTCTCTTACAGTTTGGTTACACTGAGTTTGTCCAGTGCCATACACAGAACTATCAGTAATGATTTTTAAAAGGATACTGAGATATATTCCTAGAGCAGCCTTGCCTGTATAATGAGAAAAAATAATCCACTATAAAAGCAATTAGTTGTTCTTCAGTATCTGATGTAACAAATGTAAAAAATGCTTAGTGGGCATATCTTAAGACACACTGTATTTTAAATAAACAAATACAGATTTCTTTGGTTGCCATGCAAAATCTGAGATTATACTAGCCACTGAGAATCCACTTTTCCTTTGGAAAATGACTAAAATCTCCTGGAAGAAATTCCTTTGATTATTGCATTCAGGGTTTGTAGTTGTTTAACAAGAGTTAGGATAGACATGTAAACCATTTCTACAAAAATCATTTTGTTCCAGCTTTCTAATGTCAGGGAATGGTGCTAAATTGATGATCTTTGTAGGTGCAGCAATGCCAGAGGTTTCTGAGTCTAAGCACTGGCTTTTGTAGAGACACCCGAGAAGGTGTTTAACTGTCTGGCCACACATGAGGCTTTAAATTTTCTCCCTTATGCTCAAACACCATGGCAGAACAGTCTGTGGGTTGGATGGAATTATCCCCTTGATCTGTTCTGATTAAAGCAATCCACTCCAGACAGCGACAAAGGATAAAGTAATTAATTGTCACTTTCTGCACTCTGGTGTCCTGCAGAGTTAGTGCAAGTCCTTGCCTTCACCAGACTGTCGCTGGACTGCTGTGAAGACCAAGTGAGCATTGCCTTTTCTAGGAAAAAAGTTGAGACAGCTGAAGCAGTAAATGAATGTTTTTTGGTAGTGCAACACACAATACTCTTTCTGAGAGCTACCTACTCCATGACTGGGTAATTTTGCAGAAGAATTTTAAAAATCTCATACAGAGCTTCTCTAATACAACTATCCACTTTCAAGAACATATGCCTAGTGTATCTTAATTTAAATTCAGCATATAATTATAAACCAAATCATCCACTTGTTTACGTAGATTTGGCTTCTTTCTTGAAGTCAAGTGGGGATACTTTATTACTAGGCTGGGCTAGTCTAAACCAGTCTAGGGTCTTTTGGTAGAATTGGCATTTGTAAGCAACAGCCTATGTTTGTAATATAACGCTTTGCATATTGAGTCAGTTAGCCAAACACATACAATGTTACGAAAAAACAAATTTGCTGCAGCAGTTGTGGTATACAATCAAGGGCATTGTGGCCAGCTTTTGGTATAAATATGTACAGTTTTGCACAACACTTTTTTTCCCCCATTGAAGTGAGCCTACGGAAAACATTTATTCAAGCTTCTTATGTGTATTTTAATTTCTTTCCTAATTTGTACAATCGAATCTGTCAAACTCAAAACCTGTTACATACTAAAGCTTAAAATCTGTTGCTATTTGGGGATTTATTTTTTCATTTTAATAGCATCCAAAATTGCAAGTGTGTAAAAAGACTCAAAAGGTCATGGCCCCTTCCGTGCAGGCGGAGTCACGTTTACTTGACTGAGGCTATGTGGGGTTCTTCAGCTCATTTTCACTGTCCTGTGATAGCTCTCCTGGAGGCTGATCCTAAATGGTACTTGGAGCAAGCATGACTATTTGTGTCCAAACCACAGGCTTGTAGGTTGCCTTGCAAATACCTGGATTACAACACCCTGCCTGACATAGGGGCAGCTTTGGGCATATCAGTCTTTGCGGGAGCCCTTGCTGCTCCTTGCTGGCTCTGAGCTGCACCCCAGCAAGCCGGGCATGGGTTTGTTTGTGGAGATGGGGGTCAGGTGAAGATGCTGGCTGTGCCCATTAATGGTGGCTGCAAGGCTGTGAAATGGAGGCAGGCATGTTTTTCTTAGCAACAGTGGTCAAGCAAGGTGGGCTGTGACTGCCCAAAAGGGCTGTCCCAGGAGGTTGACCAGGGGACCGCTGGTGGACTGAAAAAAACCTGGTGCTTGTTTCAAGCAGGAGGGGGCAGGAAGAGCAGAAGTCATATGTCCAAGAGCTTAATCATCAGGGCAAGTGCATGTGCTGCCAGCAGCCTGCTCAATAACCTTGGCTCATCACCCTAGGAGTTAAGCAGGCTCCAGTGCTTTGAGAAGGGTGTGAACTCCTTCCCTGCTGAGAGCATCTCATGAGCTCCCTCAGCACGGGACTCCAGCAGTGCAGGACCAGCTGTGTGGGCACCTGTGGTCCAGGATAAGCAGGGGTATCCTGGGTGTGCAGATTGCCCTCACCACGGGAATGCCAGGCAGAAGTGTGGGGTGGCAGCACAGCAGGCAAGCCAGCAAAGGGAAGGCCCGGGTACCATGTCTGTTGGCACAGCAACTAGGAAAGGCAAAGGCCAAAACTCAAGGCAAAAAGTGAAAGGTCAAGAGAAATGGCTCAGACTGCCATTAGCAGACAGAAGCAGAAAGAAACTTTGGTTTCATCCCTCTTCAGGCTAAACCCCCTTTTTTTCTCCAAGTGCTATCTAAGTTTGCTTAAAGCACATGAAATATAAAATAAAGACTACAGATCTCTATTCCACATGCTCCCGATATTTTCTAAATACGAGTTTCTGATCCTGTTTCTCCTTGCTGAGACCATATTTAGCAGCAGCACAGCATGGTCAGTTCTTGTTCCTGTGACTGCACTGTACTGCCATTGGGTCTCATTCGTGAGGTGAACCTCATAAGGTTCCAACCACAGAACTGCAGAAGCATTGAGGCTGGCTGGCACCTCTGGAGTGCACCTAGTCCCACCCCTGCCCAGAACAGGTCAGCTGCAGCAGGTTGCACAGGGCTGTGTCCAATCAAGTTGGAATATTTCCGGGGATGGATACTTCACAGCTTCTCTGAGCAGCCTGTTCCCTTATTCAGCCACCCTCAGAGTAAAAAAAGTTTCTTCTTATGTTTAAATGGAATTTTGTGTACTTGGATTTGTGCCCATTTCTGCTTCTCCTACCACTGGGGACTACTGAGAGGAGCCTGGGTCCATCATCTTTACTCTGCCCATCAGTTATTTATATCTAGTGAGAAGATCTCCCTGAGCCTTCTCTTCACCAGGCTAAAGACTCTCAACTCTCTCAGGCTATCCTTGTATGAGAAATGCTCCAGTCTTAATTATCTTTACAACCCTTTGCTGGACTCACTCCAGCGTGTTCCTGTCTCCCTTGCACTGGGGAGCCCAGGACTGCACNTTGGAATATTTCCGGGGATGGATACTTCACAGCTTCTCTGAGCAGCCTGTTCCCTTATTCAGCCACCCTCAGAGTAAAAAAAGTTTCTTCTTATGTTTAAATGGAATTTTGTGTACTTGGATTTGTGCCCATTTCTGCTTCTCCTACCACTGGGGACTACTGAGAGGAGCCTGGGTCCATCATCTTTACTCTGCCCATCAGTTATTTATATCTAGTGAGAAGATCTCCCTGAGCCTTCTCTTCACCAGGCTAAAGACTCTCAACTCTCTCAGGCTATCCTTGTATGAGAAATGCTCCAGTCTTAATTATCTTTACAGCCCTTTGCTGGACTCACTCCAGCGTGTTCCTGTCTCCCTTGCACTGGGGAGCCCAGGACTGCACACAATACTCCAGGTGTCTCTCTCTAGGGCTGACCAGAGAGGAAGGACAACATCCCCCCACTTGCTGGCAAGACACTTTGTAATGCAGCGCAGGAGGCTATTGGCCTTTGCTGTAAGGGCATGTTGGTAGCTCACAGTCTTTTTTGTCAAAGCTGCGTTCTAGCTAGTCGGACCTCAGCCTGTGCTGGTGTGGGAGGTTATTTCTCCCCAGATGCAGGACTTGGCTTTTTTTTTCTTGAATGTCATGATGTTCCTGGTGTCCCATTTCTCCAGCCTGTCCAGCTCCCTCTGAATAACAGCACTGACCTCAGTTTTGTATCATCTGCAAATTTGCTAAGGCTGTGTTCTTGTCTCACCATCTCTAGGCCATTAATGAAGTTGTTAAGCAGTACTGGACTCAGTCTTAATGCCTGTTGCACACCAGTAATGACGACCCCATACCAGCTGAACTTTGTGTGAGGGACCACAACCCTTTGGGCCTGGCAGTTCAGCCAGTTTTCAGTCCACCTCCATTTTTGTAGTCCATGCTTCATCAGTTTGTCTGGGGATGTTACAGGTGACAGCGTCAAAACCCTTGCTGAAGTTGAGATAAATAACAACCACTACTTTCCACTCATCCACCAAGCCAGTCATTTCATTATAGAAGGTTATCACGTTGGTCACACATGATTTACCCTTCATAAACTCATGCTGACTGCTCCCCGACACCTTCTTTTCCTCAAAATGTCTGGAGATGGTGTCCTGAATTATTTGCTCCCAGTCACTTTCTCTGGAATTGAGGTGAGGATGATCAGTCTGCAGTTTTCTGGATGGTCCTTCAGGCCCTTCTTGAAGATAAGGATGACATTTGCTTTTCCCCGGTCTTCATGAACCTCTCCCAGCTGCAGTGGCCTTTTAAAGATAGTTGAGAGTGGCATCACAATGTCATGGGCCATGTCCCTTAGCACTCGTGGGTGCAACTTGTCAGGTCTCATGGATGTGTGAATATCCAGTCTGTTTAAATGTTCTCTAACCTGATCCTCCTCCACCAACAATAAGTATTACTTTTCCTTATCTTTCCCACTGGTCTTAGTGACCTGGGATTGCTTTACCTCTAAGGACTGAGGTGAAGAAGGCATTGACTGCCTTGGCCTTTCCCATGTCCCTTCCTTCTAGATCCTTGACACATTCAGCAGTGGACCCACATTTTCCCTAAGTCTTCCTTTTCCTGTCAGTGTACCTCCAGAAAGCTTTCTTTTTCTCCCCACATCCTTCATCAGAGTCAACTTTTCTAACATTAGGGTCTGCCCACTAATCCTTACCCATCAGCCCCGAGACACCTCATCATCCATCCCAAGGCAGAGATCTATGCATCCCCACTGCTCTCTCACATAAGAGATGATGCCCCCTCCTCACCTTCCCAGCCTGTTCTCCCTACAAACCCTGCGTCTGCCCATTGCAGCACGCCAGTTATGTGTTATCCCAACATTTTCTCTGATTACCAATTCTTCTTTCAGGCCTTATATTTACTGCATATTGGGTTTTTTCGGCATTAAGTAACTGGCACTCTCATGATGGCTGAGGTATTTTCTTAATCTTTGTGAATTACCAAAATCCTATTGCACTTTGGTTCTTGGACCGTATTTTACAAGGTATTAAATGCAATATATATGATAAGAATGCAGTCTTACTTTCCATCGCTTGTAAGAAAAACAAGGGTGTAATTTCTGATTTTAAACATAACTTCTACAGAATTTCATATAGGTTTTAGATGAACACATTTTAAAATGACCGTGATTAAGTGGATGTATCACAAATTAGAAGTTATTTCAAGTAACCGTAGCATGTTTTATCTTTTATTTTTGGCAAGATGTAGGGGGAACAGTAAGATCTAGATTGTGCAAGTTGCTCACTGCCAACTTCAGTATCTATTCAAATGCAATGTTATCATCCAAAGGAGAACAAACACAGCTTCTGAAGACAGGAGAAGAGAGGCATGAGGAAGTGTAATGATTTTTCCAGGATCACACAGTGAGCCAACAGAAGATCAGGAAAATTGGATCTTCATATTCTGCCCCTTGATAAGAATATTTAACTTCATCTGTAACTGGATGATTATTATACAAGGCACTACTTAAAAGCAGAAATTTCATGATCATGTTCCTCTCTGAGCTTGATGATATCAAGGATCAGACACTGTTGTTACCACTATGTCCAGAGTACAACCAGCAAATTGTGTTCAGTGGCTGTAGAGAGACAAGAAGCAATTTTAGCATGCAGTCCAAAAGCCCTCCACTTTTACAGGTGTATAGATTCATAGTCTCACTGTGGACAGAAGGGAAGAAATTTCACTGAAATTGTGAGTAGTTCTTGTCCCAGCAATGGAGAGGGAGTCGTGGTGGAAGGAAAAGCTTTTTCAGCTAGATCCACACAGGAACATAAATGTTGCAAAAGTGAGTACACAATGTCTATCAAAAGCAGAAGCTAAGTCCTGGCTTGTGTATTAGGAGGTGCCCATGCAGCTCACAGGAAGATTTAGTTGCCACAGGAGGGATTCACTGGCCCTCCTGAAGGTTAAACCCATGCAGCTCTCAGCCCGCGCATGGTGTTGTGCACGTAAACCTTTCATCCTGGTAAAGTGACAACATAGACAGGCAGAGCCATGAGGCACTTGACTGGTTCACCCTGCTCACTGTTACTCTCTGAGGAAAATCCTAGGAAAGGGAGAAATAAGCAGCGTGAAGATCTCAGTTTCTGCAAATCCAAATGAAGAGGCCCGTAGGAGGAGGGAGAGAATATGTTTTAAGCAGAGCCTAAAAGCAGACAAGAAGAAATAGATTGTCTCATCATCAGCAGTTCTAATGCTTTTTAATGGTGAGGATCTTGGCAGACAATTTTGTAGCAGGTGTAACTGCAAGGATAGTAAAAGAAGAAAATTAAGTCTCAAAATTTATTATATATAACAAGTTTTTTATCTATTGTAGCTTGGTACCCTTTGCCTCTTTTGGTACATGGTACTATTTTGTTGCGTATTACCCTTAGTTGCAGGATGTCAACATTGCATGTTGCTCTTGATGTTAACTGCAATGACATTATGGTGATTATAAATGATCCCTAGTCCCACCTTTTGTGTGTATTTTGTATAAATGTTTTGCCATAATAGATGAGCTACTGAGGCAGCTCTAAGTTTAAAATTAAAGTTTGATTCTTGCATTTCTGGAATTCTAAGCATAACTTCACAAATGTAATATTCTTTCAACACGATTTGTGTAGGGAATGTCAGAAGAGTAAGCATGAGATTATTCTGCTGACATGTATATTCATAGACAATTAGCCTTTCTTAGACTTTTAGAATATTCACATATGATGCTATGTACTTTACTTGTCTACAAACCCAAGGAGCCAGGAGGATAGATGATTCTATGATTAGATGATTCTATGCTTTCAGAATAGTTTAGTTTACATGTTTATGTACTTTCTCAGTAGCTGAGGGAAGTACTTCATAACAGGATTCTAGAACATAACTACTGTAAAAATCAACAATAATTCTGTTATGTATTTTCGTATAAGGTATAAGGTTTTCAGTACTAGAATGTTTTCTTTGTACAAGTTCTAACACAGTAATGCTTCCCTTATAATTATTTTGCATTTTTCCCCTTCTCACTCTCTTTTGGTTTTTTGCGTGGAGAGAAGATGAATTCCTTGGAGGTCGCAGGATTATTTCTCTTCAGCCGATTTCAACTGAAAAGAAATTTTTCCACATTTTCTAATTTTTAATTTTAATATATGATCCAAAATCAATGTTATTCTATTGGATTCTTCCCTCAATATATATTAAATTTTCCTTGTCTGGGTTCAAATAGATTTAATCAAAACATAAAAAGTAATTTCTCTGGTATTGGCCATTTTGATTAAGTCTCTAGGCTTCATTCTAGGAAATCTATGAAGTTGTTAGTTTACTTAGCACTGTAGTTAATTTCAAAGTATGATCTCTTCACTGTACACCAAATAAAATTCCAGTTTATACTAATAATTAAAGTACAACCCTATCTGAAAAGTGACTACATAGTATGGCACCTTTTTTATTAGACACGGACTCTGTGTGTACAGACAAGACACAAATGTGGCGTGAACCCGGCAGATGTGATAAGCAGTATAAGAGATGGGGGAAGAACTAAATGAAAGAAGAGGAAAAACTAGCCTTGATAGGTGCGCATAAGCAGTGTAGGAGTTCCTGTCCCTTTAGTGAGAGAAGAACCCAGCAATTGTTGCCCCAAAGGAGAGAGGATTAAACAGAGAGCTTGAGGTTTTGCAGTGTCTGCTTGTGTTTATGCTTCAAGAGGAAGCAAATGGCTTGGGGCCAGCTCTGGGTGTATTTAGCCACTGCAGAATGTAGCGTGCCAGGCATTTATTTTCGCCAGTGCTCCTTGGCTTTCTGTCCTTACTGGCGTGTGTTTTTGCCTTCATAGGAAACATTTTGACAATGTCAACTAAAGCACAAGTGACTACAGTGGTCGGAAGGCAGAGGCTGAGTAGCATTGAAGATCTATCAGAAATAATTAAAAGCAGAAGAGGAAGGTAGCTGTGTGATACTGCAGGGCTGAGCGGCTGCGATGTGGATGGCAGCATGCTGCTACCATTGCAGACTGCTATATTGGGGAAGGCACCGTTCTCTTACTCCCTCCATTGCCCCAGTAAGTCTGCCTGGCAGTGCCTGGGAATAAAAAAGTTGCACTGAAATTTTGAATGCATAGTGCTGCAAGTAGTCTGAATATTCTTTTTCTGTAAGGTCTGTTTGCGTGAGTAGATCTCTACAGACAGCGACTGCAACTTGGCACACAAGTCCTTTTCCAATCAGTAGTTGTTGGAATAGTAATGGGAGAGCAGGGAAGACAGCTCAGGACTTTTGGGAAGCCTCCCCAGGGGACTCTAATATTGTCTCAAAGTCGTTCTGAGATCTGAGAGTAGATTTTCAAATATGAGAAAATTGGAGGTCTTAGATCAATCCAAAGCAAACTAAGCATAAAACTGTCAAGCCCTGTGCACCAGGCTTCCATCGCATGTGAAGCCTTAATAATAGAAAACTGTCCTTAAGGACACAGGTGGTTTCTGCCAGTCCTGCGTCTGCTGTTTCCAAAATATTGAAAAAACATTTTTCCTACGGGAAACTCATATTGTAACTTCTCTGTATAGGTTAAGAAAAAAATAATGCATGTCATTTTCTGGTGTTTTAAAATACCTGTATCTATACCTACATATATGGCCTGGGGGATCAGTGTACAGCCTGCCAACTCTCTGTTTGCCCCTAGTAGCAGCTTTACAGGAGCTAGAGTCAAAAAATGGTATGCCAGCCTTGCGAGGTGAAAATGAAAGTGGCAGAGTGTTTAAGAGTTCCAGCAAAACTAGGTAGGAATAAACTTAAGTTGTCCTGATGCTGCTAGAACAATTTTATCTATTTTTACCTTTGGAAAGCTAATGCATGAAGAAATACTTAGCAGCGTGACAGGCTATCATCATGTTTTTCTTAACAGGTTAACCAGCCAGAAGGTGTTTGCTATAGCAGAACATTAATTTAGTAGTAATATTTCCACTTTCACAGGAGTAACAATACGTCACAAACTGCAGAGAAAATGTGAAACGAAAGAAACAAATGTTAAGAAAATACTTTTTCAGATCTTTTACACACTACTTGTCCCTATAATGGAATTCATGGGTGCTGATTTAAAAAAATAATATTTCCAACCTAGCCAGCTGAAAATAACTAGTCAGCACTCATGAAAAAGACTGGGTTTGAAATCTTTAAGATTTTTAAAGGGACTATGCTTGTGCAGGTTCAGTTTACATTTGCAAATATTCTTCCTGAGCCACACACCCCCTAAAATGAAGTAACTTTTAAAGCTCAAAATACAGCCTTAAATATGTGTGAGATATTTCCTATTCCTGCTGAAGGACAACTCTTAATCCGCAGTCTTTTCAGGACAAAGAAGCTGCCTTTCCATCCTCATATCCACAATTAGTCTTGCGCAACTTTTTACTTGGTCTCGCCTTTAATAACTTTGCAGTCTTTTCTTCTTTGTGCTCGTGTATCACATTTATTCATGTCCTCACTTTAGGCTCCTAGTGTACATTTTCCAACATCTCTTTTGCTCCTCACACTTCCTATCTCTTAGCAGCATTTCACAGTGTCCTGCTCATATCACCGTCCTTCCCAATGCACAGAATGACAGACAGTGCTGGTAATTACAGTCCTCATTTCATTAAAAACAAAAACCTGTAGTGAGCGTCTTAGGATCATCTTAACTGCTAAGAATGCCTGTTTACTGCAAATTCAATTCTGTCCTAATTTAGCACGCATAAGTGTCTGTTAAAAATTCTCTGGCTCAGGGCAAGCAATGCTTTGCTTTTAAGCTAGCAGAGCAATATCAGGGTATCAAAGCTCAAAGGCTGCTGATGTAATGCAGCAACTGGACTTGCGTAGTTTTCATTTTAATTCATATATGTAACTTGCATGCTTTTTTGCAGTCTGAATTTTCAGCTAAACTGTACTAGCTTACATGACTTAATCAGGAAACAAGCAACTGTTTTAAAGAAACCTGTAGAAAAATTGTCCATCCTGTTGGCTTTAGCCCTGTGGAGAGTAATGGATATGCATGGACATTTGAGGGGAAAAAAGGAGACTGCTGAGCATTACCTGTTGCATTCAAAAATGCACACACCAAGTTTGTCATTAGTGTTGAAGTAAATAAAAATGAACAACTGGAGGTAAAGAGCTAGGATGCCCTGGAAAAAGCTGGAGCCCATCCAGGTGCAAACCTTGTGCATAATAATATTAATAACAACAACTACTACTACTTTAAATTCAAGCCAAGGTGGAATTAAGAAGCATTTAACCATTTCTCTTCAAAGAGGATGTAAATTGTTTGAGGGACAAGACAAAGGAGAGCATTTATGCAAGCCTAAGGACAGAACTGAAATAGTTATAACAGTTTAGAACAGAAAAAAGTTAAGAGGACTTTTCTATGTACTAGAAGACTATAGAACTTTGGGGTTGAGGAAGCCCTGCTAGGGCTCACTAAGGTTTAAGTGGTTACCGTAGCACTTGATTTGTGTCATCCATTACCAGCTGTAATGTGTAAAGGGAATAGCTCATCAGCTGAGCCTGATTTGAGGCTCAATAGGCTGCTTTGGAGCCCGCTGTTCACTCCTAACTAGTTTAAATGCCATTTGCTCCAAAGAAATGAGTAAGAGTATTTGGAGTCACTGGAACAAAACCTGCTGCTGTGATTATTACTGTTACTGCAGTAATACTCAATGACAGTTCTTTCATAGCACTTAAAAGAGTCCCTTTGGCACAAAGATCTAAAAAAGCCATATCATAACCAAAAGATGAGAGGAGAGGTAGACAAAGCAAAATCAGATAGCAGGGGGAATACTGTAATCTTATTACCTTTCTGATGTATAAATTTAATTAGGTACTTGTTTCCCTTAAATTTTAAATTAAGCATGTTTATTTTTCTCCTGTGGCAATAGAGAGTGACATGAAATGACTGAGAGAGTAAGGAGGGGTGGAGAGAGGTAGAAGAGATCTTGGTACAACTGGCAACACTCAGCGTGTCGGAGTTAAGTAAACAATGACGTTTCTCATGGGTCCTTCCATTTTGTATAGCAAGGGGCTCTGGCAGAGGCCTGGGAGAACAGGGAGGAGGGGACAGATGAAGCTTTAATTTACAGTCTTTGTGATCTGTCCATGCTGGCCCTGAGTGTGCAGAAAGAGCTGAGAAGCTTCCAAGGAGCAGCCAAAACCCCTCCTTCAAGCAGCTTCCCGTGGGGGCTGTGAAACTTTGAGCCCCAGTGCTCTTGGCTAGTCCCGGCAGCCTGAGTCTGATCTTTTCCAATTACTTCTGTGTTACAGTTAATTTGAATTTATTTTGTTAGTTAACTGTTTGGCCACAGATGTGAAATTAATAATGACATAATTAGTAGAGACATGATTTCGTTTCCTTCACAGTATTAAAATGAAAGTTAGTTCAGTATTTGAGAGTAAAGGCCACAATTTGATATTAAAATGGAGAGTTGCAAACTAGTTGAATGAAGCACTAGCTGTCACCAGGGAGCCTGACCTCTGCAGTCTTAACCTGTGAGCTAGTTGGCATCGCACCTGCTGAGCTCACGTGGCAAAGAGCTTAATGACAAAACTGCCATTAATCCTGCAAAAACTTGGGCATGCATATTTTAAAGCACAAGAATAGTTCAACTAAGCCCAGTGGAATGATTTTTTTTTAAGTAAAAAGTAAAATGTAATAAAATCAAATCAAATCACAGCTGCAGAACTAAGCCTGCAAATCTTTTCAGTTCTATGATTATTTTTTTTTAATGAAAATTAGACAAATGTTTAGTTAGGACTGATCCAAAATTAATTGATTTTTCTTTGACACTTACAGGATCATAGAATCATAGAATGTTTTGGTTTGGAAGGGACCATAAAGATCACCTAGTTCCAACCCCCTGCCATGGGCAGGGGCACCTTGCACTAGACCAGATTGGTCAAAGTCCCATCCAGCCTGGCCTTGAACACTTCCCAGGGATGGGGCATCCGCAGTTTCTCCGGGCAACCTGTTGGCAGTGTCTCACCACACTCACCACACACACTAATTTAAATCTACCCTCTTTCAGTTTAAAACCATTTCCCCTTATCCTATCACTACATTCCCTGATAAAGAGTCCCTCGCCAGCTTTCCTGTAGGCACCCTTTAAGTACTGGAAGGCTGCTATAAGGTCTCCCTAGAGTCTTCTCTTCTCCAGGCTGAACAACCCCAACTATCTCAGCTTTTCCTCATAGGGGAGGTGCTCCAGACCCTTAATCTTCGTGGCTCTTCTTTGGTTAGTCTCAAGCAGGTCCATGTCTTTCTTATGCTGGGGGCTCCAGAGCTGAACACAGTACTCCAGGTGGGATCTCACAGGAACCAAGTAGAGGGGCAGAATCACATCCCTTGACCTGCTGGCCATGCTTCTTTTAATGCAGGCCACAATGCAATTGGCTTTCTGTGCTGCGAGCGCACACTGCCAGCTCATGTCCAGTTTTTTATCCACCAATACCCCTAAATCCTTCACCTCAGGGCTGCTCTCAATCCGTTCTTCACCCAGCTGCCGGTATCCATGCTTGGGATTGCCCCAGCCCAGGTACAGGTACGGGACCTTACATTTGGCCTTGTATAATTTCATGAGGTTCACATGGGCCCACCTCTTTAGGCTGTCAAGGTCCCTCTGGGTGACATCCCTCCCCCTAGAGTATCAATCACAGCACTCAACTTGGTGTCATCCAAAAATTTGCTGAGAGTGCACTCAATCCCATTGTCCATGTCCCTGACAAAGATGTTAAATAATACTGGTCCCAATAGGGACCCCTGAGGAATCTCACTTGTCACTGTTCTCCACTTGGACATCAAGCCATTGACTGAGTGTGACCATACAGCCAATTCCTTGTCCACCAAGTGGTCCACCCATCTAATCCATGTCTTTCCATTTTTGAGACAAGGACGTTGTGTGGGACAGTATCAGACACTCTGTACAAGTCCAGGTAGATGCCATCAGTCACTCTTCCCTTATCCACCAATGGTGTAACCCCATTGTAGAAGGCCACCGAATTGATCAGGTATGATTTGGCCTTAGTGAAGCCATGCTGGCTGTTACCAATCACCTCCCTGTGCTCCATATGCTTTAGCAGAGTTTCCAGGTGGATTTGATCCATGATGTTGCTGGGCACAGAGGTGAGACTGAGTTGCCTGAACTTCCCTGGGTCTTTCTTTCTTCCCTTTTTAAAAATGAGGGTTATGTTTCCCCTTTTACAGTCACTGGAAACTTCACCAGTTTAAGTGAAGGAATATCTCCTTCCTAACCTCCTTGTTTGGCCTGATAGCACCTTCATGTTCTCTTGGGATTGCTGGTTTATTTGTAACAGAGCAAGATCCATCCATCCTGTGTAAATAAGCTAAATTAGATTGTAGTTTAGTCTCAGTCATTAAGTATACCTAGTACAACTCCTTTCATTGCTGGATATCTATGGTTGCTTCTAGAATTATCCTCAAAGTATTTATAGTAATCTTCAATTCTACTCAGAACGTATAGCATCATATTTATCGAAACTGTTCACAGCACATGATTAGAGCTGTTATTCCTATTTCATGCAATCATCCGCAAACTAGGCTAAGTACCAGAAAGAGTTATTTGTTAGTGACCCACACTAGACACCGACATGTCTGAAAAAAGGATAGTATTACAAAGTGCAAAGATCCTCAGCAGATATCTAGACAATTGATATTTAAAACCCAACCAAATTCATGTGGATTACCTTTGCATGTTAGACATTATAATACTTCTCAGCTTTGCTATGAAGGACCTAAAGGTAAAGTTACAGTCTCTTGTGCGTTTAATATACTGAGACAGGTATAATTTCTAGAGTATAGTCTGTTGAACAAGGAATAGTTAAATCTGGCTGTTTCAGGAAAATCTGTTCTGTCATTTCTCTTTATCATGCTTTATTCTCACCTCTTCAAAGAGTGGTAATGAGGATATTGAAGCATTTTACACTTTTCTAATAGTTAAGCTACCAAAGATACTGTGCAGTAAATAAAGAAGCCATCTTAGAACATATTCACAGATAATTGGACTTCAAAGAATTTCCTTAGCATTTTGGAGGATGTATATATACGAAACTACAGTCTAAAACTGTTCCAAAAAATTAACTAGTAGCTTTGTCATTTGTGCAAATTATTCCCTAACTACACAAAAGGGTTAGATGAAATCTGCTTAGGCCTTCATGAAAATTACTGCATCATACATACCAACTGAAATCATGCAAACCCTTCATGCTCACACTGAATGGAAGAAATGCACGTTTTATCCATCTTCTGCATGGGACATTAAGATTTAGATACTGAAGGTAAACACACATTAGAACAAAGTAAATTGCTGACACAAGTTAATGAATGAATTGAGGGTTTAAAAAAAAAGGAAAGTATGGCTAAGGTTGGACTACACAGTACTTTCTAGGACTCAAGTTTTTCGTTAAGAGTAAACAGTATTTTTCCTATCATCTGACATATCTCCTTTTTTTTTTTTTTTTCATTTTGTGTCATGATCTCCACTTATGATAATGTTAAAGAAAAGGTAGGAAAACCCATCGGGGAGCATTCAGTAGAGCTGGAAACTCTGTTCCCTTTACCTTAAGAAGTAGTAGTAGTAGAGCTTTTGTTATAAAGTGGGATATAAACCGATAATAATAAGTTAAGAAATAAGGCTTCTATATTAATGCAATTAACCTAGCCAACTAAAATGGAAACCTCATGGGACTATTGCCTTCTGCCCATCCTTTCTGCTGAAAAATATGTGATGTCAGCATAAAATTTCTCCGGTTTTCCAGTATGATGGTATACTCATTTTGATCTTACATTCCTATCATACACAAAACACTCACAAAAGTAAGACAAGTCAATCAAGGTATTACAGAATATCCCCTTTTTTTCAGGTATTTATCGTTATGAAACCGAAGTATTTCATTTACACATTTAAAATTGGCTTTTGGCAAGGCAGCAGTTCTACAAAGGAGACTTGGCTATTGAACAATAATGAATAAAGAGCTCCACACATTTCCCCATCTGCTTTTCCAATTGTTAAAATAAAAATAACAAATCTGAATGGGAATGAAAATGTTATTTTATACAACGTTCATCTTTGCAACAAATGTTTTTCTAATTGTTAAGTTAAAATTTCTTTATCTGAAATCTCCCTCAGTGCTGCAAACTTTATTCTCTTGAGATTGATGTTGAATAATAGAGGGGCTATTTGACAGAAGCTTAAATAAGGCCTGTGCCTTTGTATTATCACAGCGTAGCAGAGGTGATTGGAGCATGTCCCCCTGATCTCAGATCCTGATGTCAGCTGGTGAGCTGGTGCCAGGTCCAGCTTCTTCCTGGCAGAAGAAGAAAGAGAGAGAGAGAGATGCAGAAGAATATCCTCTGTTTTTCGCCTTCATTTCTGCCAATGTTTGGATTCATAGCTGCAAAGATATTAGTGCAGGATACTCAGTTCATGGAGATACACTTAACCAGTAACAAAGCAACATCAGGAACTGAAAAGACTTGCAGGCTATCCATGTAAATTAAATAACCAACTGAACAAACTGGAGGTGGTAAGCCAGTAGCCTCAAAGAGTAGTCTTGACCAGTAACCTTGGTCTCTTGTTACTTTTCCAGTAACTACTAGTTGGATCAAGGTTAAATGTGGAACAAAAGGTACTTCTCAGAAGTGTACAACTCTTGGTGTATCCACCAAAACAAAAATAGTTTTATCTCCTGGGCTGGAAGGAATGATCAGCCGTATAACTACTGATCTTCTTGATGTTCAGTGAAATCAGTCAATCTGGCCTGAGACTCTTCACTGAAAGAAGCAGGTTCCCTGGCTCTGAAGCATTCATAAGAGAAGCCAGAACTTGGTATGATTAAAAGATACAGCAAAGATGATCTAAAACCAGTGCTCAGTAGCTGTGACAATGTACATGGAACTGTAGCTCAGAAACATCAATTTTCCTTTCACTGAGTCTAGCTACAGGAAAAAATAACAAAGCTGCATAGTTGTCATTGCCGAACCTACCATCTGATCTTAATAAGGCCAGAGTTTGGGGGTAGGGGGATGGATATCTGAAGGTCTTGCAGTCATGCACTGCCTCACTGGACCTATGGGGTCCTATGGACAGACAAAGCTGTTCAGTTTTGTCCTGCAGTGACTGGCACCGGCACCTCCTGTTTCCTGTCCTCTGTGGAGTGCTGCACATTAGTGTTCATTGCAGGAAAATAAATGGAAGGTGGCTTACTACATTTCCCAGGCTCAGGCAGATGAATGGCTGAATGGCGCTCTGAGGATAGGTATATCAACCCTGCCCCTCCACAGTGTACTGAACGCTGCAGAGATGCTTTCAGAGATGCATTACTGAGCTTTACTGAGCTTTACTGCTCAGAGATGCTTTCAAGCACCACCTGTTGTCACACGGATGCGTTTGCCAGGCCCTCATTAAAAGTGTCTCTCTCGGTTATTTTAGAAATGATAGAATGATAAAGGTATCAGAAGACTTGAGCCCAAAGGAAATACACGTGTAGCCAGCATCATGAAATCAAGTAGCATTCTGCACATAGTTTTGCTCACCGTCGCCACAAATTAAATGCTTGTTTACATTTTGCCCTTTCCATGGAAGAATAAAAAATCTTCAAAGATTTTGACTGGCTAACTCTGTACAGCATATCAGATGCACACAGATGTAGTAATCAGCCTCTCTGAGTTTTTTAGGCATATTGGAGAAACGATTAGAAATTAGGATGCTGGTGAAGGCCATATGGAGATATATAAAATCAGAAATGACGTATATTCTATGTGCTTTGTAAACACCCAGAGGAGCTATTTTACTGTGATATCCATGACTCCCAAGGCAGGATCATCTCTTTATTCATAGCCAAAATTAGTCATTTTAATATTAAAGTTTTGGTGTGTGGCCTGCCTTTTGAAAAATATCGAACTGTAGTTATGCAGCCAGAGTCAAACTTGAAGGTGGCAGTCAAAGAAGCTCCTTTGGGATACTTTTCCAAGGTCTAAAAAATAAAGCAGACATTAAATTCTTCATATGAAATAAACTGCGGTTCAGACGTGTCATAAATTCTTGCCATGATTATACTTCACCTTATATGAGTGATTCTCAGAATTTTTCATACCACATACATTCTTTCAGTTACCCAGATTCATGAATCTCCCTTTTAAAATAAGGACAATAGATTGATCACAGCTCTCTTATATATGCTGTACAACTTCAAGTTGAAAGACGAAGCTGAAGTACTCTTTAGTAATAAATAGATGATCTGCATATTTATTTCACCAGAACAATAATGAAAGAAAAAACTGTCAGCCTGATTGTCATCTGCAAAGATGTACTTCATGTATCTCAGCACTGAAGATGATGAAAATAGACATATTTATATTAGCACCACCTTCAGTCCAAGCATGAATAATAGGGTGCTTTACTGTTGCATACAAGATGCTCTGGAGCTAAGCAGAGCACTTTTAAGATTATACCATTCCTCATGATTTGTGGGGAGGAAGGGGCGGAGAAGAAGAAACAAACAGCTTGTGCTGACAAACACTGTCAATTCTGTGTTCTGTTCTGTCTTCTCCTGCCTTGTGCACTTTGGTAACATGATGTAAAAGCTGCATTCTTGCATGTTCATGTTTTGTTCGAGGACCGTCTGCCAGGGACCAGGAAGAGCTGACTGAGTGCCCGCAAATGCAACTTCCTTCTGCAGGGAAACTCTCTGTGCTGCGGGAAAGGCAGCTCCATCTACTGATATTTTAGGCTGCCTGCTGTTTAGAGGGTGGAGGAATTACTCAGAAGTGGCATCTACTCTCATTGTCCACTGCAAATACTGCTCCCAGATACACTGAGAAGGTATTCCTAAGCTTTAAAGCTTGAGGACCACATTAGGGTATATTTTCTATCTTAGGATTTCTCATTCATTCTGTAGATTCACGATTTCTTAAAACATGACTTTCTGGTACTAGTAGATCTACCAAAAGCAATACCTTAGTACATTCAAAATGAGCTATCAATTTGATTTTAACCATGGCCTGTCCTGAAATAGCGTAAGTCTATATGTTGTCTTTTGATCAAGTCATATATTTCTGTGTTGCAGGTGCTCAAATATTTATCTTTGTAACCTAAGGCATATTGTGTCTTTAAAAGGATTTTTCCAGAAACTGCAAAATTTTTCATGTTTGTTTCCAATGCCACATTACTGCTCTTGGTCCATCAGGGGTTTTTTTGAGACTGCATGCTCAACCCGTTGAGGCGAACCCAACACTCTGCTTGAGTGGAATCAGGATTTGGATCTGGATGACTCACAACTTCTGAGCATAAGTTGGTCCACAACCTCATGAAGACTGCTTCTGGCTGCTGTAGTGCAAGTCAGAGGAACTGAAAGCACACCTTTCAAGTGGCCGAATGTGGAAAGGATGAGTAAATCTGTTGTGCCATGAAAAGCCTAGACTGAATGCTGTAATAAGATGTTTGGGTGGCAATGAAAGTTAAGTGAGCTTGATCTGAATGCTAATGTAGCCCTAAGTAGGGTTGACCTGATTTCTACTGACTGAGTGGATAGGAGAAGCACTTATGCAACCTTTATTCTGCTTTTTCTGGGGAAGCGTAGAGAAGAGGGATACTGATATCGATATCAAATATACATGCATACCTGATTCTTAAAAAAATATAAATGAATTTTTGAGGTTCTATATGACACACCATGCCCCCAGATTTCACAGGATTTTGAGTAGCTTGGCTTAAATCACTAACTATGAAAAAGTTAACTTCTGAGTCAAAACAAGCTTGCCTTGCTTATTTTTGTTCCTGCTGCACTCCCTTTCATTAATTCATTCTGTTTTTCAGAGCCTGATTCACACTTACAGAGGTGAAAATTAGTTTATCCAGTATTACTGATGAAGTCTACACTGGTCAGTCCCATAAGATGTCCAGTAGATGGCTATTTAGCTAAAAGAAGCAATTAGTAGTGCCATATTGATCACAGCTTGCAAGAGTTAGAACCTTGCTTGCTACGACGCTGACCTGCGAAGGCAGAAATGAGAGAGTATCCTAGTGCCAAATACAGTGGTGTAAGTATTGGCTGGAAAAACAATAGTGCCTGACAGACCGTGAAGAATAATCGGAGCTGTGAGTGTGTTTTCCACTCTGGATAATGCCCAGTTCCATGCAGAAACAAAGCTCTTGGTCTGAATCTGTATATAAAGATTAAAATTGCAAACTGCCCTATAGATGGAGGGCAGGTGCCTGAGAGCTTCCCTAGCAGTGCGAGATCTTACTACAGGAGTGCCTTTAGTGAATATCTGAGAAATGACAGAGCAGCACACCTGTAGCTGGGGACATCTGAAATGTGCAGATTTTGAAAGCTGCAGCATTTTTAGAGGGAGAAAGAAAATGGTGCTGCCAGTAAGAGGCTAGGAGAGTTTGGGGAAGAAGAAGGACTAAAGAGAAATAAATTAATGGGAGGCTAGATTTATCTAGCCTTTGCAGACTTAGAGCAACTGTGAGTCCAGTTTAAAGGTAATAACGCACTAAACAGAAATAAAACCGTTTAAGAGAGCAGGTTACAACAGGCAGTCAGTAATCCAGTGGGGACTCTGTGTTGAGTAAAAAACCCACTGGAGCAAGGAAGGGGCTCTTCCTTCATTTTCACTGCAAATGCTGCAGGTGTGCTGGTGAACCGCTGAGCAGAGGGAATGCCACCTGACGGAGCTGGCACAAGACTGGTGCCACTGCCAGCACGACTGAATTTTGTCATCCCAAGGATGGGATGACAATGCCTTGGCTGCTCCCACTGCAGGGGAGGGAAAGAGGAGGAGAATGGCAGCAGTGGAAGAGTGGGGCAGATGCTGGCTGTTTCTGGCCATCTCACCCCCCCCGGTAAGAGGGTCCTAGGGACCCCCCAGCCCAGCCAGGGTAGCACTGTGAGATGACTCGCCATGCACAGCTCTCGCATGAGCCAGGCCACTGCCACTGCCTGTTTTGGCTACGTTTAGTGTTTCAGTGTCAGCTGGAAGAGTGCTAATTTTAACACTGAAGAGGTAAACGTGCTGGCACTTTTACCAGAGAGTTATCACAGCTGTTGTCAGGTTACCAGCCAAATGGTCCAACTGTGCTGCTGATGAAAGCAAAGTTTGGAAGAGACCTCCTGTTTCTGTGCCTCAGGAACACAGGGCTCCCGTCCACCACGGCTGACGTTTGTTTGCCGAGTAGCTTCATGTGCATTAGCTCATTGGCATGCTGGAATACAACTTACCGAGTGCCCAGCACAACGCATTATTGCCCGAGGTCAGAAGTGTTACAACAATATAAAATTAATGCTAATTCGGTCTCTTCTCTAGGACACAGGTTATACATGCTGTAAGTGTAAAGCTTTGGGAGACACATGTGGCAGCACCCAAAGGCACAACAATTTTGTCTACTATATGTTAGGTGATTAAACACAACCATGATGAAACTCCTCTGCAATAAAGTTGTGTCACTGTTCAATAAATGCATTCAATTGATTGACTGAGTTAAAGCCTTCATTTTCAGAGGGATAAAGCAGCATTGACTTTTTTCCATTTTTTAAAAGCAGAGTCACAGAAAGAATAATTTCAGAATAAATTCAGGGTCCAAGTCAAGAAAAAAGGGTTTAAATATGGGTGCTAGAAAGGAAAATGGAGCTTGATGATAGACAGGCAGATTATGCAAAATGATGTAAAAACATGGAGTTAGAGGTAAAAAAAAATTCACTCATCCCCGGAGGAGTCATCTGTGTAAAGTCTGCTAACACCACTGCTCAACAAAATAGGATTTTTGTATGTTTCATTCATATTTTTCACCAGGGCTTACCAAATTATGTCACTAGTTTTTGATCAAAACAGAAAACTCTCCTGCAGATCTCTAAAAATTTCCTGTTATGTGAATAAAGGATATTAATATTAGCAAGTTCTTCCTGAGGCGCACTAATTTTAGAAAAAATCAGATGCAATGATTGCCCTTACATTTCTTTTTCATTTGGTTTATGCCTCTCATATCTCTCCCAGTTCTCTATCCCGTTCCTCTCTTGTACAGAAAGGAACAGGATTTCCTCTTCTTAGTAAGAGATTAAAAACTTCAGTTTTGCTGTTGGCTTATGTTCTGTTAGTATTAACTTGCAGTGTGAGATAGCTTGAGTTACTGTGGGTTCACTGAACTCCAGAAGATACTGCTCCAGAAGAAAGTGTGGACCCATTGCTAAGGACTGTAATGAAGATGAGGACAGAAGTCTACTGTTCAGAGCAGTTTGATTTAATAATTTCAGAAAGGCTCAGGAAAGTACACTGTTACATCATTAGCTGTTGAACAGTTCCTGAAGTTGGTGGGAATTGGGTGCAGAGGAAAAACAAAAACTGAAACTCTTAAATAAGTTTATCTTGTATGGGTTATTTTATGACATGTCAAGAAAAGGAGGGTGTAAAAATTATTTCTGCATACATTTGTAAAAATCCATTTTTTTTCTGTTCTCTCCTCCTCTCGCTCCCCAAAAAGACGTAAGATTCTATGGTTTTATTTTATACTCCTACTTTGCTAGGCCTCAGTTTCTTGAGAATCTTTAAACTATCAACAACATGAAAATAATTTCTTTAATCTGAAATCGTATTTGCAATAGGTGATATAGAATCACACTCTAAAGTGTGTACACACTCATATCATTGTTTAAATTCTAATTTGATTTTCTGTGTTGTTTCCCTGTTTGACTTTTTTCCATTTTTGCACATAAGATTGTTGGTTGTTGCCATGGTAGTTCTAATTGATTCCTTTTTGCTGTTTTTGCAGCCTTTCAGAAGAGAAGCCCTTCTTTATACCCATTTTAATTACTGTAGAACAAATGATAGTACCAACTGCTCTTCAGGACTATAATGTGGCACCATCTTCAACATAGTCTTTTATCTAGATCCCCAAATTCCTGTTACAACTAACTTTTGCATATATTTCCTGAATAATATCTGAAGTAAGGCCTTTCTTACCTATCCACACAGGTAGGAAATATCTTTCAGGGCTCAGAGCCATCCCCAGTTTCAACTGTAATTATGTCAACACTCTTTTCTGTCTGAGCAAAGCAAATGTTGTTTCCACTAATGTCTCTTCAGCATGCTAATGCAAACACACTTTTACTAACTTGTGGTTTTAATAACCTAACTCTACCCTGACACACTGTGGAAATTTCTCTCGCTTTCACCAACCATAAAATATTGATTTTCATTTTTATGTCTCCTTCCAGTTTTATCCCTCATGTTTTTCTTCTTCACCCTCAGGAATTCAGCTCCATCCTCTAATCTACCTGCAGTAGTAGCCTCTGTTGTCTGTTACTTACATATACAAATAAATATTTCCACATACTTCTTGTGCCCAGAAAGAACTTTCAGTAAACATCTAAGACTGATCTCTGTGGCAAATGTAGTGATAAAAGGAAGGACATTTTCAAAAACCTCTGTAGAATTGTCCTTTGTCATTCATTGTTTTAAGCATGCAATTTAACATGAATATTTTTATTTTGGTATTATTTCAGGCATGAAATAACAGAAGGGAAGCAGAACATCTCATACATTGTGCTGCTCTCCACACTTTGCAATCTATTGTGGTTAGTCAAGCACTAGCACTCTAGCTTTCTGTAATGTACACACACACACATGTATATAATTATATCTACTAATAAATGTGCATATAAGTAGATATCTAGAATTATATGTATCTATTTTTAATTTCTTGAAGTTCTAATTTAAGTATACATTTAATTTTTTTTATCTAAGGGGAGAAAAAATATAGGAGGAAAGTGATAATTTTCATATTTTTTTCTGTAAAAATGCAAGAAATAGAGCAGAATTTCTAAACCAAATTTTCTTGAAAAGAGGTGATAATTACAGTAGTGAAATAGCACCAGAACGTGTGCCGATGGCATTGACAATAGGCAGTAGTTTTTTCTTTATTCATTGTCTCAGAAAGGTGAAACAAAACCAGGGGAGTCTCAAGAGAGCTCCACAGATGCAAAACCAAACCAACAGAGCAACCAGTTATCTGCCTCTTTGCTAAGCAACACACTTTGCTTGCCTTGAAAGCCATCAGCACAGGTTCATGTTTGCTTTTCTCCTTATCCCTTTCAGAGTGGTGCAGCTCCGCTGCAGAGAGGTGTCTACCTGGCTTTCATGTCCTCAGCTCTCACCCTGAATTAGCGTTACCTCTTTTGTGCCACAGCAGCAAAATGGTAGCTTGTGAGCAGCCTGTGAGGGGAAGTGTGGTTAGCTTCCTTGTGCACGTTATCTCATTGAGAAAATTCTGGACTCCCTTGTCACTTCCCACTCGGAGAACACCGAGCACGACAAATCTTTTTTTGTGGCATACTGAGGTTTTGCTGCACTGCAGCCCCTCCAGTCTTGCTATCTTCTGCCTCTGCTGCAGAAACACTCCATGGCCAGTTATTGTATGGACTGGTTTAGAATAGGGAATGATGAAGCTTTAACACCATTAGTCATATTATTGTTCAATATCTGAGGATAATTCTTTTTAGATTCACAAAAGTTAACAAAGGGCTTTTCTAAATAGAGCTTGAATGTCTTAAAAATAAATCTGAGGCTTTAATGCTCTGCAATTATCTTGTCTATTATCTCATCTGCCACTTAATCTTTCATGCTTTCTCCTGATCTTTTAACTATATGGGGAGTTTTGCCATTTTTAAAAAACATACATCTTCAGACAAATTCTGGGCATTTTTGAAGGTTTTTTTTTTCTCTTCTGAAGCTTCACAAAATTCACTTGAAGGGAATTAGTTTTGAATCTTCATACAAAGAAGACCACTGGCTATTTTAAACTGAAAATAGTACCTAATTATGTTATTGCATAAGAGTTCCTGAGTTTAAGGCAAAAATATTTTTCAACTTGCCTAAAGCACAGAATGGTAATTCTATTGCTTTCCTGTGTTAAGTTGTACACATAGTTTTTCTGCTAAAACATAGCAGCAATAAAATGACTTTGGAAGACAGTCTTATGGGGATTAATTTCTAGATTTATCTGAGGAGTGAAGACATGAATCGGTGGTGAGTTTCACACAGGATTAAATGCATTGGTTCATCAACATTAACTCAGAGTCAACGTGCCATCCAAGAACCATAATTTGGCTTCATTCTATGTTTTAGTGCATTTTCACACATTTTATCATAGGTAATCTGAAATCAGTGATAACTTCATGAAAGCTGTTGTTGGAAGGGGCCAAGTACTTGATTCCTGGGTTATTTTGACACGGTAACTCTTCACAACCACGTATCTAGTGAGACGGTAGAGGGAAGGTGATTACCTTCTGCTTGCCATTTTCTTCATGATAATGAGGCTAGAGATGTTGATTAAATTGGTATACACCAATTATTCAACAAGTTCGCAGTCTAAGACCACCCTCACAGTAAAAAATTTTCGTCTTATGCTTAAATGGAATGTTGTGCATTTCACTGTGTGCCTGTTGCCTCCTCTCTGCCACTGGGCACCGCTGAGAAGAATCCAGCTCCCTCTTCTTTACCCCCTGCATCTGGTATTTATAAGCAGTGCTGAAATCCCCCAGAGACTTCACTTCTCCAAGGCTGAACTGTCACAGCTCGCTCAACCTTTCCTCTTAGGAGAGATACTCTAGTCATTTCATCATGTTCATGGCCCTTCTCTGGGCTCTATCCAGTAGCTTCATGGTGGCTTGGGGTTTTGAGCTGTTCATGGCACCTGGCTTTGCTTCAGGACAGGAAGCCTGGCTGATGGCCAAGGAGCTTGGAGAGACTTGCTCTGGTGCTTGGAAGAGGGGGGCTGGGAGATTGTTAGTGAATGGGACACTCCATGACATTCTACCCATTTGGCTTTCCTACACTGTTGAGACCCTGCTAGCAGCATTGCCTGCAGCGGCTTGTGCTTTGACACACGCTCTGAGAAGCTTCAAATCTTCATGCAGTCTCCATGGATGCCATCAGTCATGCTCTCAGTTCCAGTGGAAGGCAGGTCCATCAGCTGGGCTGGCTGGGTACTCCCCTGCAGCCTGCCAGGTGGAGACATTGGAGGTCCTTGGAGCTGCATCCCTCCCCGCTGCGCCCCAACCACTGCCCAGCAAGGATGGCAAACACTCCGTAGGGGGAGTGCCCCTGCTTTGTTGGCCATGTTTTGGTGGCCTTTTGGGCAGGTGTTAACCTCAAGTTTGTCAGTTCCTGTGATGAGAGGCTGGTGCCCCTCAGCCTTCTCTTGTTCAGGCTGAACTGTCCCAGCTCTCTCGGCCTTCCCTCATAAGAGAGATACTCCAGTCCTTTCATCATCCCAGTGGCCCTTCTTTGGGCTCTGTCCAGTAGCTCCATGTCTGCCTTGAACCCAGAGCTGGGTGCAGCTCTTCACGTGTTGTGTACCTCCCACCAGTACTGAGAAGAGGGCAAAGGTGACCTCTCTCAACCTGCTGGGCAGCACCTCCTCCTAATGCAGCCCACGAGATTGTTGACCTTTTTTTGCCACGTGGGCACACCGCTGGCTCATGTCCAACCTGGCATCCCCCAGAAGCCCCAAGGCCTTCTCTGCCAACCTGCTGTCTGTCCCATTGGCCCAGATATTGGTGCATGGGGTTATTCCTCCCTTGTGCAGGGTTTGGTATTTCCATTTAAATAAAAGTGTTAAAAGAAAACACTTGTTTTGGAAAATGCGAGTGATAAGGCAGTGGTAAGAATGTCTAGATTAAAAGCCATGATAAGGTGGAGAAATACTATTGTTTCCTTCAAGTGAGACCAGTGCGAAAAGGAACAACACTGTAGAATTTATTTTTCATTCTTTTCATAGGCAAAATGGTGGAGGGCATTGGGATCCAGCCATATTCTCTGTGAAGTGAAATTAAGCAATTGTACTAGTATTTCATTGCTGTCTTTAACATTGCTCCTTACTTTAAGGGTTGTCTTCTACCTCACATTTGGCCTTCGGAAAACAGAGACATCGCTAAATTAGACACTGGACCTCCTGTCTAAGTGTCTTTTTGTTAGGCCTCGCCTTTCTTCCATGTGAAACAAGACAACAGTTGATTATGGCCTCCATGCCATTGGGTATTTTTGTGGGATGACAGAAACTCACCGAGCTCTACAGTGTTTTAGAAAAAACAGGCGGGGATATGATATCAGTCTGTCACTACAAAGGCATTCTACCAGCTGTTGCTCCTAGATCTAACACCTAGAGTTTGAGTGACATTTGTTTTAAATTTAGTTGTACCACTCTTTTCAGTAAACAAAAGCCCATTTTGGTCTGGGTCCTACATCTAAGACCTAGCGATCTGGACGACAGTTAAGGTGTCCTGCAGTAAGGGTCACCCCCTCCATGTCAGGGCTGACGCACACAGGAAGGGCTGTTTGGAGGAAAGCTGTTATGAATGAAAACAGAAATATTTCTGCTTTCAGAATATAGTCTGTCACCTCTCCTAACAGTAAATTATGAACTGATAGATTTTATATAAACAAAAAACCCAACACGACATATATACAAGTTTGGTAGTGCAATCTTTGACGAGTGAGACTGTCTTCACCGAGAAAAAGGGTGCATTTTGTGCTAAAAAGAAGCACCACAAGTTGACCATCTAAATGTAAATCCTACTTGAGACAGGGCATTTTTAACCTACTACCTAAACTGTGATAAAGGCAGCCTGTGTCATGTCTCCTGTGGGACTGTACAGTGAGGCAATTTATTTGTCTTAGGTCACTTAAAATAAAAGCACATCTTTTGCCATAAAAATCTAATATTAAAGATGATAGAACTCCAGGTAGCACACAACACAACAGTAGCTTGATGACAGTTAATAATCAGGATGATTTTTAAAAAAAATCATAAAAGCTTTATGACAGAAACTCAGGATGGGGGAATTCCAACAAAAATAATGAAAAATAAAGAGATTTGACAANGAGGGGGAGGGGGAGGGGGAAGGGAAATTTTTCATCAAAATCTGAAATCTGGGCTTTGGGGATGGATGCGTGGTTTCCTGAGGGTTTTTTCTTTTGGTTTGTTTGTTTTGTGGTTTGTGGTTTGTGATTGTTTTGTGGGATTGTTTTTTTGGTTTTCGGGGTTTTCCCCCCCTAAAAACTAAGACATGTTAATTTTTCATTAATAAAGATTTTTGATAGGGGGCAGAATTTCCCACTAGTTGAAATAACAGGTTTAGCACCACCCATCAGATGTACCTTCAGTCTTCAGGTCCTCCTGTTCTATTATCACAGCATGATCCTTTTACAGTTACAATTTATGCAAATTAATACGGTTAAGTACAATGAGCATCACTGACAGGATTAGGTTATACCTGTAGCACCTGAGTCATTCTGCAGTCTGTACCTTGTAAGGAATTCTTGAACTAGGCTTACAGTCTACCATATATTTTGAGGCTTAAACTTCATGAAAACAAACCTGAATGATGGGAATTGACAGGGAAAAAGCAAACCTTTTAAAAGTACTTTTATACACACTGAAAGATGTATGCAGGCTAAAGGTTGAACCTCGGTCTTTTCCTAAATATTAAGCAATCTTATCTGAAACAGTGTTCTGCATCTCTGGAATGTTCTTGCTTCAGAAAAAAAGTCCCTTCAGATTTTGAAGTTGATTTCTGAAAAGCATTTAGATAATGTATAGAATTCCTGGTTCAGAATTTGGCTGCATCACATGAAAACACATATTTCATATACTCTCCCTGAGGGTATATAATAACAATGTCCCAGAGAGCTACAATACATTTATTATCTGTATTCCAAGAATATTGCAGGTGAGTATTAAGATGCCTTATGCATGAACAGTGGCCTCATAATAGGAAACCATATTGCTTGGCCCATGCAAATGTACCGATCAGTTTGGAATGACTTACAGATGACTTTTCATTTTGTCCTGGAGCTGCAAGCAGCATTTTGCAGCTGACAATTGAATAAAAAATTTACCATCACCTTATCATGGTAACTCAAAATTCATTAAGTTGCATTGGTTGTCTGTCTTGTCAAAAACTTCTTGTCATTTAGGTGGTATGTAAAAAAAAATCCAGCTACATTAAGAAGGGCATGAGAGAGAGCTAGCTTTAAAAAGAGGTAAAAAAAGGGGGAAAACCCATGAATTATTTTTGGGTGCTACAAGCAGGTACTGAAACACACCACTAGTTCTTGTAGTTTTGCAATAACAATTTCTTCTCCTTTTTAAGTACTCTGTACAATTTCCATGTAATCAATGGGAGAAACTGAAATCGATAATGAGGGGGAAAAGGTAATAAAGTAAGATAAAATATATCACAGTAGTGAAAAAGATTCTTTCTCACTTTGCTAGTTTAAAGGATATTCAATCATACATGCAATAAAAATGCATTAACATTTGGGGATTAATTATAATTTGTATTTAAAGTTTTAAAATGTTTGATAAATAGCTTGTCTCAGTCAAGTGTATTGAAAGTAAACATAATCCTGCAGGGGATTTCAGCTCAAATGCCACAATATTGTATTGCCACATGTGAGACAGCATGTTGAAATGAATACGCACAAAAATGAGGCTGTCTGGTCTGCTTTTATTGTTCAAATTGAATGAAAAAGAAAAAGACAGAGCCAGCAAAAGTGCTGCAAATTAAAGGTGTTTTTATTATGGAATTTTTTGCAAAAGATTTTTTAAAATACAGTTTTTAGTCTGACAGTGTCCCTTTCAGTTTGTGAGACCAAGCAAAAAATTTCTTACACCTACACATCCAGCACAAATTACGCTGCCCTAAAGGACGACAATTGATATGAAAAAAATAATAAAATAAAAAATTTCCACTTCTGGTCTCCAGAAGTTTCCAAGAAAGGAATTGTCTATATGATTGAAATAGTACGTTTTATTTTTTTTCACCAAGTAGAGCAAACTATAAAAGAAACTGAGAGAATACTACTATTCTTTTCACAGTGGGCTATAAAGACAAAAACTAAAACTAATCTATGCAAGTCATATGGAAGTAATACAAATAGCTTGTATCTTAGACATGCTTAATTCAATAAATCTACTGTCAAATTACAACAGAAAAACTGTTTCTAGCTGTAAGAGAGGCCTAGCATCTATTCAGAGTAATGGCTGCCTTATAAAGCAATCAGATAATATTAATTCCTGTTGCTAGAAGCATTGAGTTGTTTTTCAGCATAATTGAAAGCAGTGTTTGGTGTCTATAAATATCAGTGTGTGTAAATATCAAGTCACAGTGTGTTTGGTGCATAAAAGAAAATATATTTTTGGACAGATACAAACCTAAGAAATATATAATGTTTTATTGTTGAATATTACCCAGTCTTTAGGAGCTTATTTCATGGCATTTGTCTGCACTGCTTATCTAATTTAAATGTGGTGAGATATATTGGTGACGTCAGCAATGAGATCTAGTTGGAATCTGCCTTTTCTTATACATGTATCTAGAAGTCTCTTACCTTTTTCCTGTTGGTGTAGAAAAACTGCAAAGACCTGTATCTTCACTGATTTTGCTCTCATCCTTAGGTCACACAATGCCTATCCACGTAAATTAATTATGTGGACAACACATTCTCAGTGATGCATCTGTATCTTAAACCACTGGCCAAATGATAGTGCAACTCTACTGTGTTGACTGAAGAGGTACTTTAGATTAATTTAACTTTTCATTCATAGTGTAAAAAATTCCCAATGAGTATGCCTTTGTTAACTACAGCCTACACAGAGCAGTTTGTGAGGCAACCAACCTACATGATGCTGTCCTTTTAAAGAGGAGTTTATACTCTGTGCTATTTTAGTCAATGTAGGAATTGGCATAGTTGAGTAAAAAGTCAGAGGTAAATAATTCTACAACTCTAAATTTCACTTAGCTATTCTGCAGAGCAATGCACTGCTTTATTTACAGTCACTGAGTCTGATGAAGGACTTCCCTTCACAGGCTTAGCACAGAGCGTAGGCAGAAAGAGCCTGGATGGACAAGGACAGCAGGAGCATTCTCACTGCCTCAAGCAACATCTGGTGGTGCAGGAAGTGTCTGGATTCACAAAGGTCCTTGTGATTGCTGTACCATTTAAAACTTCCCCTTCTGTGGGTCATAAAAGAAACAGGGGTTTTGTACAGTAAAAAAAAAATTTCACCTGATAAGTTGACCCTTTTTTTTTTTTAATAGGGGTGCAGGAACATAGTTCATTACCTTTACATCTGCTTAAGACAGCTTAATATTTCACACATCTCTCAACTCTGGTGCTAGCAGAAGAGCTGTTTTCTTTGGCAGGACACAAAAGAGTTTTGTCCTTTTCTTTCTGCTTTTTACAGGAATAACTTTACTTTGAGTTTTGTGGGTTTTTTGTTTGGGTTTTTTTTTTTTTTTTTATCATAGTGAGAATTGACTGGACTATTCTTCCAAGTATGTGTTGTTATCATTTCAATGCAGTGCTTAGTTTATTCACCAGGGGTCATCAAAGGTCTGGATTTTCTTTGTCTACTGAGATGAACTGAGATGACATTTCACAGCTTTCTTCAGCGCTTGGCATTTGGAAATGTTCAGGTACCCCCTTAAAGGCCTATTGCTCAGTCTGTGATAACTATACAATGCACACTGGAGACTTAGTTCTAATATTGAAGACCACAGTGGTTATTCTGGCAGACAACTTAGTCTGAGAGTCACTCTTTGTGCACTATTATTTTTCTATTAGTGAGTTTAAATTTCCTTTGTATGATATCTGAATGAAACTGTTAGCAAATGCAGGAGCAACAACAGCTGTTTGTTCCTTGTAGATATTTGTAAAAGTAGATACAGCATAAAATGGAAAAACTTGCATTAGGTACAAATCTGTTTTTCCTCTGAATTCTGGACTGTTTAAACAGCAGAGTAATCAGACTTTTCAGACTTGCCTACATTATAGCTTCTAAAAAAGACAGCAACAACAAAAAAAGCAGGTATGAATTTTCCTAATGAAATATTTCTACTAACTGTTTTTTCAGAACGGGGTAAACTGTATACTGTTAGGAATAAAAGATGCAGTATGACATAACTCATGTTATCTATAGGCTTGGGTCACTAAAACACTGTAAGAAGTGCATATTGTCCTGAACAAAACTTGTCAGTGCTGAAACATCAGGTCAAGTGTGCTCTCCATCAGCTTCAAAAACTTTTGGAGATAAACTGAAAACAGTTTACCTCATTTTGCCAGGCACTTCAGCATCTACTTGAGTTAGGGAGAGATGAGTTTCTGTTTCACGCTTGCATTGCCGTTTAGCTTGAAAGAGGTGTGCTCATATTAAAACTTGTCTTATAAGGACAATTTTTCTCTCCTTTGCAGATTTTTGGTTTTTAAAGGCAAACTGGGTTCATGCTGTAGCCTGCCAGTGGGAGCAGCACTGATATGTTTTCTCTTCTTTGCCCTATTTGAATTGCATTTACAAGGACTTTTACCATTGGTACCTATGTCACATTTGTTTGAAATTTACCAACGGTGTTCAAAAATGTTCTGGGAAGACTAGACTGCCAGAACTATTTACAGATAGATATGTTAGAAAAGTAAAACTGAGCGTTGCCATTACACCCAGAAAGATGACTCAAGAAAGGCATCTAACACAGCTATATCATTGCCTGAGAGGGAATTTTTACAGTCATCTTTTTTTGCGCTTTTGTACTCTTGTTTGTAAGAGATTCATGACACTTGCCAAATAAACACTTGCCACCAATTCAGGTTTCTGTCCTTATCTAGCTATATATTATTTTTGTCTACATATATTACTAAAATCTTCAAGTGCTTTTATGATGAGAAGCTTAACAGAAAGAAAAAAATAATTTAAAGAGTAAGATAGTTGGTCTATGCCCTGTGTCAAGACTTCTTCCATAAAGAAAAAAAGATGGGTCATTGCCATAGGAGACTCCCTTCTCATGGGAACAGAAGGCCCAATAGGCAGACCAGATCCACTTCTTAGGGAAGTCTGCTGCCTTCCTGAGGCCCAGGTTAAAGATGTAAAGAGAAAACTTCCCATCCTGGCATGGCCTTCAGATTATTATCCATTACTGATTTTTCAAGTAGGCAGCGATGAAATTGCAACAAGAAATCTGAGGACAATCAAGAGAGACTTCAGGGCCTTGGGACAACTGGCTAAGGGATCAGGAGCACAAGTAGTGTTCTCATCTGTCATTGCGGTTACAGGGAATGAGGAGGGAAGAAACAGAAAGACCCAAGAGATCAGTACCTGGCTCCAAGCCTGATGTCACTGTCCAGATTTTGAGGTGTTTTGATCACGGGTCAGTCTACATGACACCAGGCCTGCTGGCAACAGATGGGGTACATCTATCTCAAAGAGGGGAAAGGATGTTCGCAGAGGAGTTAGTAGGGCTCATTTAAAGTGCTTTAAACTGGATTTGAAGGGGGAAAGGGATAAAACCAGGCTCGCTAGAGATAGGCCTGGGGATGGTACGTCAATGGGACATCATGCTAACTAGGTTCTTTGGTCTGCTGTCTCAGTGGGCGTAGGGGATGGAGATCCATGCAGCAGCAAAGACTCACGGGTTTTTGATGTGTTAGAAACCATGGAAGCATCTGAGAATGGTCACTTAGGAATTAGGGCTTCTCCCCCAAGAAAGGTTGCAGAATCAATAGCCCAAACGAAGTACGTAACTAATGTATGCAGCGTGAGCAACAAACAGGAGAAGCAGGAAAACTATATTGTTGCTGTCACAGTGTGTGTTGCCCACAGTGTTGCCCACAGTGGTGGGATCACTCTCATGACGAGGGTGCTGTGATGAATGGCTATAAATTTTTCAGAAGGGATAGGCAAAAGGAGAGGCATTAGGGTTAGTCCTGTATGTTAGGGAGTATTTTCGTTGTCTAAAGCTTAGTGATGGTGACGATAGGGTTGTGTTTATGGGTAAGAATAAGGGGGAAGACCAATAAGGCAGATATCATGGTCGGAATCCGTCATAGACCACGCAACCAGAATGAAAATGCAGATAATATATTCTATAAGCAGCTGGGAGAAATCTTATGATTGCTAGTCCTTGTTCTCGTGAGGGACTTCAACTTACCAGATGTCTGCTGGAAATACAATACAGAGGAGAGGAAATACTCTAGGAGGTTCCTGGAGAGTGGTAGATAACTTCCTGACACAGCTGGTGAATAAGCCAACTAGGGAAGGCACCCCAGTGGACCAAGTCCAGAGGACTTGTGGCTGATGTGATGGTTGGAAGCCATCTTGGGCATAGCAATCACAAAATTACAGGTTTTGATTCTTGCAGAAATAAGGAAGGCCATCAGCAGAACTACTTCCTTGGACTTCCAGAGGGCAGACTTTGACCTGTTTAGGAGACTAGTTGACAGAGTTTCTTGGGAGGCAGTCCTGAAGGGCAAAGGGGTCCAGGAAGGCTGGATATTCTTCATGAAGAAAATCTTAAAGGTGCAGGAGCAGGCCGTCCCCGTATGCTGAAAGATGAGCCAGCAAGGAAGACCGTCCTGGCTGAACAGAGAGCTTTGGCTGGAACTTAGCAAAAAAAGGAGAGTTTCTGACCTTTGGAAGAAGGGGCAGGCAACTCAGGGGGACTACAAGGATGTTGTGAGATTCTACAGGGAAAAATTAGAAGGGACAAAGCCCAACTGTTGGTTAAAACACTGTCTGGAAAGTCCAGCCCAAGGCATTCTGGTGAATAGATTGAAATCCAGTTGGCAGCTGGTCACAAGTGGTGTTCCCCAGGGCTCAGTACCGGGACCAGTTCTGTTTAAGTATCTTTATCAACAACCTGGATGAGGGGATCGAGTGCACCCTAAGTAAGTTTGCAAATGACACTAAGTTGGGCGGCAGGGTAGGAAGGCTCTACAGAGGGATCTGGACGGGCTTGATCGATGGGCTGAGGCCAATGGTATGAGGTCAAGTGCCACAAGGCCAAGTGCCAGGTCCTGTGCTTGAGTCACAACAACTTCATGCAGTGCTGCAGGCTTGGGGAAGAGTGGCTGGAGAGCTGCCAGTGGAAAAGGATCTGGGCGTGCTGGTTGACAGTCGGCTGAATATGTGCCGGCAGTGTGCCCAGGTGGCCAAAAAGACCAACAGCATCCTGGCTTGCATCAGGAATAGTGTGGCCAGCAGGACCAGGGAAGTGAGTGTCCCTTTGTACTCTACGCTATTCGAGGCCACATCTCGAATACTGCATTCAGTTTTGGGTCCCTCACTACAAGAAAGACATTGAGGTGCTGGAGCGTGTCCAGAGGAGAGCAATGAAGCTGGTGAAGGGTCTAGAGCACAAGTTTTATGAGGAGCAGCTGAGGGAACTGGGGTTGTTTAGCTTGGAGAAACGGAGGCTGAGGGGAGACCTTATCGCTGTCTACAACTGCCTGAAAGGAGGTTGTAGCGAGGTGGGGGTCAGTCTCTTCTCCCAAGTAACAAGTGATAGGATGGGAGGACATGGCCTCAAATTGTGTCAGGGGAGGTTTAGCTTGGGTAGTATGAAAAATTTCTTCACCAAAAGGGTTGTCAAGCATTGGAACAGGCTGCCCAAGGAAGTGGTTCAGTCATCATCCCTGGAGGTATTTAAAAGATGGGTAGATATGGCATGTAGGACATGGTTTAGGGGTGGTTTTAGCAGTGTTAGGTTGATGGTTGGACTCAATGATGTTAAATGTCTTTTCCAACCTAAACAATTCTATTATTATACGATTCTATGAGAGCCATGTTTAAAGGAATAGTTAAAATATGTAAAAAACAACTAAAATCCACCTTTTGAACAGTTTCCCTATGTTTTGTATGTTCTATAAGCTGTCTTATGACCTTTTTTTAAAGTGTAAAAGAGATGACATACTGCTGTATCTGATTTACCAACATGATTACAGCAGGTTCAAGGTAACCAGACAGAAAACATACACTTTGGCTGAGATCAATGCAGCTTATTGATTTAGGCCAGGTGATTAACCATTCCTAATTCATTTGTCTTAGTATGAAATAAGTATGTAATCAGAAATATAGGCAAGACAGTGTTCAGCAAATACAGTCTTTGTGACTGAGTAGCTATCATGAAATACACTGAATGTGTGTAAGAATACCCTAAGAATTTCCCATCAGTTTTTCCCAGCTGCTCTGACCTTTGCCTCCTCAGAATTCCTCTTACACTTCATAAATGTATCTATCTCTACAAATAAATAAATATATAAAAATTATATATATAAATATACATATATCTCTACAAAGGGTAGCAATACAGTCTCTTGCTCCCAAGCACGAAAACACTAATTAATGTGCTTTTAATGCCTTTAATTGCCTAGAGTTGGTGTTACCCACTTTGATGCTTTTGATAGGCAATTATATCTTTGTAAGCTTAACTGTTTTCCACAGTAACCCTGAGAGAAGACCACTGGAATACTCCAAAACCTCCCCCAGGAAAAATTGTTTTGCCCAGAGTTTCCTGCCTGGTTTTATCTCACAGATCTCAGAATAGTTACGTGGAAACATTAAGGAAAAAGCTCAAGTGACAATACTCCTTGTACTCCTGAGGAATAATGGCAGCAATGAGACATCTGAAGACTCTGCTAATCTTTTGTAAGCAAGCCTTGCTCAACTCAGGTATGAAAAGGCACTGTTTATAAAGTCAGTTTTTTGCAACTTAGAGTTGTGAAAGTTGCAGATAGGGAGAAGATGACAAGCTGTTGGTGTATTTGCAGTCAGCTCAGATCTTAGCCTGCCTCATTTTATACCTGAGGAACTTCTGCGGAGAAGGAGCAGGTATACATGCATGCCAGGCTGCAGAATCAGGCTCACAAAGTTTACTGTAGTGTCATTCTCCAGCAAAACCAAACCTGCGTTGCATCACTTAACAGATACATCCATCAAACCCGGGTTATGCAGTCTGTCTGTTTCTGTTGGACCTAACAAAACTTAATCTGAATTCTTTCACACATGTATTGTAGAAAAACATTTTTCAGAATCAGAAATATAATGAATGACCAAAAAACCTTCATTTTCTGAGTCTAGTTGCACAGTACTCTCGACAGTAATTTTCAAGGAAGTAGTCTCTTCTCACCTCGTTTAATATTTAAATTCGGGGAAGAAAGGCACCTAGCCAAAAGAAATTTCTTTTAGCAAAGGGAGAACTTCATATTACTCTTTGGAACCACGTCTGAGACAGTTAATTTGGGACCTAGGAGGGACTCAAGGCAACAAACATCCATGTAATCTGGGGTTTGGTTTGAAGGTGGAGGGATGTTTGATTTTTTGTTGTGTTTTTTATTTGTTTCCTGACAGGCAGACAGTTTGTAATTACTTGTCTTTCATTCACGAAAACATAAAAAAAATCAAAAGCAACACACTGCTTCACTATCAGTGTTATCGTTTTACTCACTGTTTCATTGTAAGAATGAGATTAAAGTTGAACACAGCTGGCGTCACCAGCTCACAACCAGGAGCCAAGCTTGTAATGTTGTTCAGTGGGAGTAAGTTGCCTGCTTGCCTGAAAACCATCATCCAGTTTTGTTTCGTGGAAGGGGAAGGAGCGTCACAGAATGCTGACTTATAATTCACAGAAAAAAACAGGCCTTGGCACCTTTATCAGAGTGTGTTAGCCACATTGTTTGCTTCTCCATCCATAAGAAGTTGTACTTGTGTTTTCTGTCGCCGCTGCCTGCTTCCAGTTTACCCAACCAAAAAAGTCCCCACTTTAACATCTGTTTCTGATTGCACTGGATCTATCCTGCCCTCTTTTGAGAGTTTCCTGAAGACCAGGGCACTTCTCGAACCAAATAAAGGTTTTATTCCATATTTTAATAACGCTATGGTGCAGCTTGAATATGGTCTGACTTGGGGATCCCGACAAAACCTTCCTGCCATGGGTTGTTCATTTCAGGGATCGTCCAGGGAAGACCTTGAGACATGGTATCTGTCTACCATTGCTCACTCGATATCCTTGGGTTGACAAATAGGCCAAGCACAGAGTTTCAGTGACAGCGAGTAGGTCCACCCTGGGCTCTGCTATGAAGAAGCTGTTCAGGGCCACTCTCTGAGGTGCTCTACAGCAGCTGGAAGAACACATCAGCAGGAAGCAACACATTTGGAAGGTTCTTTGAGCCTGTTGTAGTTCTAATGATATTAGAGCAGAGCTATACCAAGCGAGCTGATGTTTTAATTTTAAAGGAAAAACTAGACATATTCCACTTACAACAAACAGGTAGAAACACCTCCAAGCCTATGCAGCTTTAAGGCAGTTTGCATTCCTTCAGAAGCTTTTCACACACTAATCTGTGATCTGTACCAGTGCATTTTGACATCTTAACCATAGATCAAACCATAGGGCGTTGCGACTCCATGAAGCATAAAATCATACCAGAAAAACCCTGTGAAAAAACTATCACTAAGAGTCTTACATAAAAAGACGTTTTGTTGCTTTCTCATCTTTTTCTTCTTTGTGTAAAGTCAACCACCACCAAAAACTGCCACTATGTGGATTAGTAAATAACTTCTTGAGTAACCATTGATGTGCTGTAATCTTCTGGCATGAGGCAAAAGATTCTGCAAATCAAAGACTGGAGAGAATTTCTATTTAATATTTAGGTGTTTTCCAGTACTAAGTTGTTCAGGGATTTTAAATCTCAGCATTAATAATTTTCTGTTTGTTTGGGTTTTTTTCTTTGTGATGTTTCCTCAAAACTGTGAAAGCTTGTTGCTTTTTAAATCTTTTTCGTTTCTTTCACAAATGAAATTGTTGTCCTCTTCTCACAAGGAAATTGAGAAGTCTGATATAACAAGGACAGGTCACAAAGAGTAGGTGTTAAAAGGTTTAAGAGAAGAGTGAAAGAACAAAGTATAAAAGCTTGATCCAGAGATCCATTATTACACAAACTGTGATTTCAATAGTCTTGTTCTTCTGTTGGAACTGTAAATATAAGAAGAAATTAAGATTTAGTTTTTGCACCAAGAAAAATCAGCTAAGAAAAACAGTGAACTGATGTAATTATATTCAAGTGGTTTAAATTACTAAACATTACAAAAATCTAAATACTTTAGGAAACAGAGTAGAAAGCAACTATCATAAGGAAAGGCCATTGCAATTAAACTAGACCAAGTTTAGGGTAGGATTTAGTCTTAGGGCTTAGTCAGCATGAGTTATGCTTCCAGACCAATGGTAGTAAAGCACCTCAGAAGTTTTGTGAGGCTCTTGCCAGTGAAAAATAAAAAACTTTCATTACAACTTGAATGATATCCTCCGTGGTTGAGAAAAATATATTAAGTGTGCTCGGTCAACATTTGCAAAAATGTGTTCATGAATAGTAACAACTGTTCAAAAACTACAACAGATAAGAAAAACAATAGGCTTTATTGTTTTGAGGTAATAGGATAAAATAAAACTCCAGCATTTCTTGGAAGTTTTGGAATGGGATCAGAATGCATAATGAAAGAACTGTGAAATCTGGACCCAGTTTTACTACAGCTGATCATGTCTCAAAACAGCCAGAAATTTCAGGAAAGAATTATAATTTTTCTATCACTTGTCATATTAGAGATTTTCATCTTTGCATTCTCTTCCAATTGCAGCCATCCTACAAATACACACAACCAGTTTGTACTGCTTTACAGTACAAACTGTACAAGAATATGCCTGGAATTAAATCTAAACAGCTCTTTGAAAAAATAATTGTGTTAAATTCTGCTACAAAATGCATGACTCAAATATTCATCAGCATCTATGGTTCTTTCAAAATCTCTCTTACAGAGATTTGGCACAAAAAGAACTTGTCAGATTTGACATTTGCATTTTCAAATCCTTTTAGTTTACCGTTAATGGACAGTAGACAAAGATGAATGATGCCCAGTACAAATAGCTTCTCTCAACATTTCCAAGAGAATTATTTAGACATAGCATTATTATCATACAGAGGTCACAAAAATGGAATTAATGGTTAGCCATGAAGTATATGAGTTATGAAGCTTTCTTCTGGTGCTTACTTCAGAGGCTGTTTTCCATTGCTGTAACGTATGATAAAGGTAACATAAGGTAAAGACGTCTACGTAAAGATCTAATTAAAAAAAAATATATAAAAAGAGCCAGTAAGAGAAGTCTTTGTCTCTGAGAAGAAATTACATACAGTTTTTCTACATGCTCTCTTTCTCAGCTGAATTCAGGAAAACATAATCACATCAATCCAGATTTCACTGTAGTCTCACTGTGGAAATGAGCCCATTTTATCCCCACTTCGTCTCACTTTTTAAGACTGCTAAGCAATAAATTTCTCACTTCATTCACTTTTAGGTCACTTTACACTGCCATGTATTCCTGTGACAGGTTTTCTTTTGGAAAGTAAAGAACATAACATTGGTGACAAATTTCTATGCATCTACTTGCGGATAGTTTGAAGTTTCTTTGTACCCTCTATATCTTTTCATCCATAACATCATAGAGAAGATTCTCAGAGTAAAGTATAACTGCTACCAGCCATCTTAGAGACCAAAATTCATCTAAATATTTTTACAGTAGAAAGAGTGCTCTTTTGAGTCCTTAGAGTCAGTGCTCCAAGGGAGTGGATCTTGCACACACTTCCCAGCACAGTCACCTTCTGAGGCCGAATGCCTGATTCTGACTAATAATGCTGATTTATGTCAACCTAGTTCCAGGGGCTTCAGAGAAACTTCTGTGGGATGATAACTGCCCCCATTAAGCAAGTAGATACATGATCAGTACTCGTCTAACACGGAAAGGAAAAAAAAACATCTGTGAGCTCATTTTAAGATATCTCAAAGTTTGACTGTACTTTTCCTTCTGCAGCTCCAATGTATTTTAATTTCTGGGCAAAAAGAAAGCTGATCTCTCAGCCTATCAGTACACATAGGTACCATAAATTTTCCAAATCTTTTTATAAGTGCAACTTTTCCAACATCAATAAAGCACACAGCATATTTCTGCTAAACACAAGCGGTCTGTATCTTCCCAGTGTACACACAGAATTAATTCCATGGAAACAGAGTGACCCCACTTCAAAATCAGGGTAACTTAGCTCAAAACTGGGACCATCAAACATAAAGAGAGTAAGTCAGCCAACAAAACTAGCATTGTTGAGCAGTACTAAGGACTGAGAGGGTCAGCAAATGTAGAAAGATCACATACCAGTTAGATGAGGCACATCAACAGTTTTAGGAGTGATAGCACAGTTTCTTGGAATCCTATGACTCAGCAAGGTTATTTGGGTTGGCATAAGATTGGGGTTTTTTTAAGAAGTTGTATATTTTCGCATGTCGTGTGCAACTGCCATATGTGTTACCAGGGCTGTTACTCTGAAACAGATAGGGGACTTATCCTCTGTTTTGTTGATGTGTACATCTCCTTTCTTGTTTTTATATACAGTAATAAAATCCCTTGAATGGTAGAACAAACAAATGCTTGCAGTTGGTCTGCTGCTGGAAACATGCCTGTTGCTAACTTAACTTTTTGTTTTCAGCACTGTATTGAAGTAACTCAGTGGCCAGTATCAGCTCAGAGGGGGCTTTCGGTTTCTGTGTTGTGCATGCTTTTTAAATTGTTTTACAGAACAAAGAGTAAGAGTCCCTGGAGTTCAAAAAAGCATGAGGAGACTTTTTCTGACATTCCCAAGAATATTCTAGAAACACACGGCCCCAAAGGAACAGGCAGGTATGCGTCCTGGATCCCTCCTCAGCAAATGCAAAGCCTAGACGGAAGCTGCTGTTAACTTTTTCCATGATCCCCTCTTGCTGCAGCCAGGTGGAGGGGATAAAGCCTCAGGCTTGATTCACTCAGCTCCTGCATTTTAGACAGCAGGTCTTAACTGTTTGAACATGTTATTCCGTAACAGAACTTAGTTGCCTTCACTGAAGAATTGTTGATGTGCTTACCAACATCCCCGAGTTTTCCTCAGCTTCTGACCTTGTAGTAACATGGGTAGCTCATAAAAGATGCCTTAGTAATTTTTAGAGCTGCTTGATGTTGATGACCTTGTATAAAGACACAGAGTCAAGAAGATAATCTGGGCAATCAGTGTTTCCAGTGTAACCTCACTTAGTAAATGCAGACTCAAAAACGTGAGTCATCTTTGCTCTGAATCAGGTCTGGAGCTTTTCAAAATTTTTTTTTCAAGCTATGGCATGCATATATTTTGGGGGGCCATCATGTTTATGCTATGCAATGAATTAATTGAGAATGTGACCTCTTGGAGAAGTGCAGTCTGGAATCCTTTTTCACCCTGTTGTTTCTGGAATGCCCTTGCACCCCGTTACATTTTGCCACAGTGCAAAGATGCATTCCCAGGTACAATTTCCAGGATTAATTACTGGAGGCTGTAAGGAGGCTCAGCAAAGCAAAGAACCTCCTGATTTTGGTGTGTAAAATGCAACCTTGCAGCAACAGGGCTTTACACGCTTACACAGATTAAATGACGTACAAACAGGTGACACACTTCTAACACGCTGTCTGCCATTTTTCATCAACTGTTTCATTGCCTTTGCTGAGGTGTAAGAGTCTATGTCAGGAGCTCACAAAATGTTGCCCAGAAAGCTTATGTTACCCTAGACCTCTGGGTGAATTATTAACGTGGCATCATGTCAGGTGCTCCTTGTCCCCTTTTTTTCTCACTCACTCCTGATAATTAGTTGAAACTCAGCATTCAAGAATACTGCCTTTGTTAAATGCCTGCAGGATGAGGTAAGGCTATAGGATTAATTCCAACATTTTACAGGTCCACACATAGTCTAGCAGGGAGCAGCCTTGAGAGGCAAAAAAGTGGATTACTCACTTTTTCTCTCCTTTCCACCCAAACCCAAGTGTATGAAATTTAGATGAGTTTTTACTGTGGCACTTACTAGGCCTGATTTGGTATTCAAGCTTATGACATGGTCTCTTAGATTTTAGCAGAATCACTACTCACTCACTGCAGTAGAAATGGGGCCTGGATTAAAGCTAACATTTCTATGTCACTCATTCATAGACTTTTCTATTATCCCCCAGCAAAAAAAATGGAAGAGAGGACAACGGACGTCCTTCCTGACTTTGGGGTGAGATTTCCCCCACTTCCTGTGTAGGGTGACCTTGACAGTGAATCTCAGGGTACTCAGTAACTGCCATGGCAATACCAAGGAAGGCTGCTTATTTGGTGTCAGTTGTGTCTCAAAAAAAGTGAGACAGAGAATAGAGAGGAAGAAAAGAATAGGAACCAGTGAATGCCAAATTCTCCTTTGTGGTATAGTTTGTGCAGTCAGTTATGTCAGGGAAGAGTGGGTGTACAACTCCGTCATGCCAAAAGGTGAGTACTCTGTGACCACAGCAACTGCTATTAATGGGTGCCTAAAGTACAGCACCATTGAGAATCTGCTGAAGGGTTTATGTGGAATTAGAACAAGGCTCTCATGTGTGAGCATAAAATCAAGGTGAGACAAATTCCAACAAACTGCCACTGGAAGGTCATCCAGATTATAAGCAACCTACATTTTCCAATAAGTAGTAGTTTCTGGTTTTGATGATGCTTACAATGGCTTGGCCTGGACTGAAACTATATAATTGATAGTCTTATAAACTACAACTCCGAATTAAGGTTAACAACATATTCTCCTCGTGTCTTAGGAAAGAGCCTCAAGAGCTTTCAAAGGAAAAAGCTAAAGCTTTTATCAATTCCTGCATGTCCTTCCTGGGTTTCTCTCCATATATAGGTATATTGTGCTATGATTGTTTTCATTGTTTCCTTCACCATTTTTTCCTGAAAAATTAATGCTCATGGGCCTTTTGAATCAACATTCAAAATTATTTTTAACTGCCTGTGATGAGTTCAGTGCTACTGGAAGCTTACTGTAATGATACTTCTGTTTACAACTGAAAGCAGGTTATTAGGACCCTTTCATTTCAGGCTAAATGTTTATTACTGTTTTCAAGTGGAGAACTAGCTTATATATCTATCATCTCCTTTGCCCTTTGATTCTTTAAAGAATTCTGTGTTTACAACCCACTTCATCCTCACCAGAGCAATGACGCCTCCTGTGACACAGCAGGTCACACTTTGTTTTTCCATTCATGGGACCACTGTTTCTTGGTGGATCTGGGGAACAGCAGCGTAACACTACTCATTGTGTTTGGGGTTTTCTAACAGCAGTCTGAGCTTGATTCCATAATTAGCTTAAACTGTATAAAACCATGATCCTCCCGAGCCCAGTGTAAAACCCAGCTGGTCAGCTTCCCAAGGATCCGTTTGTTGGTGGTATTTTCAGGTGGCACAGAATCACCGAAGCCACTGATCTATGCAGACAGCACATTTGGAGGAGGCACAGGCTGCGGTCAGCCCTGGGCCACATTGATCTCCAGTTGCTTCAGCACACCTTCTCCAATTTGCTGACCAGCACCCAACACCGTGAATCCCTTGGTCCAAAGAAGCATGAAGATCACTTTTAGTCATAATTTCCCTTAAGGCCCTTGTTTCCCTGCTAACAGCTTTCATCATGTGTGATGAACAATAGCTTTGCATATGGCTATAATTCATACAGTGAAAGTAGCAACTTCATCAGTAAGGCATGAAAAACTGATCAGACCAAGCAGTTTGGCTTCAGCTTGTTCCTGTACGTTGAATGTCCTGTTGGAGGTCACACAGGGATGTGAAAGATAAATGAGGAACAATGGGAGTGGAAAACGCAATTCTTTTTGTCCTTTGAGGCACTGAGCATAGCCTCATTGACTGTCACATTGGGGTTAGGGATCAAAGAAAGTATAAATTGCAAGGAAGCCACTATTACATAATTCCCTTTTAGCTAAAAAAACCCCCGCATACCCCCACCTTTATTCAAAGTAGGTTGGCTCAGCAACGTATATAGTATGCTGTTTCCATGAAGAAGGCCCACCAAGCTGAAAAGCCCAACTGCCGGCACCAATTCTACATCTACCAGTCCCTAGAGTGAAACAGGGCTCAAGTAACTGAGACACACAACTTCAAGTAGTAGAAAAAGTGCAGGAAACAAGCACCACAGTGGATTTGAGCGCCACTTTTCTTTCTGGTTCAACCTTTAAGCAGCATTTCCATTAGTAAGGTAATCTCACCTTATTGTAAATGTTGGCTCAGCTTTGGTTTGAGTAATTGTGATAGAAATTACTGGTATTGTGCTGATTCTGCTTCAGCAGGTTTCCTAAAATTAGCTTAATCATTTTAATACAGTTTCTATTCAATACGTATCTCAATCATTAAATTGCTACGATACTTAATGCTTTTGTGGTCTGTCTTAACAAAGTCACAAAGGAGAAAACTGGCATTGAAACTAGACAACTTTTACCCAGTGCACTTTGGTTTCTAAAAAAGGATTGGGGAACAAAAAAAAAGAAAAAGGGGTATGATAGAATGGAGCTACCACAGATTTTAAGCTTCCAGGGTAAAACATTTCCATTCTGCAGAAACATTTTGACACCTCATTGGGTAAAAGTCAAATTGGTCATGAATAAAGGTTTAGTGCAATAATGATGCCATCTAACGCTATTTCCAGTTCCTTGACGGATAAGTTGGTCCAGTATTACTGCTTTAACTTTTGCCTAGGCTCATCACTCAGACACTACTAATTTAACATCCATTACAGTAAAGTATCCTTCCTCTTCCTCCAACCAAAGATGGATACAGCATAATTACAACTGTGTGCTATGTGAACTGGTGGGTTAACAAATGAAATCATAATGCCATCAGTCTTGTTTTTGTGATTGTAATTATGTCAGCCACGGTTCTGGCAGCAACTTTGTTTTGTGTTTTTCCAACAGATCTGTGCTGGAATTTTCAGAGAATTTTCAGGGAATGAGGAGGCCAGGTCACCCTGGCTTTCGTGAGCTTAATCAGCCTCCCTGTCTCTATTCCTGGAATAGCTGAGGTCGGATGATTTACATGTGTAACCAAGCCTGTAGTGTGCGCACTGATTGGCAGGTTCAAGTACCTTTTTTGTCAAAAGGGAAAAATGCGTGATATTGAGGAAATGGTTGTATTTTCTTCTGTCAACCTAGATGTATTTGTAATGCTTTCTCCTATGTACCGAGTTGCAACCATGCATGAGGTTTGCATTTTCTAGTTATAACAAAGGTATGTTGGAACTTTTACCTAGACACATAGAAAGGCGTTCTTTGTTACAGTTCACTGAACTAGCCCATCTCATTTGTGAATCATTAATGATACTGACTGCTGGGTAAATTTACTTCGGTTGTAAATCTATAAATGGCATGAGAAGATGTGGTAGACTGATTTTTCATACTTAGCTTCTAAATGAGAACATTATAGTTTCAAGGAAGGTAGAGGAAAAATATAAATTAACATTTTGGAAGGAAACACAGCGTTCTTACAAAGCTAACATTTTTCATTCTGTAGTATTAATTTTGCCATTCTGTTTCCTGTAGCTATATATTGCAGTGAGTGAGTATACACAGGTATGCAGAAGTTGTCCACTTTAAGAGCACCCATTATGGGAGAAACTTTTTAAAGCTGGTTCTTGAGGAGGCTTGTTTACAGTGGTTTTCAGACAGGGTTTAAAAAGCTGGTAATTCAAAATGCATTTGATGTTATTTGGGGTGACAAAGTGATCCAAGGTAGGAAACAGCAAGTCTGAACATGAAGAAGCATTTTCCTGAGGATCATGGCCTAGAAAAATGTGCATTTGTGTTTTCATACAGACATAGCCACTCTAACTTCAGATACAAGGTATCTTGTAATTAGGTGCAGTAAATATGAATAGATCCATATTCAGAATGGAAGAACGCTGTTTGGGTTTTTTTGCCTCTTATTGAAGGAGATAGCTGTATAGCACACAGAACTTTCCTGAACTGTTTTCCATTAGGGCAGAGTTGGTATAAATTCAGGAATGCACTGTGGCTTTGGTACAGGTGCATGAGAGAACTCCTATAACTACATAGAGGCAATGGAGTAATAACAACCCCCCACCCCCCAAATTTCCACCTTGTGAGAAACTCTGGTGTTTCAAAATGGGCTTTTGTTCTGAAACAAGAAAAAAACATACACCAGCACTTTACAGAATAAGAACTTCAGGCAACTTTCATTCAGAAATTATGTTCTCTGGAGGAATATAGCTGTCACCTAATTTCTTCACTACACTTCATTATTTTGCTCTAAGAGGGGCTGCAGGACATAATGAAAAACTGATCTAGCACAAGTACCCAGAGAAAAGCACTTGGCTTCAGGGTATTTCATGCCATGTAACTCCCCACTGCATATGGAACTTGTATACTTCTCATTTTAAGGACTCTGTGTACATCAAGAAGAAAAAACGAATTCCGAAACACTTGAATTCAGCAACTCTCAGTTCTTCCTGGTAGCTTGCAGGACTCACTAACAATATTTGCTAAACCATGGGGCCAGTTTCCTACATTAAATTAAGATGCAGTGTGAATAAGAATGCTGCAAAGCTCATTTTTAGTAAAGCTCACGTATACCAGTCACTGAATGTCGGCTTACTATTTTTTGTTCAGCTCATGGTTGACTCAGAGCCAACCTTGCTAATAATTTAATAGTAAAATCAGGTTTGACCATCATTTTCAAAGGTCTCTTTGCAAACATATAACAGGATTTTTTTTTGCCCTTGATTAATTTATTAGTTTTTATTTTGTCCTTAGATTTCTAGTCTAATTTATTGGTGTGGTAAACAGTAACCTCTTATTTCCTAAGCATGCTAGTTTCTTAGGATGTTTTGGACAACATGGACATTAGCATGCATCAACTTCTGTCTCTACCTTTTATTAGCATTTTGCCTAACACACAGTAAAAATAAAGCTCTTTTCCTTACATTAAATGCTCTGAGATAACTTAACTGCTCAAGTATTTTAGAAACAATAACCAGAGAGAAAAGCAAAATCCCTTTACGTGTTGTATTGTAGAACCACATGAACAAAGAAACCAATAAAAATTATCACAGCACAAAAATGTAATTAAATGTTCTTCTTTTATTTGTGTCTCCACCCAGGGTGTAAACACACACTGAGGCATTCATTTATCTCTACAAATCTAGCCTCACTATAACAATAATTAAATCCAGACTTAAAACTCTGACCCCAGTGTTTTTTAGAAGAAATTTTTGAGATTTTTTTTCCTATTTCTGTTTCTAATTATACTAATCCATACAAATACTAGTAATTTTATGGTGAAGGACAATGGTTGGAGCAGTCTTCTTAAAAGGCATCTCTCAATCAGTCATTCTACTGGTCATGTCATTGAGTTATAATTTTCCAGTTTTATTTTGTACCATGCACATACACCTTTCAATTTTACCTTTTACATAAAAAAGAATTTTATGAGACAGAAGAAAAATAACTTATGATTATATGAAAAATAACTGTAACAAATCACAAAATTATATACACTAGTAGTGAAAAAAGTGTAACTAATTCTTTTGAAAAATTACGTTTCATGATATGCAACAGATATGTCTTCAGAGCAAATATCAGCCAGATATACAGTATGGCAAATGGAGTTCATATGTGTATATGTAAGCATGTATAAATATGTGGAATACTCTGTCAGATTTAGGAAAACTTAATCCCACTTTCTCTCCTCACCAAAGTGCTTTGTGTAAAAAATATTACACAACATGCTGCTTTCTGTACAGAATAAAGGGATTTTCTTCTTAAATAAAACCCCACTCAGCTAATTTTAAATTGTGGTCTTTATCTTTTGCTTTATATGTTCCTAAAAAATATTAAAAAGGAAAAAAAAAACAAAAACAACCCAAAACAAAATTTCACGCAAACAACAAAAAAGTGCTGTTTTAAAAATCTGCTATAAAATTACACAGGGAAAACAGGGAATAAACAGTTAAAATGCAATTTTTATACTCATTCGCACCTCTTCAAAGAAAGTTGAAAACAAAATACAATGTGACAGATGGCCTTAGCACTGCAATACTTCAGCATCCAGTATTAGCCAACCATAATGTCTACATGTATACGTGTATATATACAAGTATATATATACATAGAAAGGGAGATCCAAATACACACATGCACTCGCATACACTCACACATGTACACATGTGCTTTGAAACTATATTTTAAATTCCAGTGTAGACCCATTTTTAATGCAGACATAAACAGACCATTTGAGTCTGAAAACAAGAGAATTGTATAAAAGAATGATTGTAAATAATTTCATTAGAATATCGTTTAATGTCCATAGTGTAAAATAACTTCACCTCTTAGATAGGAATCCCTTTAGAAAGTTAACAATACAGCAAGTAGAATAACAACACAGAAATCACTGAGGCACAAGTATTTGCATATGTCAGTAACTGTCATTATGCTATGTATTTTCACAAGCACCATTTTTCATCGTAATGTGACAAACATGATTTCTTATTTAAATTCCCAAAATACATGAGATAAAATGGTTCTTTTTTAATACAATTTTCCTCAGTGATATAAGCTGATCCCCCAAAGTCAGTCTGACTGCAAAGAGAATAATGAAATAATCATGAAGAATCCTCTTTGTCTTTGATACAGAAGTAAACAAAGGCCTACCTTTTGAGACTGGTAGCCCACTCTCATGTGCTTGATTTGACTGTACTCTAGCTCCTTCTTTTTAAGAGTAAGGCTCATAGAAAGTTGTAAATATATATACAATGTTTTATATATATATGTATATGAAAGAATGAGTGACTTGCAAAAGTTTCCTTTTTTAAATGCAACTGATGAACCCCCAAATTAGGAATACCCTTTTGAATTCTGTCTTCCCACTTTCCCTTTGGTCAGGATCTTTCATGATGTATAAGCCGCCGCTCTTCTGGGCAGCTTGAACATTCAGATACTAGAAAAAATATTTAAAAATATTTAAAAGCCAAGGTGTTACGGATCTGAAGTCAGCAGCAATATTTCAGTTTTGTACACAGCAACTGACAACTGGACAACCAACTGGTTAAAAGAACTTTGAAGGATTTATATATATTCAAAAGTATGTATGTACATACCCATGCATATGTACACACAGGGCCTGATCCTGCTCTAATTGATTTTGGTGGAACAAAACATAGTCCTACACATTTGAAATTCAAGTGTTCACTGTGCATAATTACTCCTGCTGAACCAAGTTTTCTACAGAATAATCTGCATTAAGCCATATTGCTTCTTACTGTACATTATTTATTTGCATGGTTTATCTGTATATTCTTTGTATTTATTGGATGAAAATCTCTCCATCAAATATGTAAGGACATATGCCTGTATATGAGAATATACTTTATGAATATAAACCTCAAAAGATTGCCAGTTTTTATAAACATTTATCTATGCAACGTAATGGCAAATTAAATTATTAATTTGACCCAAACTGCACTCAGCACCTGTCAAAAGCATCTCAGGATAAGAAAATGTTTGTATAAACATTTTTCTAAATTCATGTTTCTAGGGGAGTGATTTCAGAAGCATAGTTGAGGTCTAGCCTGTAAGAATGAACTTTGGATTGTTGTCCTTATTAAATCAGGTCAGGAGAATCTTCAGATGGACACTACATAGTAAGAAGTCCACAAAATGGATGAACAGGGATTAATAACCTAAAACCTCAGTCTTACATAATGTAAGAGCTGCTCCCAAGGTATACAGGATCATAGTGATGACACATCTCCACTGCAAAATACTGTTTTTAACTCATAGCCTTGTAGCTTTCACGCAGGGCAACCTCATTTGCTTGCATCCTGGACTAAATTCGAGGACTAGAGCCCAACATCGAGTATAAACATCAAAGCCACCAAACCAGTTCAGTTTTACATCTCTAAATAACCAGAGGGAACACAGAAAACTTAAGAGTAGCTCTTCTGCCTAAAAATGTGTTATGGAAATGAAAAATGTTAGGACAACAAAAACTTAATCGAATCAGTACAGATTGCTTTCAAAGAAATCTGTGGAATTTAAGGAAGAATCTTTTCTACAGGATATTTTAAACCTTCCTACAGAGTACTATAGAACATACAGCAATAAAGCTCTATAATATAATTAAAAATCAACAGAAGTTAAAACATTTATTCTTATCTAGCAGCTGTGCTAAATATAGACAAAGTCCATATACCTTCTCATGTAGTGCATTTAACCCTTCTTATTCATTGCATAAAGCACTGGGTCAGAAGGAGTATTGGAAAAATAGCAATGGCTATATTGTATGGTTCAAAATACAGAGGGAAGGAGAAGACACCTAAAGCACGGGCTGTAAGAAAGCCGCACCAGTGCTTCTAGTGGGTAGTGCCAGGATGTATGTCTAATTTCTCTCCCTTTTTGATGCTGGTGTGAGTTTAACTTTGGAAGTATCACATGCAAACAGGTTGTGCAAAAAGCTGAGTGTATGACTTTGAAACGTTCGTAGTATGCTGTGGTTTTATTTCTTTTCCTTTTTTTTTTTAAAAAAAAAAGGAATTTTCTAAAGCTGTGTTCTTCAGTAAGTCCACCCATTCAGCTTGAAAGGATTACAGCCAACAAGCAGTTTTCTTATTCAGTCTGTGAATTCCCTTTGAGAAATTAAAAAGAAGAAAGAACAAAAAGAGTGGAGTTTCTGTGCCATAGATGAAAAGAAATGAAACAATTGCTAAAGTTTTGGCAAAGCTTGCTTTCTCCAAACATTCTCCTTCTCAGCTGGCTGCTTGATGAATGCTTGGTGATTGCTTTTTTACTCTCCATTATGTATGTATATCAACCCATATCCCCATACATACGTGGCAGTTTCATGGAGAGAAAAATTTTGTAGAGAAATAGCAGGAGGGTAAGACGAAATGGAATCAAGTTCTTGTAACTAAATTTATATTACTTTAGCTTTCAGTGTAGACAGAAGAAAGCTGGCTAGAGCAACGATCCACTGCATTTAGTTGTAAGAAACTGCTATCCTCTGGCATGCTGCGAGCTGAATCACCAAAGATACCTGTGGCCCCTGCTGGGAAGTCATAAACTGTAAAAAAATACAAAAAAAATTAATTAACTAGGATAACTATATCATGAAGAATGTCCTAATACTTATGCAGAAAACTGGAAACCAAACAGACAAACAAAACAAACAAGCCAACATACATAGGAAGTTAATAACAGCATAACTTACTGCTTACCAAGGGAAGAATTTCATTTCTGTCAGAATCAAGTCTGCTGTACAGCAGATTGCATCACAACTAGTACTTGCCCATTTAATGGGTGCTAAGATTGTGATAATTTAAAAAATAAACTTTGTGCTTGCTTATCGAATTTCATCATACCCACCGTAAGATAAGAGGCAACAAAATATTTTAGAACTCATTTGCTGTAAAGCAGACCCTGGCACAGAAATTACTAAGTTCTACAAGCGATAGCAGCAAGCACAAGAGTAGCTGTTTGCAGAACAACTCCCATCTTTTGGATTACATCTTTACATGCATTGGCTTTTTAATGCACTACTGAAGGACCAAGATGCAAAAGAGATTTTCAAAGCATATGGTAAGTGAAACCATCCTGCATGGAAGGACAATAGAAAACTGGGGCATCAATTTTGCTTAAGCTCCAAGATTAGGCTTGTGCTGTTCCTCTGCAGAGAGGTAACTTTCACTCTTCCAGAGCAGCCTGCGAGCCCTGTATGTACTTCTCAGCTGGGCAGAGACTGAGCCAGGTGTGTGCAGAAAAGTGTGCACCCAGGCAGTTCTTGTCATGGAAATGTGAACAAATTAAAGACTGAGAAAAATCAAACACGGATAAAGCAAATTCAGAGGTTTGAATCATCTCGGGTCCCCGCCACAATACTGACAGCGGAGAGGAGTGGCTGTGCCAATATCACACAGGGCTCAACGGACTGTCTTTCACAGTAAATACATGAGCTAGGGACTGTCTGACCCCTAGAGGTTAGAACCTTGAGAAGCCCTCAACAGTGAACAGTCTGCACCCAGGCTAGGTGTTACTGTTCACCCCTGGTGACTGGGTCCCAACGCCACCCGCTCCTCGAAGGTCTGAAAACCATCTCCTCTTTGTGAAGAGACAAGTCTGTCACGACAGGTCCCAGTCACAAACGCAGCTCAAGCAGACCTGTCAAAGCCCACAAACTGTACACAACTGCCCACAAAGTCCCCAGCTGTCATTTACCTGTTGAACCAGAATGAGCTGAAAAAGTTCGATGGAAAATGCCAAGCCCTGCCTGGCCTGCTGATGTGGGAACTAAGCAGTCTTCAAAAGGAGGAACCATATTGCAAGAAACACCATGCTGTACGGTCTTCTGAGTGTCAGCATAATGTGGAGGGCAGAAAGTCTGAAGCTGCCCATAAAAACCTACAACAAAGAAAAGAAAGTGGTCAGTAAAACACCCACACCCGGGCAGCGACACAAAGGATAGCATGTGGAACTGGCTGTGAGAATGATAAAAACCTCAGAAAGAAAGGAAGAAAGGGGAAAAGAGGTATTGAAAAACATCTTTTAATGCATCTTCTGCATATAAACTCCGTACTACACATACTGCCTTACAATTCAAGAACTTAAATGACTCCCCTCTCCTTAGGCATCTGTTTATTGTCTTTTGGATATTATAAAAAAAAGGAGAAAACCTTGTTACTTTCAATGATCATCAATGTTCACAGATTTGACTACAGAGAGATTTAGCACTAGGAAGAAATAAGGAATCCTAATCTGGGTAGCTGCAGGGACAGCCAGCTCAAGTTCATCCTTCCACATGTTCAGGAACTAGCCTCAGTATATCCACACTGTGTAGTCACGAAAACGTATTTGTACCAGACATTCAGCTTTCACACCTGGGATCTATTAATGTCCATGAGCAGTATCAAACCATGAGTAGTAAGCAAGTCAGTTGACAGGATTAAAAACTCATCTCTCTCCCTCGAAGTAACGTTTGGGTGAGCAGCACATGACAAAAAGCCTTAGATGCCATTTAAAAGTTCAGAAAGTATTAAGGAGATATCCCAGAGGACAGGAGATTATAAGCAGAGAAGACCTTTTTATGGGAAGTATGAAACGTGGAATCACAGCCCATCGATATTTGACAGGGACATGTCTAAATAATTCAGGTATAATATGATGCCTGAACATAACTATTGGCCTATTCATTCATTACTGATAATTAGAAATGCTTCTCACGGGGCATCCAGTTTTGACATGTGAATAAAAAGTATTTTAAAAATAAAAAATGTATATTGGTACAGGTCCACACCCCAACCCAAACAAACCTTTCATCCTCAAATCCCTTTACAGGGATAGTCTATGCTTAGAAAAATGTTATGAACATAAGGCACTTGGCAAACTTTTTCTGGACTGTGGCTAGGAGCTAGGTGTACTTCCATTAACTTTCCTATGGAAGGGTGCACATGGGACTGTAGTTTGCTAAAGCCACACTGAGTGTTTACGTACAGATAATGCATTTCATAAATAATAGGGATGGAGAAAGGAGAAGGATGCAGTGGAAAACATGTTTTATCACTTTATGTGATATAACTGATTTTCTGCCAAGCAGGAGGAAGGATGCACAATTTAGGGGTTTTATGATTCTAGTTATTTTTCCTTAGAGCCTCATTTCTGTCGTCTCCATGAGGAAACATACAAATGCTGGCACGCAGAAGATGTGCTTGAATTGAAACAGAAAGCTCAATATTTAAAAGCATCAGAATACGCCAGGACTATGCACAGGAAAAGACAATCTGAACCTGCACCCGGAAACTCAGAGGAGACCTTATGGGGGGAGGTCTAGGTAACAATAATGACTGGTGAAACATAGTCTTTGCATTTTATTTAGTAGTCTTTCAAGACACTTCTGTGTACACACAACAAGATAAATGCCTAGTTTACACATACGTAACGAGTTTAGATCAGGCACAGTTAAATGAAATAATATTGAAACAATTGTCGGTGTTGTGTTTGGAAACCTGCATGAAAAAAGAGTATTTTGATGGGGGAGGGGTGGTAAAGAAAAAGTAGAAGCACAGTTCCTTTTCCACAGCAGGCACAATTTGCAGACCCTGCGCTCACTCTAGAGGGGCTGAACACTCATAGATTTCATTGTCTTTTGCAGGGGCTGCAGGCACTTTGCAGACCTAGCTGTAAGATGATAGTTTCAATCTTTTTTGTCTTTTAAAGTTTAACTGCAACAAAACCAAGTCAGACTGCAAAGCATGTTAGGAATTTACAACCCGTCAATGCTTAAATGTTCAGTCCTCACTGATGTAAGAATCAACTGTAGAAAACACAAAATAAAAGAAAAAACAATAGCCATCCAAAACTTGACTTAGAAGCTACACAGCTATTGACAGTTTTTGCCTCCTTTAAAGATGCTTTTAAAATCAATTTCTCTCTCAACCAGCAATAGGACAGACACACTGTGAAAGTTTACCGTTGAGTCAGACTAGTTACCAGAAACAAGCATTTCAGTCTGTAGTGGTCTGAGCCAGCTGGCAAGACCCTTCAAGACACATGCTGAAATGTCCTTTCACGTTGCTCTGTGCTCATTCTCTATTTGTGCCTTTCTCACAGCATTCTGTTCCTGATGCAGAACAATCTGGCAGTAACTTTGACTATCGCTAGCTGGAATCTGGCAGAAAAACTACTTACCTTGGGGTTGAGCTATTGTGAGTCATATCCTCTGTGTTTGCTCATTCCCTACTTAAGCAAAAGTACATTGTCTAGCAAAGTCTTACAAGCTTTGACCTATTGGTACATTAACATTAAAATACTGCAGAAAGAACCAGGGAAGTGCACAAAGCAGTTTCATTAACTGATAAACCCACAAATAATTTTTTGAGATGGAAATGAATATAGAAAAATAATTCAGCTTTCCTAGATACATGTTCTTTTCATGATTTGGTGTCATAAATATCCATCTTATAAAATGGAGAGCCATAAACAGGGAAGAGTAGAGCAGAGCATACATCGTTCTCTTCCCCTCAGTTACTTAGCACTGTTCTAAATGTCTTTGTCCATGTCTGCAGCAAATCAGGCCACTGCGTAGAAGTCTTTGAACTGGAGCCCAAACACAATACAGCAAAGTCTCCTAATTTGGTATCAGAAGCTCTTCTCTTTATTCATGTGGTGCTGTGCTCCAGATAATCTACACTACCACTGAATGTAGAATAACATGAAACCATATGCAATTCAGGCCCTAGACCCTGACCATAGTTGGCCCCTTTTTTGAGATTATCTGCTGCAGAACTACCTGTAGTTTTCTGTGTTCTCGTGCAGCACTGGAGAAATAAAAAGGGCAAACAGGTTGGCTAATGAAGTTCCAGCAACTGAACATTTCTTCTCAAGACTGCAACTCTGGATTCTATCAGTTGGTCTCTTACTAAACTATTTAAAACTCACACACACACACACAAGGATATGTCAATTATGTTTCTTTGAATCAGTACAAGATTCAAAGTACAAGAATCTATAGGCAAGATCCATGATGTCAAGATATAGAATAAACAGTTATTTTTCTGACATGATAGCATTATTTCCTGAGGAATGTAAAATATTTTTATATATGATAAAATAGCTGAATATTCCAGGAATCTCTCCTAAAAGCAAGAAGCTCTAGTTCTTTATCACCTATAGAGCCTCATCCTGAGAGATGCTGAGCATCTGAAAACCCCAGGTACACAGCCCATCTCAAATTCATAGCTGAAATCATGGGCCATGTAAGTTTGTGATAGAGCCCTGATCCTGTTGAACTGATGGGGACAAAGATTTCTTTACAGATACGTAATGAATGACTGCCACAGTTATCATTTCTATAAGGTAGAAAGGTTCTGATGGACATTTATTTCCGCCTCAGTCAGGTCTCTGCATGGCACCACAAAGAGAGAATATTTTCTCAGGAAAATCATTCTAACTGCCATTAAGAAATATACATCATGGGTGAGTAGTCTTTACTGCTACGGTATGTAAAAATTTCAACTGTCTTTGGCCTGAACTGCTTGAAAATAGTGTTCCTCTGCAGTATATTTCTTAAGTGTCCACTAGGTGAATTACACAAACATCAACTAATCATTTGGTACCATCTGAGTGTGAAGAACAAAAGGAAAAGAAAAAGACAGAGACATGACTCACATATTGTACTACCAGAAGGACCTGCAAATGGGAAAAAATAGAAGTGTTTTTATTTATTTAAATCTTGATTATCTGTAATTAAAAGATGACTGTAACTAGTGGGGCTGCCTGTATAGATACATTAGTGTAGCTAACTCATATCAGATAACAATTTTTTTACTGATTATTTGCATGACTTTTTTATTTCTTCCGTTACTCAGACAGCATTGGTCATCAACTTAACTCACAAACACATATGACATGACTTACAGGCACAATTTTAAAGGACAGTCAGATTTCTACTGCATAAATGTCCACAGTATCAGAAGCATCCAAAATCGTCAGCTATGTCCGTGCCCAAAGCAGCTTTACCACGCTCTATGCTATAAGCACAAGAAGCTTGTGCACTGTGAATGGGGAGTTTCTACTGCTGTTCTTTTCTTTCCTACCTCACGCAGGTCTTCTGACTTATCTCAAGAGCTTATTCTTGCAAGAATGCCTTATTCTTGCAGCTGCCTCTGTGCTGCAGATGCCGGTGTCTTCAGGTACCTCTGCTGAGATCCCTGGTGTTGTTCCTGGCTGAAAAGACTCATCAGTACAATACAGGTCCTGGGCCAATTGTTGCAGATTTCCAGGACCTGTACTGTGTTTTTGTTCTGTCTACAAATGCGTGGTTGAATGGTATCAAGCTGGAAAATCACCACTCTGGTCTCCAGCCCAGGAAAGTGTCAGGTTTTCTGCCAATGGTAATCCAATAAAAGATACTACAGTTTAATGAAAGGAAAAGAAGAGCTTCGCTTCTGCAGCTCAGTGAGTCATCTAACATCATCACTTCCAAACATCCCATGCAGCAAAGGAAACTGTGAATTTCACAGGAGGAAGGAAAGGGAGTATTTAGTCTATTCTATAATATTAACCAAGGAAATAAAAAGCCCTCTTTGACATTACTGTGTATCTGATGCTGAAACACACTCAGAACAAACAGTGAAATCTGAACTGTAGACAACGTTCTTCCAAGAAAAAGCAGTTTCACAATATAAGTAGCTTTTACATACAAGAGGCTTGCCAGTCTTGGATCTCCTACATCATTTCTTTCTAAAGGATAGTGCTCTGAGATCTCCATGAGCTTTTAAGATGCTCAGGCTTTCAGTAAGGGGTTCTGTTTCGAACTTGTTTTCTTCAAAAAGCTTTCAGGCAATGAAACTCTTTCTTGAAAAACTCAGTACAGCCAATTTAAATGGACTTGACAAGTTTAAGACTACATATTGAGACAAAAATGTCACCATTGTTTGGTAGTGGACTGAGCTGAAGTGGCTATATATATAGCACTTTAAATCATGAAAAGGCAGGTTATGAACTACAGGAGACAGAAACTAACCGAGCTTCTCACAGACCCTTCTTATATACCAAATAGTCCAGGCTGATGAGACAACTCCATGGTGTTTTTCTACGTTATAATGATGTGACCAAGGAAGATGGCAATCTTTGTATTGCTGCTGGGAAAACATGACCATGAACTCTTGAAACGTTTGCTTTTGAGAAAGAGAGTTTAGGCAAGCCTTTCAGGCACACAGGACAAACAAAGCTTTCAGTGTAGCACACAGGAATGAGACCGCTGTGCTTAAGTTGGAGGGAGTACATTCTGACAAAATACCTCTTATAGTGACAATAGGTTACTTAATCTTTGAAACAACATTTAATACCCAAATGTGGCTATTGTATTGAAATGTATTGTATCTTTCAATACTAAAAAAATAAAAAATAGAGTTCAGCCCGCATTGTCTTCCTACCAGTTTTAAGTGCAGAGATCCCTATAATTGCAACTCTGAGTTGCTATCTATGTATATGTAATTTCTGTCAGCAATGTCTAGGTTTTCCTAGGACAGGGTGGCAAACATCCTAACGCTAACGTCGGACTAAGTAAGGTACGGATTTAAGCTCCAAGCCCTTGAAGTTAACCATTTTTTTGATCTGCTCAAAAGATTGTATTAAGCTCTGTCCTACAATGGGATGTGGAATGGGACTTCAGTCTATATGTGACATTCACCCAGATGAGGGTCTCTACTGGGCCTTCTTCTTATAATGGTTTTAATGACCCATGTATTTTGTCCTTTTAAAGCCTCTTTGGACTGTAGGAGGAGGAGATGGGAACACAGTAGTATCTCTCTGACCTGCCCTAAAGAGAAGATGCTCAAGCAGATATGGAGCTAGCTGCACCAGCCAGTTCAAGTCCTGTGTGGAGCAGCAACTAATTCGAGATGATCTGTGAGACTCTCGGAGGCAGGGTTCTTTGGAAACTGCCCAACTTTGGAGCAACTGGTTGTGATCCTGGCTTCTACAACTACTGAAACTCCCATGACCATGACAGGAAGAGGGCGGTAAAGCCATCTCTGCACTCAAAACCCATTTTTGGTCTAGGCAGGAAGACAGACCTTAATGTCTGGACACCTTTCTGGAAGATGGATTCTTGCCAAATATTCAGCAAAAAAGGGCATTGAGTAAAACTTACTGTACTCTGGAAACAGGAAGGCTAATCTGATCCCTTCGTGCCCCACATGCTAGGAAATTATTGGACCTGCTCTGGAGTGTCTTCACATGTGCCATATGACAACAGTATATTAATAAATTTCATCCTGTACTATGTTGGCCCTAGATTATTAGTGAAACTTTAATCAGAGAATAGAGAAAGCCAACAATAACTATTTACATCCGTTGGTAAATTTCATATTCTTCTAGTACTAATCAGTGCTGTGCAGGATTACCAGTTGCTGGAAGAAAAGCACGTGGCTCAGAAGCTACTTCTGTGTGGCCTAGTACGATAAGAAGAACAAAACAGGACTGGGACCTTCCTTTTTCGCCTTCATACTCATGAACTCTGCAAGATGCCTCACTGTCCTGTCTCATCCCTTTGCCTAGAGAGACTGCTTGTATCAGTGGAAGAAAATAAAAGAAGTCTTGTTTTTCTCAAGATGTCTCCTATGATATCTACTGTGATAATTCTCAGGAAACCTGATCAAAAAGTAGAATCCCAAGGCCTATGAAAGTCCAGTCTGCTATATACCTTGTGTATGTAAACACAGCAAACCATATATTTAAACCATTGAGAGGAAACAGCATTACTGCTGTCAGCATATTTCTGAAATGTTAAGGTAATTACCATCCAGACTCCAATCCAGCTAGAAAAAAAGTCCCAAACAACCCAACATGGTTTTCAGCTGCTGTTAATTTTCTTCTTGGCTACAGAAGTTTATACTTGATTGAACAAAGAGGGAGAGAAAAGGCTTGTAGAATCTGTTTACACAGCACAAGTGGGAACACAGCTGTAAGAGACATGTATGCTAATAAAAGAAGAGGTCTCCATCTCTCCACAAGTGCAAGGCAGAAAAATATTTTACTTCTTGAAAACCTGGTAAGACTTTACGTGTGAAGTCAGGATGGATAAGAAGGACAACATTAGAAAATTACAAGCAGAGGCCCTCACAGAATTATTTGCAGTTCTGTTTCAACAACAGTTGAAAACCAGTCTGAAGAGAAACCCGTAACTCCGTAGTAAGATGAATAGCAATTAGCTAAGCTAAGAATGTTAAGGAATTCTGAAGGGAAGGTCCTAAAGGCTATTTCTGGAGTCTTTCAAAAGGAAAGGCATCTTAAAAATACCAGTGCCAGCCCTTGAAGCACTTAATTTGAAGCCAAGCAGCAGCAACAAACCACTAACATCAGTGATGAAGATTATTCCTTCTTACCTTGGAGATGGAGGCTATTTGGTTGAAAAGAAGGGTTTGCTGCTGGCTGGTATGTCTTTACAGGCATTCCTGCAGGCTGCTGAAGGTGGGGAGGTTGTGGAGTTTGTCTCTGCACCATGTGATGTGGAATTGGAATTCTCTGGGGGCTGATGTGGTGAGGAGAAGGAGCCGGAGCAACAAACCTAGGAGTTCAGAGGCACAAAACTGTACAATCCCAACAGACAAGCGCTAAAGATTGTTTCTACTTTACTAGGATTGCTATAATGTTTAGCATTTAGCATAGATACAAACTTCCAAAAGAAGAGTGCACAGCCCAGATACAGAGAAGATATATTTTCAAATGGTAACATATCATTAGATATGACAACTGGGGAATTAAAAGGCTGAATTGCACCCTCATCTTTGAAAACTCCTCTTAATGTCTGTGGGTGGGTTTAAGTCTTAATGGGCAGAGACACCTTACAGAGGACCTGATTTCTGAGGCATTGCCATCTGTCTCATTCACAGGCTTTGTACCAGCTGTATCTGTCAATAAATAGCTGTCCTTCCTCACTGGAAGTGAGTGGTCAGTGCTGGCCATTGGACACCGAGGAGTTAGATACTAGGTTCAAGTCCAGGTACAGGTTTCAAGTTCTATAAATCTTTGTAGGTTATGTAAAGCTATTTGAAAATAAACAATCTGAAGTCAATACAACGTACACAAAGGCAAGTGTTAACTTCCTTCCAGCTGGGCAGAGTCTGACCAAATCAAAATGTTGATCTGGACTCAAAGTATGAACTTAGAAGCCTGGGGAGGAAGAGAACCATTCAGACCAAACCTGGTGGTGCAGCTGCCACAGAGGTTCATCACTTTAGTGGTATATTTTGTGACGCTCTGACACCACTGGCACTACAAGGATACATGCTACTTTGACGATTTTACACAAGGGTTTTACAGACTTTGTAAGTTTACCTTTTTTCCTACATTTCCTTAAAATTGCATACCTCAAAGGACATTACAAATAGGTGCTACAGTCATTTTTGTAGATGGAAAGCTGAGGTTATAAGAGTTCTGGTCTGTGCACCCGATGACCCACCTACCCACTAGACCAATGGGATGTGGTTAGTAAACGAAAGCTCAGCCCAGGCTCATGCATAGCTCAGGGCCACTTTCTCATCCATGAGAGGAGAGCTGGGAAGGCCAACAAAAAAAGCCAGGATATTTCTGCAACAGGGTGAGTGAAAACTGATGTGGTATTTCGTCACAGATCCGCCCCTCTCTCCACTCCTAGAAGCAAGCTGCAAGTCCATGCTGAGCAAGAGCATCCACCTCTCTGGTGGGTGAGCGCAGCAGCTGCTGCTAGGAACATTAGTGCTTGCAGTTAACACAGTCTTCCCAGGACCCTAAAGCATGGATCTGGTCACTGTTCTCCTGAGGCTGGACCTCAGTGTACGAGATGACTTTTTTTTGACCTATCAATAAATAATGTTTTTCCTGCAGAAGTGTAGGGAAGGTGCAGTCTCAGCCTGAATACAATAGAAAGTGCAACTGAGGTGGTAGCACTACGGAACACCTCTGGACAGGGTCATCGTACAGGTTGTACCTGCATTTAAATGCAAGACACCTGAAGTCTTTTATGTTGCAGCTCAGAATCAGTATCTGCCACACATTATCTGTGTGATTTTGACTTAATTTGAAATCTATTCACTACATTTCTGATAGATCCGTAATTTGTACTTGGAGTATAGTAAGTGTCAAGATGAACTCTGGATGATTTGCTGCTTATTCAGGTTTCTCTGTGAATCACATTTTTAGGCATATTAGATAGGGTTTGGATGGTCTTTGTGCTGATGTGTTATTAACTTCATAAACACGTATATTACTTCAGCTATGCTATATAGATGGAGGAAATAAAGATGTTACTACTGAGTCATTGAGTCTTTAATGTGTGAAATATTTCATTGTTCCAGACAACTGATGCAGTGTAGACTTTTAAGACATACTAGGGAGGAAGAGAATAAAGCATGCATTTCACAGTAATGCTACAGAATACTTTCTAAAAGAAAAGAAATCAGTAGCTATATTGTGGTAAAAATATCAGAGGTTTTTAAAAATTGCTAAAACTACCTAGTTATATGTTTCCTGAGTAAGGACTGGAGTTAGTTTTTTCTATAGTGCTCACACAGAAAGGTTGTTACTTGCTGACAGAGATTAACAGCAATGCAGTCAGTCTTTTATTAGAAACACAGAATCATAGAATGTTTTTATTTGGAAGCGACCTTAAAGATCATCTAGTTCCAACCCTGCTGCCATGGGCAGGGGCACCTCCCACAGTTACTACTATTATTTTAAAAATCATGGGATATCATCCTCTGTGTTTTCAAAATTCATTTGTGAAAATTAATCTCTGAAAAATGTTTTTCAGAGCCAGCAGCCAACAACAGGGGAAAAATTCTTTTCAAAACTCAAAGTGAAACGCACAGTTTTACAAGTTTCACATTTGATTTAACATCCAAAAAACCCTCTAAATAATGAGGGCTACTTTGTGTAGCCAGACAGAACTCCTTTTTAGTAGACTTTACTGGTCTTCATAATGATTTGTGAATCACTTAATAAATTCCTGGCTTGCTCATATTGGTGACTATAGTTATCTACTTTTACTTCCCTTCTGCCTAACAAAAGAGAAACTTGGACTTGTCTCAGTCCAGATTTGTCCCTGAGCAAATCACAGTGTGTTACTGGGGGAACTGCAAATTTAATTTTGTTCCTGAAACAATCAGGACCAGCCTGTAACCACTCAGAAGCTGCCATCAAGAATTGTGGCCAAGCCCTGGAGCCAATGTAATCAGGAACCAGCCAGATTTGCAGAAAGATGCCCTTCCCTATGCCTGCTGGATGCAAAATCAGAGCAGGAACACTTCTGGAGCTGTCAGATAGCCTCTCCCTTTCCAATAGTAGCTAGGAAAAAGTGTTCTGCTGGGGAATGATTAGATTTGGTAGTAAGCGAAGTAGATGACAAAGTTACCAAAGCTTATCTCCTTTGATAAGACTAGTTAAAATGGCAGGTGTACAGGGGTTTTGTTAATGACCGCTACTGGTAATGGCTATATGGAAAAAAAAAAATTTACTCTGGCATTTGTTGACTGGAGTTGGCCCAAAGTAAACTACATGCACAGTCTTAAGCAATGTGTGGAAAAGGAAGGGAAAAGGAAAGCTAACAGTAATGCTATATTTATGTATTTTAAATAGTGTATTTATATGGTATTTATAAGTATTCATACAGTTTATTTTAGCATGGTTGGCAACCTGTAAATGAGCCTCTAGTGTGCTGGGAAAACAACCTTTTATGTCTCTGTAGCAAGAATATATACAAGATGTTTCTTCACCTAGAATCTCAAATGCTTTCAGAGTCCTCGATTAAAGAACTGGCTGTGCTGAATTGTCTGGGCATCAAAGTGCTGAAGGGGTTATTTTTGTAGGTGGAGAAAGTACTGAGAACTCGGTGGTAGAGAAACCCTTTTTTGTTAAACTTCCCACCAAGTAGAACTGCCCTGGCAATTGTGGAGACAGGTATTGTAACTATGATATGAAGTTGTCATTGTTCAAGCTGGCTGGAAACAAGGAAAGCAAGAAGAGAATTACCACTCAAAGCTCTGCCTGACCTACAGCTTTTTGATGGTGCTCCCCTTTTTCCATGGGAATTTGAAAGACTCATCACCTCAGAGTTATCTTTGCTGCTGTTCTTTCAGACTGGTAGTCTTTGATTTCACACTCCCAGCCTCAGGAAGCTCATGGAAGTACATGAGTTGTCCAAGAGTTGTCAACCTGTGTCCACTTCACAGAGCTCCCTGCAGCTAACTAGCGAGCTCCTCTTCCTAAGGGGAGAAGGAAGAGCAGGAAGTTTGGTCCAAGACTGGAGCCAGTGTGCTGATGACAAGAAAAATTCCACGTGTCTCATTGATTTAAATCCCATCTTAAAAGAAATCCCCTTTGACTCACTTCCTGCTTCACTTACCCACCTCCTGAAAGAGAACAGCAACTCTGAGCTGCAACAAGAGGTTGAGTTTTCCTTGGGTTTTTTCCAGGAGATTAGGAAAAGGGCAACAGAAAGAACATATGGCAGCATCTCAAATCTTTTTGCTCTTCTGTCCTCCTCCCTCAACTCTTGAAACCTCACGCTGCAGAAGCAAGAAGTGCAGGAAGGATAGGAAGCATGCGAGACCAGCATTTTGGGGGCAGAACTGGGGAATGACTAACTGCAAGATAGACTTTGAAGTGAGAACACTACAGCAAAGGAAAGCTGCAGTTACACATCTTTGTGAGGAAACCTGGAAGAAATGGTTAATCTAATCACTATATATGCATATACATGTACGTGTATGTATGCATGGTAGAAAGAAGTAACACTAAGAGTTCAAATTTCAAAATGCAGACAAATAACTGTGTTACAGTCATAAAAAACTCTATCATTTGGCAGCAATCATGCTGATTTGGTATCTAAAACACAATTTCTGAACTATTGTTTTTAGCAGTAATGGTACCATGAATTCCCCTTCATGCTTCTGACTTTCCTCTCTCTAATTCTCCTTCCCGTGTGGTCATATTCATAGGATATCAGAAAGCGCATTTCAAATGCAGGTATAAAGATTACCCTGAATTACCAGAAAAAAAATTGTAAGGGCAAACATACATTTAAAAAAAAAAAAGTGTAAAGGTAAATTGACTCTTTTTTGTAGTCAAAGAGAATCAACTTCGTCAAATCTTTGAGAACTGCTAATCTATTCTAGCAAAGAGGATTTAAGACTTTTTACTGCCTTTTGGTAAATAAGCCAAATTACACCAAAAATGTCTGACACAACCATTTTATCTTTTTAACAGTTAAAACATGTTAAGAAGCCAAAAAGAAAACAACCATTTGAGCTGCAGGACAACAGCAGCTGTCAATTTAATATTCTAAGGGGCTAGTATATTTCTGGTTTTCCTGTTTGTAGTGTTTCAGAGTTGAGAAAAAAGTTGATTTTTACTAAATGTAGTACAGGATCATTATTTTATATTACATCAAATTTTGTGTTTGACTTTTACCAACTAGCAGTTTGTTGGGAAAATTAACTCCAGTTATTTTCCAGTTTCAAATAAATTCTGCAGGGGACTAGGAGCATGAGAAAAATAATGGTATCAGCATATTATGTGATAGGAGTAATAATAGCAAGTGAACAGAGTATTTTCTTTGCTTGGACACAGCAAAGAAAATATTTTCATTATAACTATCTAATTTTTAAAAATACAATGAAGAGAAAGGGAGCTGCACCTGCATATAAAGGAGGAAAGAGAAGATGTAGTTTACCTACCATTAATCCATGCTACACTATGGATCAAAATGCTACATGCAGGAATTATTTGAGACAAGAACCACGTAACTATGTTGGATGTAGCTATGTCATCACTCTGCTTTTTCTCAACTTCATACCGGAAAGTAAACCATGCGCCATCATTTAGACAACACCAATCCTTATGGTTGCTTTCAATATGCTTCCAAAATAGAAATGGAACATTAAATCTGAAAACGTTGGTCTTTTATTTTTCTTCAGAGGTCATAGTTTTCTTTGAACAATTTGTAAACTCAATTTATTAGGTTGCTGCTCTGCTAACTGGCTGAGTCTTAATCTTTTTTATTGGGCTGCAACAGTTTGGGAACATACCCACATGTTATGCAGTTGACACAGCCAGGAGACCAGGCTTTCATCTTACTGCAGTTGAAATTTTGGCTGGACAGACTAGAAAACTATAAGCTCCCTGCAGCAGGTTGCTGTCACCAACAGTGTCCTGTACAGTGCTGCACTTTCAGACAACGTTAAGTGAGGAACAAGCTGTGCTTGCTCCCTCTTGACTGCCTTTGTATTCCTATGCAAATCCAGAAAATCTGGGCTGATGCTTCCGTTCTCTGTTTTAGATATCCTTGTAATTCTGCTCTGATCTCACATTTTGGTTTGGCTCCACACTTCATGCTGTGCACTAGTGACTTTGCAGCTCCTCAGTCCACTGTTAGTGGGGGAAACATTCTGTTGTAATACAGTATTCTGTAACCCAATATACTGCACTGTAAGTTAGTCCAGCTAGCTATCAATGACAATCGAATAAACTTGTAAGGAAAGCACAGCTTTTGCCAAGCACAATTTTGAAAAACCAAATCTTTTCCTCGAAAGTCATGAATGCATTCATTTGAAGAAAATAAAAAAACCCCAATTTTTTTACCTACCTATGATACAACATGTTTCTCTCCAATGATTTTTCTGTTGCAAATTTTTTTTTTTTTAAAGGAAGGGAATGATCTCCCCACACAGAAATATTTTGGCCAACACAAGCCAAATTTTTTGTCCATAGTTTTGTTCAGCCACCAAATTTGCACTCATCAAGCTCTGACACACACCCTGCACAGCAATGATCCCAGAGCAGGTTTTTATACCCATGGTGTCTTGGGGTAGTGGGCTACATGTCCCAATAGACTTTAATTTTATATCCTGCTTTTCAGTCATTAGTAAGCATCTAAAAATAATTTCCATGCTGAAGCATTAGGAATACAGGAACCACTATTTCAGACCAAACCAGTCCAAAGAAGGGGTGGCAGGAAGAGAATACAGCTTCTCTGACCTCAGCCACATGTTCTTTGGTGAGGGAAAGAAAGGAGAATTTAAGTGGAATTGAAGGTGGAATTTAAGGAAGGAAGTCGTGAGTGGCCACCTCAATATACAGATTCCTTGAAGACTGAGATATATAACTTTAAAATCTCTCTTACCATTTTCTGTGTCTGTTATTATCCTAGAGAACTGAGTTTCTTGCAAATGCAAAGAAAATTAAAAGAGTGCCTTGGTAAAAAGAAGCAGTGTGGAAACAGGCTGGAGAAAAATCCCAAGCTTTGCTAGGTTGGCTCTGAAAGGAGGTTGTAGTGAGGTGGGAGTCAGTCTCTTCTCCCAAGTAACAAGCAATAGAACAAGACAAAATGGCCTCAAGTTATACAAGGGCAGGTTTAGATTGGATATTGGGGAAAATTTCTTCACTGAAAGGGTTGTCAAGTGTTGGAACAGGCTGCCCAGGGAAGTGGCTGAGTCTCCATCCCAGTAAAAGATGTGTAGACATGGTGCTGAGGGACATGGTTTAGTGGTTGTTTTGGCAGTGTTAGGTTTATGTTTGGACTTGGTGATCTTAAAGGTCTTTTCCAACCTAGACGATTCTATGATTCTATGGCGCAGGTTCAGGGACTTGCTGCCACCTCCACTCTTTAGTGTCTGTCATTTATACTAACAAAAAAAGTCATAATGTCTTAGCAGACAATCCTCTGAAGTTTCCGATGCCTGGAAAGAAATTACTGTACTGATTTCAAAACCACACTGTTAAGGTCTTCAAAGACTTTCTTCGAGCGAGCCCTTTGCATGCCCCACACAAAGGGGCATGTGAAGACTGGCTGTCTCAACTCCTTGGTTAGAACTACTCAGATGCTTTTGCTTCTGGAAGTCTGACTTGGAGCTACTTATTATTTTACAGCAAAAGCATAAAAGGAATATAACCACACACCTAAATAAGCCAAAAGAAGCACAGTTGCAGAACTTATTATAGCATTACAGTAATGCTAAACTGAACAGTTCAGCCCTAAGTCCTTCTTTCCAGCTTTACTGTCTAGAAATTCCTGTCAAGCCAGGATGCATCATGCTTCCAGGACATACAACTAGCTCTGGTTCACAGGAAGGTGAAAAATCATCTGGAACACCAAGTCCGAATGAAAAATTCTGTTCTGATCTAACATCAGTTAACAGGCTACTTCTTGCACAAAATCAAGTCTTAAAAAGCCAAAATGTTTATATTGGGTAAGCCAATAAATAATTTTTAAAAAATTAATGATTTCAAGCATTTGACACCATCAATTTTGAAGCACTGACCTGTACATGTTAACTATGCCATATAAAGCTGAAATTTTTTGGCGGGGTTTTAGAAAGATTGTTTTTTCAGCTTCCTTGAATGCCCACGTGGTATTTTATTCCAGAAATTAGTGAAAAAGAAGCCAACTATATATTTCCTTTTATACACGCGCTTTTGGGTACCATTACCATTTGGTATCTTCACTGAACAGTTGCAATATTTCGTATTAGGGGAGCACTGAAAGTTAGTATCAAAGAGCTGGAACAAACAAAATGTAAATCCACATTTTTATTATGCATGTTCTCTCCTTTGATAAATGAAGCTGCTTCCTGGGTCCAAACTCTCTATTTGACTTGCACTCTGCGCCCATTGAGTTTTGAACACAGAACGAAAGCAATGTAAGATGAGTCCCATGTTTGGTTCACTTTCTCAGATTAATAAGACTTTATCAAGTCCATGCTCTCCCTCTCATCACCTAGGTGGAGAAAGATGCAAAAGAAGGCCTTCAATTATTTCTCTATCTCATCGTACCTAGAGATGGAGGCAAAGTGCTTATTTCCTTCTGCTTCTATCACTCACAAACCTGAGTCTGCTGTCCAGAATGGGGGCACATGACCGGCCCCAGAGAAGCCAAAGCAGCCCGGCCAGCTTGGATCGGCTTCAGTCCAATAAATGCCGGCTATTGCAGGAACAAGTGCTGGTCAGCCAGTCCTGGCTCTGGAATGACCCCAGGCTCAGTGCGTCAGGAACACAAGGAACAAATTCCCCGCTTGCACCCCTAAACCCAGCAGTCCTCTCAGTGACCAAACTGCGATACAGAGGGTGATTCACACCTTCAAAGACACTGTCTGTGACACTTGCTATACTGAAGCCTTGGTTTGTTCGGGTCACATTTTCACAGCTATCGTCACACCCATGAAGTGGTGTAAACGACAGACAACTCACAGGGCTTCTAGGCCAGTAGACTGCATTAAATTCAAGGTGTAGATTCTGCATTAGGTTTTCTTTTAAAAATTTCCCGTAATTTGTACTGTATGTTCTGTAATCAAGCCAACACTGCTGTAAACTTTTTTTGTTTTCTGGAATTAAATTGCTGTTTGTCACACTACCTAAATGAAGATACTGCCACATTATTTTTTTTTATTACTCCAAAGTGGCTCCGTGTATAGGAATTAGCACTTAAAGCCTTTTTAGAGAGAGCATATACAGTTAACGTAGGAGAAGGGAGTGTATCACACTAGTTTTTTACTGTTGTTATTCTGTAGAGTACTGTAGTATCCCGAGGTTTGTAATACATTCAAAGGCTTAATGAGTTAAGTCATACTCTAAATGTGTCTGCTATGGTTCTACACCAGTAACTGCCCCAGAAATGGGCTAATGAGAAGACAGCTGTCTTCTGTCATGAAATAACTGTAATAAGTATTGATCTGTCCCTGCCTGTCACCTCGTACTCTACCAATTGTTGGATATGGGTGTGGAACAGTTCATGCACTGGAGAGAAAACTATACTGGGAAAGAAAGAAAAGCCTGTGGGTTAGGCAAGAGAGGATGGGCAGCCCCACAGTTTGCACAGAGGGCCAGAGCCAGAGCCAGGGAAAAAGGTCAGGGCTGTATGGCCAGGAGTGGGGAGGAAGGACTGAACCACTAGATGATCATGAAACAGCAAATTTCCTCTCAGGCTCCTGTACAAAAAACTCAACAACTTGCAGTGGCTCCAGAACTGGCTGAATTGACACGTGCAGTCTGAAATCAAAAAGTACTTTCATCTGTTGTCAATTCCCTGAGCCATCAGGTTCTTCCATCTTCCTGATATGAGGCAGAGTGAGTACTGCTTTCCTCCAAAATATTACGCTCATTTACCAGTAACTAAAAACTAATGAATGTTCTTTTCAGGTTTATAATTGGATACTTTGTGCTCTCCAAATTACTGGCATTTCTGTCACTCAAGGAAGTTAAACACCTTGAAATACATTAATGAAATACAGAAATTTATCATTTAGATCATATCACTGAAATACCTAAAATCATCAAAACAGCAAAGGTCAAGGGGTTTGCACCTAGCCAGCATAAAATAAATTCTGGCAATAAATCAAGCTCTCAAATGAGGGAATTAAAAATTATTTCATTATCTGTTGTCTTAGTAAAATGCCAAGAAAAAAAAAAAGCCAAGTTTCTGTAGAAATACTTAGTATTGAGAGAATATTGAGAGAGTATGACTCTTCTACCACAAGTCAACAGAAAGGTGAATCTCAGGACCCCCATTCTGGAAGGTATGGCTGGGCTCCTCTGAAGTTTAGTGCCCTAGCCAGTATGACTTTCCTTGCTCAGGCCATTGGTGGAGAACACGAGGAGATTGGAGGAAGTCCCTGACACGGAGATGAATGGAAAGCTTCCCTGCCTAGGCTGGGATAACGGAGTCCCTTTCACCTCTCCTTTCCCTGGTAAACCCATACCCAGCGCAATTGTTACCCGGGGGACTGCCACCAGCGACTTTCCATACACCGACAACTCCGTTTCCACCCAACCTGGCAGATCTGAAGTCAGTCCTGCCCCAGGCTCAGTGTGGGAAAAGGAGGGGCTGGTCTTACCTCTCTGAGTCCGCAGCTGCGAGAAGAGGTAACTGGGGGGAAGGATGGAGAGGACTACCCTGTACGTTATGTCCTAGGGAGGGGCGGCTGCTGGGGTGGGACAAGGACACTGCCCCAGCTGCTGTTCCACTTCGACTTGTCTGTGTGCTGGGGAACATGGCCGCTGAAAGCAAAAGCAGAGAAATAACCCTCATCAGGCAGGCGATAGCATTGATAACTGACAAAATACTGATGGGTAACACCTCCCCATAAGCTTCAGTGCCGGTTCTTAGCAACTAACTGGTTTTTCTCAAGTGTTGTTTTCTGTCTGGAAAAAAAAAAAAAAAAACCAAAAACCACATAAAAAATAACTAAATAATCTTTGCTGCTCCCAAATGACACTTTCATAAAACCAGGCATGACATAGTTGTGCTCCTTGTCTTGGGAATTTTGTCTGAATTAGGCTGCAAATCTTCCATAGCTTCTTGTTATGGAAGAGGTGGCAAATACTGCCTAAGATATAAATACTTTTTAGAGCTAGTGAACAGAAAGTGCAGTCTTGTAAATAGTGAAATACATTCTACACTCTCCCCTCAGCTGTAAAGATCCCAAATTTCTCGAAGAGGTCAAGCCAAACTCAAGTATTGCTACTATTGTCCCCAGGCTCCCCAGTGATTTTAAACTAGCATTAACAGTTTCATAACTTTCTATGAGGTTGCTCTTGTATATGTTCCAAATAAGGAAAGGTTCTGGATTATTACACAAAAAACAATACAGGACTCCCTCTGAATGTCCTCAGTAGTTGACTCCAAATCCTGCGACCTTATTTTCAGAAGTTCATTAAATCAGGCAGTCAGAAGCTAAGACACCGATTGCCAAATCCCTCTGAAAATCCAGTTACTCAATTATTTTTACTGACATCTGTGTCAGGTAGCTTACGTTGATGTTGAATGGCAGACAAATACATATTCTTAAATATTTTATGAACCCTGAGAATGAATTAGATAGGTTGTCTACACCATGAAAATGATCTCTCACTGTTTGGTTACCCATCATATTTTCCACTCTCTTCATAAAAGATACTGTTTAGGCTTAGTTTACAGAATAAAATTCTACTTATAAAACTTATCTTAGTGAATATGCTGGAACTAATGATTCAAATTTATTGATAAAATCCTAGAACTTAAACCAGTTTCCCCAAATGGCATTGTCACTGGTAAAAGATCCTTCTAGGCTGGAATACCTGCATGGATGCTGCAGTCCTAGTAGAACAAACACTGCTTTGGGAGTAACCCCATCATAGAGCCATCTTCAAGAAAATGATTTCACAAGTCACAATTTGGAACATTGCTACCCAAGATCAAAAGGGTGAAAAGTCTTCATCTCCCAAGTCCTCATCCTATTTCCAGAAAGCCTCTATTCATCCTCACACGCCAGCCTTTGTGACACACTAGGTATTCACCAGACTAAGGCAGAGTTAAGGAAAGACTCATGAGTTAAGTTATGCTGTAGCCTCATTAAAGAGCAATCCTGGAATCTTTCTGCTGGTGGAGATGACAGAGACTGCAAGATGACAGATAGGAAACCACCTGTGAGTAAATACATCTGACATAGATACTGCAGAGGCAATGTCAAAGTTTAGGGAAAGCTGGCATAAGCCGTACGGGCGGCCAAAGCCGGAGGAGTGAAGGCTGCCCTACAGCATGGGCAGGAGAACAAAGGAAAATGCCCGCGGCTGCCTTTGGCACTGACCTCTACTGTTTGCTAATTCTTACATGGACCAGAGCCTCCTAATCACAAACCAGGTGACAACAGGCACCTCATAGTAGAAGGTGTCCGAAACCTTTAATGAGGTACAGAGGATGCAGATCCCACAGGGAGATGAGACATCACTTAAGCCAGCAGAGTGACTCACTGAGAAAGGCCTCAGGAAGAGCCCCTCCCTATGACAGCAGAAGGTAGCTTTTGTTGTTTTTTCACTTTGCTCATGCACCCCAAAAATCACTCTCTCCACACCTGTCTCTCAGAGTAGCATCAAGACAAATGCAGGGGGCAAAACAAAGGAATGACCTTTTGAATTAATTATTTTATGCTTACATGCAGTGCAGAAGAAAATACTGAGAAACAACCAAATGCACATCCTGGCAGAATAAGCAGGGAGAATATTTAACATCGCAAAGGAAAACCCTGATTATCAGTAGAAAAATAGAGACTATTTAAAGTATTCCTTGCAAAAACAGGGTAACTTGCATTTTCCCATGCGAAAAACATTAAAATGTGTAAGAAAATACAATGACTTAGTTTCCCAGTACTGTGGTCTTTTGAGTTTAAAACAAATTTCTTCAAGGCTGTGGTTGATCAGGAATAAAAGAGCCGGACTGTTTTACTGGCTTTCCAGCATAAGGTAGCAAGAGTTGTTCTTCCCTGTCATAGCTATTCTCTGCCACAACCAGTATAAGGATTTCAGGCAAGTATTTTGTAAGTTGTGCTTGCCCATTTCTAGCTGGTCCAGGCTGCAGTGGTAGCGCAGGTTCCCACAGCACTGCCCAAGACCTGGTGACTCTGTCCCTGGGAAAAGGTGCTCTGCAGCCGGGCATGGGCAACCATCTGTCTTTTCTCTGAACTACAGCAACCTAAAGCCTACTGCAATATTCCCCATCATTGCAGCATCTGCTACTGTAATACTTTCTGGCTAGGCTTCCCAGCAATTTCTCAGTACTTTTTCTCTGCTTCTGGTGAAGAGACAGCACGCAGTGTAAAGTAAAAGATAACTATGACAGGGACTAGAGGGGCAGGTAGGATATTTAAGGAAGAAAAAGCATACATATTAACTGCAAAACTGTATTTCTATGTTAAACACAGGGTATGTTAAATTATCACAGCATCACAGAAGAGCGTACCTGGGCTCCCACAGGGCTTTGTAATGAATGAAGCCTCCAAGAGCAGCACCACGAATGATGGTGTGGGAGACCATATAACACCCGTGGGTGGCACCACGCATCTTTTGTCAGCGCAGCTTCTGGCTGCGTAGAGGTACTGCGCTGACAGAAGCACCTCTGCGGGCACCCAATGAAGGGAAATCACAATGCTAGTAGCTGCTTCCCAGTGGAAACGCTGCTATTAAAACTGCCTAGTGTAGACCAGGCATTAGTCCAAGCTACTACCTGAACCTTGTAAATACTAGTTGAAGGGAAACATAGTCTGCCACTGGCAGTCTCCAGACTTAGGGCAGTCAACAAATATTGCCAGTGACAGGTCATTTCCCCAGCAGAGCTTGTCTTAAGAGATTGACAGAAAACTTTGGACATTATTTAAGAAACTGCTAGATAACTCGATCACTTTTTCCTGGGAGCTGTGTGTGGGGCAAGCTTTTCTAGTGGTTTAGCTGTTAAATGACAGGAAATATCTACACAAAGGAATGTTTTTTCAGTGCCCGATCCCATTAAACATCTGATTTCAATGGTACGGAACTGAACAAGATAGTTTGTGGCAACCAGCATGCTCACTGACTCCAGTATAGCACCCCCAGATAAGTCCGCACAGAAAGATGCAAAATTAAGTGTAAGTATTACTTAACAAAAAGGCTTCCTATAACAAGGCTTTTCTCTCTAGCAATACAAGATAAACTAAGACATTTAAATTAATTTTTAAAAGATTCGGATATTTAAAAACAAAAAAAACCAAAATGAAGAATTATTGATGATGTTCCTTTGTGTCCTTTAAAAAGCCCAACCTACACCATGATTTACAAGACAGATATAACCTCTTAGTCCTGAATGTGAACCTTTAATTGAGTTACACCCACAGAGACAGACAAGCCATGTTTTCATTTCTGGAGTCTCATCACAAATCAATTTATCAACACATAAGAATTTTCCATAAGAGTATCTCTGCAAAGGCTTCTCTATGAGAAGCTAAATTCACATGCATTCTCATAATGCATAGGAACAGATTAGGTGGTCGGAAGAGAAAAAGCTGATTCTGACTAAGATTGCTTTTCAAAAAAAAAGACAGAAAAGTAGCGTTAAAACATTATAGAATCTGAAGCCTAAAAAAATACATTTTTTTAAATGAAGCCAGAAGCCTGTAATTTCATGGAACATTTTTTAAATGCAGAAGAATCACCCTCCCATTTGCAAATTACTAACAATGGTATAATTTACTATCTTGTATTTATTACTGTCAAATCATCACTCTCTCAATCTATTTCTGCCCCCAAAATACCTCTCCTCTTACCACTGCCAGCATGAATTTGGAGTAGGGCTGAGAATTCTTTCCATACAGAATAAGAAAGCGTGAATGTTTCATTTTGTAGCTCAGTCAATTAAAATTACATACGTATCTTTGCAGGAGTGGGTTTTTTAAAATTCTTATACTTAACCTTCCATTTCTGTATGGAATATTTACGCAGCCCTTGTGAACAAGCAACTTTCTAGTGCACAGAAGGAAAAATCTGAAATGCTTTTTGCACTTGGGAGCATCACCTCCATATACTCTCCCCTAGGGATCCCTCACTTCCCTGCAGGATTTTGTGGCTAGGAGTATGTGGGCATGTGCTGTGTTGAGCTGTAAAGTGGTAAGCCCAGCAAATGTAAAACATGCTGCCTGTGTTGCCGTGATCCTGCCCAGCTCATCTGTAAATCCGAAGACTCTAGTGTGTGTGGAACTTAAGAAGCTATCATGCATTAAGAAGTAGAGTAGAAGATAATAAGCCTGCCTCCAAAGTGGGTCTGTCACATGGACCATCTGCATTGATGGTCTCTGTATCTTTCTTCAGATGCTCTGCAGACAGATCAGAGGTACTTGAGACATCCAAGTACTGGCAGTACCTAGGAATCTGGAGAGTTTACAAAGCCCACCCACTCAAGATACTTGGGTAGAAGAAGAAAAGAAGCTTAGGAAAGCACTTTGTAGAGTAATCCAGTCTTGTTATTTGGAGACCTGTTCAATCAATCTCTGTCTTTTGAGATCCCTCACCTCAAATATTTAGAAATCTAAATGCTCAGAACATACACTGGTTTTGTGGTAAAGATCTTCCACACATACTAATTGTCCTAAGACACCACGTCATCTACTAAGAATCTTCTCCCCTACTCCACGGCTCAGAAAATAGGAGAGGAAAATTAAAATGTCAATAAGAATTACGAGCTGAGCCAGAATAAAAATATCAGAGTTAGTGTATACGTAATTATAGACATCTGATAAAAATGGTAAAACGGTGCTTGCTAAAAGCCTCCCGATTGCCACCTGAGATTTTCCCAAAGCAGCCTATAATATAAATAAGAAAAGGTGTGTGGTTCTAATTTTTTTAGTTTGGCTTTGATCTCTTCTCCAAGCTGGAAAACAATTTTTGGAAAACCATTAAGCTGTCTCAGAATGGAAATTATAAACTCAGAAGTAAAACTGGTGAATAAAAGGACAAGTCTGAAGGGAAACAAACTACCCTCCTCAAAACAGGTAAGATAATAATATTAACACTTTTCAGGCCCCCTGTAATGTGTGTATGGTCCTACCTGGTAATACAGCACATTTAGTATGAGTTCTGGATATGTATGCCATACTTAAATTCGGCCAAAATGGTGACAACAGAGATCCTTTTAATTGTTAGCCACCCCACATCACTTCCTCTTTTGCATTCACTCCCTATGCATCAAATACGAGTCCATTTTTCACTGCAATGGCCATTCGTATCTCCATTCTTCCTTCTCATTCTTTTTTTCTTCCAGTAACAAGCCGTAACTACTTCCCGAAGCTGTCAGCTTTAACAGACTGCTTTTTCCTCAGACATCTCCCACACTGTCCATGGTGCCTAATGGTTAGGGAGCTCAGTCACTAGGACTATAGAAATCCTTCTATTTTCCCTATATGTCCTCTATCCTCTACCTGCTTGTTGTATCTATCTACTGCCCCAACGTTAACTTAGATATAAATTCCTTTGGGAATGAATTCTTTCTTATTATGTGTGTAAAGCACCTAGCTCTTTACTATTTCATTGGAAAAAACCCCAAAACATACAAGGAAAAGTGTTACTTAAGTAAAGCACATCTTAGATCACAGGCATAAAAGCAGTTTGGTCAAAGTTTCACAGTAGTGGAGCATAAGACATTACTTAAAATACACTTGGAATTGCAAAGCCTTCTGTAACTTTCCTGATGCAATTTTTAATTTCCAACTTACAAGGAAAATCATGCAGTTGACAAGCCTTAGTAATATCATTTCCTTGCTCTAGAACAGAGCGGAATGTGACATTCACTAACTATTTATAAATGAATGACATATTCCGGTTTATTCTTAAATATGAAATGGTCATGTTTTAACCAAACAGCACAGTAAAAATAAGTATTTTTTTGTATTGCATTATTTATGATTCTTTCAGCTTTAGGGATGCTAGATTGCACTATACAAAGTAAGTAGTTTCACAGTAGAAAAAACATCATTCACATGTTCTTGTTATGAACTAATTGCTCACTTCTTCATTCAATGAACTGAATAAACACAAAAGCCGATGTATTTTTAAAAATTAAAACCTAGATGCTACCAGACATTTCACACTTCAGTAGAAAAAGACTTTGAATTTCTGTTTTATAAAATATCACTATGCTTAGTCCTAGAAGAGTATGTATGTTTGCTCAGCTTTAGACCTGTAAATGTAATTTTGTGTTGGTTTTAAGCAAAGGATCTGTTATCTTACCTCACTGTATTAATAAGATTATACTCAGTTCAGATTTCTTTTATAAAACCACAAGGGCCACAAGATAAGAAAAAACATTTATGCAGTCTTAACTTTAAGTAATAGATATGTAATCAAAAAGATTATTGTTGTATTTCATTTAAATATATCTGTGTTTGCAGATTCTGTACTTCAACCGTACAGAGAAATGGTGATTATTACAGGCATTGTTGTACGTCGGTAAGTGGAAATGAACTAGCATCTAAATGTCTACTTTTGCCATCTCAGATATCTATTTATAATAGTTTGCTTTCAAACATTATTCTGTAGTTCTCTTAGGAAAGGACAAAACCTACCCTTGCTTTAAATGTGCATAAATGATAAGAAAAGTAACCTTCAAGTGAGAAAAGTTTGATTTAACGGCATTGGAAGAATGGAAATCTGTTCCTGTTTCTACACATTTCAGCTAATATGCTGTCTCTAACAGTTCTCAGTAAAAGTTATATATTTTATTTTTCAGAAGAGTCTCAAAGTTTTTCTTTATGTATTAAAAGGAAGTTATTTTCAGAGAAGTTGGAAGGGTAGCTTCTCTGAGGCAGGACACTTAGGCTTCTATATGTTTTACTTTTCTCTCCTTGGAGCATGAATAATTTTCATGTTGACATTTCAATAAAATAATTTCCTCCCTGTTGGAGATATCTCACTTATTCACATAGTGTATTATTATGTAGTTGCCCTGATGAGTAGCTAATGAAACAGTTCATTTCAACTTGATTGGGCAGTTGTCAAAATGAAGGGACATGGATTCACCTATACCTAACCTAATACCCTCAGTTAATTGATGTGAAACAATACAAGTGAATAAAACTATGAGAAATTTGCCAAGTTACAGATTGCTGTGATCAAACGCAAGGGAAAGCAGTTTACTACTTACAAAGAAATGAATGCTGATGAAAGCTTTTTGCTTAATACTGTAAAAATTGCTGCACAATAGGAATCAGTGCCAAGTAAGAAGAAAACAAAATAAATTATTATATCAAAGAATGTCCATAGTTACTAGTGCTGTAAATACCAAGTATTGAAAGACAAGGTGTGACTGAGATTACAAAAAGAAATGCCACAGTCTCAGAAGCTGTCTATGGGACATTGTGACTGCAGACTAAGCAGACATAATGACGTTGCCAGCTAAGGGCTGGCGGGAGGCAATAGCTTTACTCAGCTTAGGATCCTGACAAATCATGGAGCAGCACCTTGTTCACTACACTAACAGCCTAGATTTAGATTCACCCAGCAGTCGGAGATTGACAATCATAGTCGAGAAGCTAAACTGGTAAAAGAGTTGAGTGCTCAATGGATTCCAGTGGAAATCTCTACTGCAAACCTGGTCTCAGCTCTTCCGACTCACTGTCCCCACCTACCTCCCATCCTATCCAGGGACTTGAAAGGAAAAGCTGAGTCTTTTTTTCTCTCTTGGTTTTGTACATTATACTGGGTAATGCTGCCAGTAAATAATTTTTTTTTTAAATCTCAACATTCCTCCCTAGCCAACTTCCTCTCAAAGTACAATATAAAATAAGCAACAGTAACTAACACCATATTGCTAGAGGTTCTCTGGGCAAAATCAGATATTTAAAATCTGAAATTTCCTTTAGCTTTCAAATAACAGATGCCACACTCAGCCTACACTCGGACTAAGGCATTTAAAAATTAACGGCATACAAGTAATACCGACTACTTTATAAATTAGGATACAGTCAATCACAGCTTTAAATTTACTGATTTTCGTCATATAAACCCACATAATCACTAACTAGTGTGTAGCTCACAACAGCCTTGACAAAAACGTATCATAGAATTGATAGTCTTAAAAGCCTCTCAGTAAAATAAAACCACTTATTGAAGTGGCCACTTCATATAATATCATTTTCAGCGCTGCACATAACATTCAGCCAATTCTTCAAATTCCTACATCTGGTTCTCAATTAAAAGTTGAACTGATAGAAGATGTAATGCATTCTGCCCGAAAGTTAAAAACAGATGTATTTACAACTACTAAAATACTGTATTAAAATATGTTAACAGCCTGGCCATTGTTGTCTTGAGCTTTGAGATGTATTATCACTCAAAACTTATTAAATGTTTCAAACTTAGCTGAAGTGCGGACAACAATTGTACATTTAGCCAGGTATGACAGAGTTAGGTATTTTACTACGAAAATCTCAGACACTTAACTGAAACAGTAAAATAGGATTATCACATTTATACCATAAATATGTTTACTGGCCTATTTATAGTCATAATATGAGAGCTCATAATGCAGCACTTAAGTTCATTAATGTAAATCTGTTGGGAAATTGTTATGTGATCCATGAATAAGAAAGAGGAAAAATACTCTTTTGATTTTCAGTGAAGCTTAATGAATTCAAGATGTCTACAAGGAATGCTAGAAGTGAATTGCTAGCAGAAGTTAAATGCCATAGAGCAAAAATATTGCTCTTTGTCACAGTAGATCTTTTCATGGATAAAATACAATTTGTCCTGCCTCCCTCCAAAAAACACATAAAAATTGGTTCAAAATCAATCATTTTACATTACTTTGCAGATTCTATCCTTGTCATGAGATAGATACGGATTTTAGAGTGCATCTTCCTCTGCAAAATCATCCCTAAAGTGAGCAATGATAAAGCAGGCTGTTTATGTCTCTTTCTGTACCTGGGTAAATGTCATGAGCAGGCCCCGGGGAGTGCTCCATGGTATTATCTGCAGCATCGTGCGGTGGCGGGGCGGGCTGGAGGGGCTGGATTGCAAGGCAGTCATTCAGGATGTCCTGGCCAAGCTCTGAGCTCGATCGCAACTGAAACACAAGAGTTAAAAAAGGAGAAATTATTGTAACATTGACCAAAAAAAAAAAAAAAAAAGAAAAAGGAAATAAATGACAATAACCCTTAAGGCACTAGAGAATTATAATGACAAAATGTTGAGAGGTTAGAGAAAGAAATGGACCACAAGGAGAATTCTTCTATTTTAAATCCTCGTTAATATCCTTCCATCATAGCAGGCATTTTTCGAATCCAAGGAAGGAAACTCTTCCAGATGCTTAACAAGGCTGTACTCAGGACAAGGGCTACTTGTACAGATAGGACCTTGGACAGATGGACTTACATGTGTTCTCTTGTCATACACTGCAAAAGAGAGAAAAGTGTCCTAATTCATGGATAATGGAGATTTAGCAAATGTCTGATATCGCTTACATCAGCACAGGGATAGTATAAAAACCAGAAATATTTCCCTCCTGGTTTAGTGCCCTGAACTGGCTCTCTGAAGGACCAGAAAAGCAAAGGTGCCTGTGGCACTGGCAACGAGGGACTGGGAGCCAGGAGTGGCATCATTCAAGGTCAGTGATACCACTTTATACGGACTAAAGTTGTCTCGAGAACACACTGTGGAAGTGCCGAGGCCTGCATTTGTTTCAGGTTATGGCTGAATTGATGTGAAAGTGAGCGCTCTGTCACTGCCACTAACCGCAGTTGCATGCATGGCCACGTGGCTGGTACCTGATCCAGCAACAGCAAGTCTGTTTATCTGGCTGATTCGGCAGAAAATTCCCTCTGCAAACAATTAACAAACAAATTAATAAGCAGAGTTTTCCTTTGGATGAACAGTCTCACCCTGATGCTACAATACTATACAATTAAAAAAAAAAAAATCCCAAAACCAAAACAAGGAAAAGGGAGAAAGAAAGTACCCTGACATAAGGCTGTCCGAGCTGTAATGCAAAGCTGCACCCTGAGGTTTCTGGCAGATGGACGCTGCTGCAGGGACTGATACCTGTCCCACCCCCTTGCCTGATGTTACTGTTATATGTAAGAAAAATTTGCCTGTTCCTACGGCCATCTCGGCTCACAGGCTGGTGTATTAATTCAAAAGCACGAAAAAGGAGGGTCTGTGCATGTATGCATGGGCCACTGCAGTGTCTGAGATGCAGATAAATACCCTGTTGTGTCACCCATGCTGATGAAGAGGTAGTTCATGTAGCACGATGGACAGAAACCTGACCTAGTGCAGTCGGATCTGCGGCACTCGCACGTCAGCGTCCCGAGAAGCAAATCGCACAGGTGGAACCCAGCCGCCTTCTCAGTTTGATGCCATGAGAGGTGAGCAGGCAACAGTAACTAGAACATAACCTAGCACCTCTAACAAACTCCTAACGGGAGGAAGAGCAACAAGAGACATTTCTGTCCATCCTACACTCAGAAATGAAGAAAGAAGAGTAAGAGGGAATGATTCTGAATGCAACTGTAGGAAGATCTGTTGCTGTGCCACAAGAGGCTGATAATCATTCAAATGACTTCTGATGACATGCATTGATATAAAACTGTTGAAACAGAGCGGGGAGTTGGTCTTACACATTTTAAGCACCTGAGGTAGGGTGACTGTAATAAAGAGATACTACGCAGCCTATGATACCTATGCACAGCATAAGCTGTGGCCTTTCTGGAACAAACAGACTGCAAAAAACAGATTCTGGTTCAAATATGGCTGATCAAGGCATTGTTTTTTCCTGGAAAGGCATTCAGGGTAAAAAAACGCTCTATCTCAGTCAAATATTTTTGCATATTTTACAGAAAACTGTTTATTAAAAGTTCTAACTGAAACGAATGTTTTGCATTTTGTTAAGAGTAGCAAAATCTGAGGTATGATTTTTCCTTAGTATGTGAAGAAGCACAAAACAGAGAATGTAAAGGCAGATGACCTTAAGAAAAATAAACCAACCATTTATTGCAGCCATTAAAATTTTATCTTCAGTTAAAAAAGCTGTAACAGAGAAATAATAATTGACCAGATCTAACTGCTGCAGTCTGTTTCTTGCTTTGCTCTAAAGAAAATGCATTTCTTTTGCAGCCTAGACTGCAGATTTATCAACCAGCTGTAAAAGACAGCTGACACTGACATCTGTGTAAATCATATCCCAGCACAAATCTACCAGCACCGTGGCTGCAATACCTTGCTTCCCCCATGGTCACCTTGCTCCCCTCATGATAACTCAGCTGAGCACCAGTACAAACACGCTGGGACTGAAAACCTGACCATCTATTTTTGAGAATGACAAGCTTAGAAAGTTACCTTGCTGAATGATGAAATCAGTAACTGACAATATGCCATGCTGAGCACAGAAATTTTCTGTGTGCTGTGATGTAGCCTAAATTTATGGTTGATCAAGGTGCAAGTTAACAATCAACTGCTCAGCTCATTTGTAACTTCCCTGTATGAAGTATTTGTTCTAAATAATAGATTTTCAATTTTAATAGCTCACTTGTATGGTAGACTTGCAAAGTTTTGTACTTGGAAATCTGAGACATAGCCATTATCACAATGTGGCAGTTTTTTCTAACACACAGAACAAATGACTGCTAGTCATGATTTACAACTGTTTTACTTCTGCAACAATCAACTAATGTTTATCAGCTTTCAGAACAATGGATGGAAATTCTACTCCTGTACACTTCAGATATGGTTGAATAATTACCCAAGATTAAATGACACAAGCAGAAGTAATTAGAAAGGAGTAAGATTCTACATTTTTCAATTTTCAATTTCATTATATTTGAGTCCAAGAGAAGAGTTGATTTGGTGCATGACATAATTCCAAGGCAAATGTGTCCTTAAAAGAAAAGATCATTTGCTTTATATTTCTCTAACCAATACGTGTTTTATCTGAGACCTGCATGTTTTTGTACAACTGGGATAGTTTCTTCAGCATTATTCCTGTTCAACAGAAATCAGACACCGTCAAGGAAAACATAATGAATGGTCAGAACAGTCATAGTCAGAACAGTAGTTAAGGATTTCTCAAACATTATTAGTTTGTTTCCAAACCATGGAAAATAGGATCTCAGTAACTTCAAAACCTGCCTATATGTACTCATATTAACCCCAGTTAATCAGCAAAGTCCAGACTCCAGCCATTCAAACATGCCAGTTATGTCATCAAATAACAGCATTTTAAATCTTGCTTTTTTGAAAGCAGGTTCAATGGGCTGTATGTATGCTGTGCACCTAGTACAGTATTTCCGTATGTAAGGGAGACACTGATTAGAGTCTATTTAGTTTGATGAAGGTTAGATCTGTGTCTGCCATGCTTAAAACCAGCAAAAAAGCCCCCTAAAGACTGCTATGTTTCATTAAAAGGAATTGTTTTACATGAACTGCAACAGCTTTATAAATGTGTTTTTCTTTTCAATATAAAGCTAAGGAGGAATTTCTGTTATTCACATAGTCTGTGTATTAAGTTTATTAAATGCAACTTGTCAAGTGGAGAATAACCCAGGAATCTTCTGCTCATTTTTACTGTCCATAAGTTAAGTTGGTACTGGGAGAGGGAAGCATGACCTGTCTACATAGAAATACATACTGAACTACTTTTTCAGAATGAGTAGCCAGAATTTAATATTTGCTTGCACAGTTAGAGTAAAATCATGTCCTGTTAGCATCATGGCATTGACAATACACAGATGTGACCACTAGAAAATTACAAGTTCAATATAAAGCCATGTTATGTGACAGTGTATTACAGGTTTGCTTGTTAGATCACCCATTTACATCTGCAGATCACCTTCAAGGTCCAGTGCTTTCTTGCACAGTACTAAACCTTTCTGACAACAGACAATGAAAGTTTATGTTTGCTAAGTGTCCTAATTCTTGCCTCTGGAGGCTATGGACATCTTTGGGCTAAGAAACAACACAGACAGAAGGGATTCTGCAATAACCTTTGTTTCCAGTGAGTCATCTGGGCAGGTTTTCTAGGGAGACATAGCATTCATTATTCTGCTAATTGTCTACCACAGCTTTCAGATATGTGTGCATGTTATTTTCACCTGCTCTTACATTCTGTTTCAATTAAGTGTTCGGCCAGGAAAACATGAAAAAACCAAGCTAAACCAGTCTATCTGCACAGTAGAGATGTTAGGTTCTGTACAAGAATAGTTACTTTTGCTCCTCTTAAAGTGTTACTGGAAACATTTGAGTTCAAATACAAAAATGGCTTCCATCCTTGTGACCTACTGTAAATCAGGAAAACATATCAAAAATGTTTCTCAGCCTCTTGCATTAGAAATCAAAAGAAGCTAGAACCTACAGAGTCAGCTAACTTTGGCAAATTCAAAAAGAAATTCTGATTTTGAAACCATACTACAAGAAATTAATTTTACCTCTATTATGTAAAGAACAGAGTTTTCTTTTGATTAGTATTATTCTAATACAAGGACCAGTTTGTGTCACCTCCTCCTTAAAACAGAACACCAAGAACACCATTTTAAGGGGAAAAACTGCAAATGGGACAGATCTGAAAGGAAACTTGGAATAAAAAAATAAAACTGAGAATCTTACTTTAAAGAAGGGAAGTACAGTTTCAGTGACATGCACTGAAAGTTACCATTTTCTGAAATAAACAAAAGAGCTTCTTTGTAATTCTGTTGAAAACAAATTATTATTTTGACCTACATATTTGGAAGTAATGTGTTTTGATGCAGAAGGCTCCTAAGGATGCTTGTTGTGACATTCACTGTCTTGGAGAAGTCCACATTTTCACAAATTTTGCTTTCGTTTCTTTCTCACTCTAGTCATAGAACTGGAAAGCACCCATACAGATGGCATCATAGAGCACACACACATTACCTCTCTCCCTGCCCCATATCAGATGGCATCAAATCTGAAAACATTCAACTATCTTCTAAAAAATGCTACCTACATTCTACTTATAAGTCTTCCTATTTCATCCTCTTTTTCTTGCAGTTCTAAGAGGCTTGTAGCTGTTTTGTGTGTGAACAGCAATCTGAGCTGAGCTGTGCCACTCAAAAAGCAGGAAAAAAATAATTCTTTTGTGCCAGACTGATTTGGAGGTATGTATATATAGGATATGTACTATATGATATCACTAAACATCAGCTTTTCCAAGTAAATGCAGCCTGACAAAGAAACTACTTGTACTGCAGAATGATTTGCTTTCCCTTTCTGAAAATACACCTGTTTGGCAAATTTTCACTTCATGCCTAACTCAGGAAAAATGCCTAACTTACCCACCTGGTGCTTCATCTATCACAAATGTATTTTTCTTTCTGTCACAGGTTACCAAAAATTCCCATGAAAATCTGTAGATAACATCAGCAATTGTTGGTATACAGAAACAAAGATTTTTGGATTTCACATTCTTCTTTTAAACTCTGAAGGATCCTTTATATAACACTGCCCTTCATGTTAAATATTTCATTTTGTGTTAACCTGCACTGGAACTTACATTCGTGTGTGTACCAGTTTCTACAAGGAAATATTCACCCATTCAGAACAATACCTTGATTAGAGCCTAAGACTAAAACTTAAAAGACTTTGAAAGCTTTACTAGTAAGAAATACAAAATTATTAGCCTTCAGGAATATGATTTTTACTCTTGAAAAGATTCCTAAGGATATTCCTACAGAGTTTCATTCACTGTCTGTGAGTTGTTTGTTCAATGTGTTTCCTGGCTAGATGATGATGTGATGTGCTGGCCGGGCTGGTACTGCTAACTTTCAGAGTTCCTACAACCGCCCATTTGTGAAAACTGTAAAACTGGTAAAAAACCCAACCTGAAACAGAAACGCCCAAGAGGCATTCTATTTCAGGCTGGGGTTTTTTTGTTGTTAAAGCCCTAATTCAGCTTACAGTGCAGGCTCACACACAACTGTGTCAGCAGACGGGGCAGGGCTGTGCAGCACAAGGAGGAAACAAACAGGCAGATGAAGGCCCTCCTCATAGCGGGACTGCCAGTGAAGCCAGTACGTTATGGCTTCAGCAGAAGTACTGAGAACTCCAAAATCAGTAGCTGCCAGTGAAGGCCAGCTGCCAAAACCCACTACCGGCTGTGTGAAATCTGCATGCTAGCGATGGATGCAGAGGAGGTCCAAGCCCAGAACAGGGATACTCAATAAGGACAGTCTCAAAAGACTTGAAGGGTGTTTCAGCTGCTGTTGGGGCAGTTAACTGCAACCTCTTAGGCACCATTTACACAGCTTCAATCTTGCTTGCTCATAGACTGGTGATGCTTAAGTAGCATCATGGACGGGATAGCACATTAGCCCAGATTCAAGTGCGACTGGGTAATGTGAATCATAGAATTATACAATCATAGAATCATTTAGGTTGGAAAAGACCTTTAAGATCAGCAAGTCCGATCATAAACCTAACACTGTCTAGTCCACCACTAAACCACGTCCTATGTGCCATGTCTGCCCGTCTTTTAAATACCTCCAGGGATGGTGACTGAACCACTTCCTTGGGCAGCCTGTTCCAATGCTTGACAACCCTTTTGGTGAAGAAATTTTTCATACTACCCAAGCTAAACCTCCCCTGACACAATTTGAGGCCATGTCCTCCCATCCTATGTGCTACTCAGGCAAAGAGACTGACCCCCACCTCGCTACAACCTCCTTTCAGGCAGTTGTAGACAGCGATAAGGTCCCCCCTCAGCCTCCGTTTCTCCAGGCTAAACAACCCCAGTTCCCTCAGCTGCTCCTGCTAAGACTTGTGCTCGAGACCCTTCACCAGCTTCATTGCTCTTCTTTGGATATGGTCCAGCACCTCAATGTCTTTCCTGTAGTGAGGGACCCAAAACTGAATGCAGTATTCGAGATGTGGCCTCGAATAGTGCAGAGTACAAAGGGACACTCACTTCCCTGGTCCTGCTGGCCACACTATTCCTGATGCAAGCCAGGATGCTGTTGGTCTTTTTGGCCACCTGGGCACACTGCCGGCACATATTCAGCCGACTGTCAACCAGCACGCCCAGATCCTTTTCCACTGGCAGCTCTCCAGCCACTCTTCCCCAAGCCTGCAGCACTGCATGAAGTTGTTGTGACCCAAGCACAGGACCTGGCACTTAGCCTTGTTGGACCTCATACCATTGGCCTCAGCCTGATCCAGCCTGTCCAGATCCCTCTGTAGAGCCTTCCTACCCTGTCACCCAACTTGGTGTCATTTGCAAACTTACTTAGGATGCACTCGATCCCCTCATCCAGGTTGTTGATAAAAATACTTAAACAGAACTGGTCCCGGTACTGAGCCCTGGGGAACACCACTTGTGACCAGCTGCCAACTGGATTTCAATCCATTCACCAGAATGCCTTGGGCTGGACTTTCCAGACAGTTTTTTAACCAACAGTTGGGCTTTGTCCCTTCTAATTTTTCCCTGTAGAATCTCACAACATCCTTGTAGTCCTCCTGAGTTGCCTGCCCCTTCTTCCAAAGGCCATAAACCCTCCTTTTCTCCCTGAGTTCCAGCCAAAGCTCTCTGTTCAGCCAGGCTCGTCTTCTTCCCTGCTGGTTCATCTTCAGGCACATGGGGACTGCCTGCTCCTGTGCCTTTAAAATTTCCTTCATGAAGAATATCCAGCCTTCCTGGACCCCTTTGCCCTTCAGGACTACTTCCCAAGGGTCTCTGTCAAGCAGGATTTTAAAGAAAGAAGGGTTCTTGCTCTCTCAAGCTCACCTTCATGCAAATGCTATGGTAGGGGACCAAAAACACATACATGCAGAAAAGGATATTATTCACTACCAAAAATGAACTTGAAGAATACAATATGCCACAGGCATGCACTGACAGCTGTTTACAGGTTTTGAGACAATCTGGCTTTTTTTTTGTCACATGTGTACAAGTAATGAGGGTGACAGCACTTAATCCTTCTGATGCACTTTCCAACGCATCACGCCGCTGAATCTCGCAGGAGTATGAGCTCAGGGCAGAAACCAAGTGCGGGGAGGAATCATGATGTGAAGCAGCAACTGTTAACATCAGCGTGAACCAACAATTCCCTGGGCGTAACAACTGGCACAGCTGCGCAAGCACCACGAAAACCAGAGAGGGGTTTTGACGTTCCCTCCTCCCTGGAGAGCAGAGCTCTACACGCACTGCTGGCAAAGCATATCCCCCAGGACGGCGGTTCCTTGTGAGGCACGCCTCGTGCATCCCACCACCGCGCACACCCCTGCCGCTGTGGGAGCTGGGCTTGGGGGGTGTCAGCCACAACCATCGCTTTCAGGGCCTGTTTTCCTGTTTCTCACTGACCACGCTCAAAAGAACTGGTCATTCGTAGTCTCAACAGTTTTCCAACAAATTGTATGACTAAATTCCTTAAACACTGCTACCCGTTCCTAATCCCTTTTTGCCAACACCCCTTTCAGGAAAAATTGCTGCACGCCACGGTGCCTGACTTATATTTCATTTTGAAAACAGGAAGTAAAGGGATTAAAGTTGGGGATTAAAACACTTACTCTTCACTGCATTTTTCTGCAGAATAGTTTCTTTGTTGCCGTGGGCACTGCTTACTGACCCTTAGCCCCTGAATGCACTTCTTTTTGCATTAGTGACATCTTTTAAATGGAGTCCATAGAGAACAAATGAGGAAAAATATCCTTATGTTCAACTGCTCTCAGAGCAAGAAAATAGATTTGCTTCCCTTTCAATCCATTCTCTCCCTTTTGCAGTTTTAACCCTGAAATCTGAACGAAGAATTTGAACAAGGGCAAGTGAAACCTGAAGGACGCAGAAGCAAACTGGGCTCACACTGTAGGGTCTGGCTGTTTGCTCCCCATGAGGCAGGTGTTCACAAACAGAGCCGTTTTAATATAGTCAAATAATGGACAATGTCACTGGTAACTAGCTTAGTGCCTGAATAACCTGCTGAAATACCAATGATGTAATGCTCTAACCCTCCCTTGCTCCCTCTTTCCTCATCAATTAAACATTCTGAGTTAGAAAAAATTTGAAAAAGGTGAAATTATTTCTCCTAAGAAGCACATCAAGCATTCTATTTCTTGGTTCACAATAAAAGCGTAGTTCAAATACTGAGAAATAGAAGGAAATGAAAGGAAACACTGGAAATAAATGTTGCAAAATTAAATAAACCAAAGATACTAGCTAAAGAAAGTCACCAGACATTGTTTTCTATTCATGTTCTCCACTAAATCTAAATTCTGGTGTAAAATTCTGTTTATTCTAAAATCTTTAAACAAAACTGCTAGCTTCATCGATTGTGTGGTAAAACCAACACAGAGTCACCACAGGAAAAAGCCTGCTTCTAGTGTACAACAATGCAAAAAAAGAACAATCAAGAACTGTGCAGCCCTGTAAGAAGCCAGAGCTCTGTATTATTTTGCTGAGGGAATAATGTATTTGCTGACATAACCCACTGAATACAAAGGCAAACAATCTCTCAAATCTTTATAGAAAACTCCACGTTAACCTGTAATGAAAACACTCGTTTGTCTTATTTCCAGAGAAATACTGTTCAACAGGGGGATATCACGTCTCTAAGCGCTTCATTTTTTTTCCCATTTCTCTTAACATTTTCATTTGAAGGTGGACAGGTTTATATACCTTATACGTAACAGGGCTCTAAGAGAGAAGAGCTGAACTGTTAGAAAAGGGATACAAAACGAGCAGGCTTCAGAAGAATTCAGTTATTGAGATCTGCCTCTAAAATTGGAGATTTTATATCCCCTTTTTGCTAGTACGGAGGTTGCACAATGGCAGAAGAGCAGTATCTGTAGGACCATTATTAGCTGTGCAAGACAGCTTCTGTAAAGCCCCCTCAGCTCAGATGGGAACCCTGGTCAAGGCCAGCACAGGCCACTCTGCAAGGCAATTCCAGGAACTGATTTGGCCAGACGATCATTACCCTTAATTCATTATTTCCAATATGCTCCACACCTAGCGTGGACTGCTCTGCTCTACTAGCCTCTACTACAGTCTGAAGCAGGAGTGGACATAGCTGAAGCGTCATATAGACTGCTTCATCTCAGCAGTGCAGTATAGCACCTTTTTTTCTCTACTGTAATCAGGAAAAGCATTCTGAAAATTCCCAGCCACTCCTAGCCAACTGGTTTTCGAAGGAGCAATAAAAGTAACGTGGAAGAAGTCATGCACAAATAGCAGCAGGATTAGAGAGACCCTGATTGCCTGCCCTTTATTTCTCCTCAGCACAATAACAAATGAAGATATCTTCTTCCAACCAGGTATCACAGGAACAAATACTGGAAGAGTCCATCTTCATTGGGAGAATGTTTTGACAACTCCCCAAAAGCCACTGATCAGCCATCACTTTAGAATTGACCAACCTGTGTCAAAACAGAGCATGAAATGAAGCAAGCTGGAAGTCTGTGCACATATCCCTTATTTCCTGAAGTCTCACCACTCCCTTCATTCTTTAGTGATTTGGTAGATGTACCATATACACTACAATTTCAAAAAACCTCCATTGAGTGTAGGCAACTTGCAGAAATGTCCTTTGGACCACCTTTCCCAAAGCTATGCCTCCGTATTTGCTTTCTGGCAGAGACAGTACAAAAATTTTGTCCTGGAAAAAGCCAGGAAAAATAGACACAAGTACAATTGCTGTGTTAGATTAAGACTAAGTACAAATCAAACAAATAAATAAGGAGTAAAATACAGTTAGGCTTAAACACTGCACACTTTAGCTGATCTCCATAGATCTCCTCTTCATAGCATTGAAAAATCCCATAGCTATCACTTCCTATGTTATGCATCTGCTGAGGTGTTAAGCTACCAGGTCAGCTGAATCCATGCATGGTTTCCTCAAGACCCATTTGAATGAGCTAAGATGATGCAGGTTTCCAGAAGACAGACAGCTTTCAGAGGCAATTGTCAGGCAAGCATTCAACGTCTCAAAGCTTGTGTGTATAATGTATCTGATCCATAACTAATTTACACATCAAGATCAAAGACATGGTCTGGGCACTGTTAACACTGCCAAAGAATCAAAGACTGATCAGCTGAAAGATTATGCTATTTGGTATAAACTGTCTTTCAATTCAAGGCCCAGACTAAGACTTTTACACTCCCTGGTCTTAGTTATCTGAACTACTCAGATTATCTTTTCTTTTTTTCCATGAAGATGGAGCAAACCAGTTGTATCCTTATCTATTACACTTTCCTTTAATTAAATGGAAACAATCTTTTAAATCTTTTTGGTTTGGGAGTTTTTTTGGCAGGATACACTTGCTTAAAGAACTATTATACATGATAACAGTTGGTCGCTGGTATAATTATGGATAAAATTAAAGTTGTATCTAAAACCATAGCTACTGCATTGTTCAGATGATAAGGTAGATGTTACTGGACTTACCTTGTCCTTGCCAAACAGCTGTATGAAATCAAAGAAATCTTTGTCCTTTTTTTTTAATTATTATGTCTTAGATGTTTGAAAATGCACTTTTTTCCACAAGAGAAAACCTTTACAAAAGGCATTAGACGTTGCAGGTGTTCATGACAAGATATACACAAAGCCAGCGGAGGGTTTGTTCCATTCACAGTGGGACTTGTACTGTAATACTTACAAGTGAATTAAATGTTTTCTTTAGATTTACAAATACAGATTTCTTCAGCAAGACTCCTGCAGAAATAGCAAACTGATTTTCATGTTATAATTGTATGAAAAATATCACGTTCTTATACATGTACAAGGCTAAGTGCTAGCTCACGCAACAAATAGATCTTGATGAAGAACATAATGGTACTATTCACCTTCTTTCAAATCACTGGGTATGTAACAGTGTTGACTCTGTATTTTGTTAATGATATGTTGCATAATTTCATTTTCACCAACTTCAATAGAAAGACTTACAAACTAAAAGAGCTATGGAATCGTATTTTCAAATACAGTATCATCAGTTCACAGATGAAAGAAATGTGCTGTTTACAGAAAACACTAAGTGTAACCAACTGAAAATAAGCTTACTTGTGTCGAGTAGTGCCCTATTTTAGACTAGTCAGAGACTCCACAGGATGACTCAAGGAACAAAATTACTCAGCCCCGTTGAAGATACCAGCAGCCTTCCTTATTATAGTTGTTCTACAAATAAGAACTATAGTATCTATAGGCATAATGATTCACGTCTACTTCATGTAGACAATATTTCTACCATTAACAGCTGCACCTAATATTATAGGCTGGCAATTTTCAGAGGCAGTCTATACTCAGAACAAAAAGTATCAATGCATAAATGGTTTTCAGATAGTATGAAGTCAGAAAATAGCGTTAGTGTTTTGTAAGAAGAATAAATAATATGAAGATTAGCTGAAGCAAATACCTGCCTCACTCATCCTTCTGTTTTCCTAACCTTTTCTTCTGATTCTCTGCACTTCCACACAGCAAGCCAAGTAACTATATTGTATTTACGGGGTATTTGAAGGAAGAAATGAAACAGCAATTTCAGTCCATGAATTTTTCTTTCTTGTCCTTTCCTTTCAAAAATCCTGTATGTTTACCATTGATTCTGGGAAACAATCAGTTTAGGCCATCACAGTCCGCCTTCATATAAAAGCTGCTCATTCAGGAAGTGACTTAACTGAGAATTGGATCTCTCTCCTCTGCAGAGTTTCCCAAAAGGCAAAGCCCCCACACTCATTTCTCCTTCTGGTCCTGGTCTGCCTTGAAAACGCACGGAAGACTGAGAAAGCTGAACAGTTGTTAGGTAATTATCGATGTGAGGTGAAAAGAAAAAGTAAATGGTTCATGAGACTCTAAATTAATATGAGGTCCAAGCTAGATAAAGATTAGCAAACACAGAGCATGTCAAATGTTTAAGTGGCATTTGCCAGTAGGTACCAATATGCTTTCTAAATTGACAATTTAGTTGAACTCTGCATATGTAAAAAAATGAAGGAAAGAAACAAGGTGAAAGATGAGAGAATATAGGAGTATCTGGGGCAGAAGAAAGTCCTGGGGCTGATCTTACTATAGCATACACACCTCAGGTGCCTACAGATGTTCATTTTGGGTTGTATATCCTAAAGACCCAAGGTACAAAGATGGAAGATAGAATAAGAAAGGAAACTGAAAGAGAAAAGGATTATAAAAATGTAACGAGTGAAGGAAAAAAGCAGGAGAATACACAAATTCTAGGCAGCCTGAAGGTTATTTTAAAGTATGGATTTAGAAGCAGATGCTTCTTCCAGATCAGGCCCAAGAGACATCCAGACTGCTTTAAGCTACATACGCTGTGTTCACTGGCAGCTGGCATTTGAGGAGAAAGAGTGAGAAACTGCAAATAAGCATTACAGAATAACCATGCTTTTCCCTAATGTATTTATGCTGAAGCATGATCCTGAAGCACTACTATTCTTCACAGATCTCATGTTTATTTTTCAACCCTGCCTCATTATCCTCAGAAATATCCAGTTTGCACTTTGAATCCCGCAGGCTCTTAGCTTCCATTTTACGTTGTGGTAATAAGCACCACATGGGAACTGTTCAACTTACAAAAAAGTCTTTTTAAGTTTGTTGTCCTTTCAAAGTTTGTTGTCCTTTCAAAGTTGAAAGGAGGACATGACTAAGAAGAGGCCAGGTTTTACAAGTAATTGAGGTCCAGGGGCATGTTGTGCATTAGCCTTCCTCTCAGCATCACTTCATGCTCCCATTTTGGGTGCTGGTCTAGTTTTCTATTGCTGATTTACATGCTTAGAAGGAACTCCACCCATCTTCCCCAAGGGAAGATGAAATCCAGGAATATTCAGCAATTTTTACTTTTTAAAGTATAGAATACTTTAAAATACTTTTTAAAGGATAGAAAGCACTGTTTTTTATCCCACCAAAATATTTTAAAAGTGCAGACTGAATACTATGATAGAGATTGTACATAAAATGTTTTGCTAGACGTTTTCAGCATCTGTTCCCAGGTGTTTGCATTGTATTTGTGTACAGGTTTGCCCTCACATTTATGAAGAATTTTACAAATTATACAAAGGTGATTAAAGCAGGCATGGTTCTCTTCACTCTTCTGCTTTCCTTTGAAAATAAATGAAAGTTTATTGTACTATCCACTAGATTGCTTGCATTAAGTATATTTGTGCTGGAATCTTCTTGGTCTATAGGATTTCATCACATTGCCTGGAGAGACTCCCAGTTAAACTTATTTGGTGGATGNTTACAAGATTTGCAGAAAAGGCATTTTTGCCTTATGTCGTAATCCATAAACATCTAACAACAAAAGTTGCTTAAAATAATTCAGAGATGGAAATTTATCTGAGATTTTTCAGAGATTGCATAATCTGGCCCCATCTTAGAGGGCCGAGGAAAGGGTCACAGCTTTGAAGACAGATCTAGAAAATCCGGTTTGAAGACTCAATGTAAAGTTTAGCACAGCAAGTAGTTGATTCCACTGTTATGAGCACATTTCATCCTGCTATTTTAAGTCTATGCAACATCAAAGACACATTTGCAGGTACAGTCTTGGAGAACCAGCAACTTAAGACACCACAATAATGTCACTTGGTGTGTAGGGGGAGGTTAAAAGGAGGATTAAAAGCAGTCAGGCACAATATATTAAATGAATCCATGACTAACGGGGTGTGACAGCAAAGGGTTTCGTTCTTTTCAACAGAATAGATCCCTAGGGCTGGAAGTATTAGTCCACTGTGCCTTTATCACCTTGGAATTTTTATGGTTATTTTTGATGAATTCACATTTTTTAAGGCTTTTTTGACATTAGGCCAATTTTCACTTTTAATTAAAGCCATAAATAACCTTAATTCCGCATTAAAAGGTTTATTGTTTCTTACTTTTTATTATTATTACTGCCAGGAAATATTTCAAATACCAAAGCATGATGTTAGTTAGCAATTATAAGTTCTCAAAGGTCCAGTAATATACTGTATCTTGTAAACATTATACATTGCAGACTTTATCCATGCTTTAAGTAAAGTACCTGGCTCGATAGATGACAATTTTTCTTTTCTTTTTGTGGAGGTTTGGCTTACTTGCCCTTCCATGTATCAACATATCTCAGGTGACCAATGAGCATAAATAAATCCTTGTCAAACAGGGATGAAAAGCGATTTTAAGTCTAGAATGTGCCCACAGAGAGTGAAGTGAGGAGGAAAAAGGGCCAGGTTTAAACTGTTTGGCACAAAGAAGGAATAAAAAGTGAGCAAAATCAAATAATGAATGAAATGCAGCAAGTAAAATCCCGCATAGTATTGCAATCTGACAAAATGAGAGAGAGGAGATAACACATTATTTCACTTCCAATGACAGTAATGAAGCAGTGCAGTTTAATAGAATCATAGAATCATAGAACGGTTTAGGTTGGAAGGGACCTCAGAGATCCTCTAGTTCCAACAGCCCTGCCATGGCCAAGGACAGCACCCACTAGAACTGGTTGCTCAATGCCCCATCTGACCTGGCCTTGAACACTTCCAGGGATGGGGAATCCACAACTTCCCTGGGAAACCTGTTCCAGTGTCTCACCACCCGCACAGTATAAAGTTTCTTCCTGAGATCTAATCTAAATCTCCCCTCTTCCAGTTTGAAGCCATTATGTCTCGTCCTATCACTCCATGCCTTTGTAAAAAGTCCCTCTCCAGCTTTCCTGTAGGCCCCCTTCAGATACTGGAAAGCTGCTATAAGGTCTCCGCAGAGCCTTTTCTTCTCCAGACTGAACAACTCCAACCCTCTCAGCCTGTCTTCGTAGGAGAGGTGCTCAAGCCCTCTGAGCATCTTCATGGCCTTCCTCTGAACCCGCTCCAACAGGTCCATATCATTCTTATGCTGAGGTCCCCAGAGCTGGACACAGTATTCCAGGTAGGGTCTCACAAGAGTGGATTAGAGAAGCAGAATCACCTCCCTTGACCTGCTGGCCATGCTTCTTTTGATGAAGCCTACCATACGGTCGGCCTTCTGGGCTGCAAGCACGTGTTGCCGGCTCACGATGAGCTTCTCATCCACCAAAACCCCCAAGTCCCATTCCTCGGGGCTGCTCTTGATCCATTCTCTGCCCAGACCATACCTGTGCACGGGATCGCCCCAACTGAGGTGTAAGACCTTGCACTTGGCCTTGTTGAACTTTCCCAGGTTTGTATTCAGGTCCATTAGGCCAGTTTTAGTTGAGGCATCACACACAAATTTCTCAGAATGCAATGTCTTGATCAGTATTTACGTTACATGCTTGTAAAAGACGGTGTCTGGGTGTCTGAGTTGCCGTCCTTGGACAGGCAGGACGCGGCTCACAGACGCCCTTCAGCAGTCCTGCCTGTGGGCAGCATGTACAGGAGCAAGGGAGCCAAAGCACTGCTTATTAAGGTGAAAATGAGTGCTCAGTGACTTCGTCTCTGATACAGGAGTGGGCAGTCATGAGTTTAAAGGAAATTCCTCAAGAACACTACAGGCCAGTTCCTCAGAGGCTGACATGCTGGTCTCTGCTGCCATGCCCTGCTTCAACAACTCATTGATTCAAAACTTACTCTTCAAATTTTTATACTGCAGCTTTAAAGACTGACACATGCTTCCAATGCTGTATGAAGCATTTTTTTCCTGCTTTCTATGAACGGCTGTGCATTCAATTTTAAAATTTCTAAACTATAACTTCTTTTACATGGGGCTGACATCTCAAAGGTTTATCTACTCCTACACCAGTTCATGCATGTTCCCCTTTTATCAGGACCAGCTTCCTTTAAAATGAAAGCTTAGATTTATCAATGACCTAAACAATCTAATGAAATAGTGCCAGTGATTAATAGGAGATATGATGAAAAATGCTCGGAAAAATATAATCATTCCCTTAGGTTGTAACTCAGCTCTTCAAAGATGTGCTTATGCATATAAACAACTTTTGATTTATGGACTTGACACCCACAGGGGACTGGCATTGTCAAATTTCTTGGTGTTTGGAAGTGTCTGGCATACAGAAATACAGTTTAGAGCTTAATCTCACATACTGTCCACCTGCCCCTAAAATCTATCCTTCTGTCTGAGACTAGCCATGTAAGCTGGACTTTGTATTACTATGTATTTACCATGGAGCAGAACTTTAAAAAGAAAATTTTCTGTTTTCAAAGATGATTTCTGATTTGCCTCGTTATATATGCATGTTTAGTGATCAATCATCACACCAAATATAAAAGCATTAAAGCAGGCAGCCTCATTAAGTCAAAGATTAAATTATCATCTATATAAGAACCATACCTATTATTTCCCATTAATCGTTTTTCTAATCAACAGTCTGAAATCAGCACAAGTATTTGAAGATGCATTGAAACACATAATACTAGAACACTGACTTCTCCACATAGGCTTTACACCAGTCAACAAGCTAGAAAATTTACCTTTTTCCTGACTTGTTGGTCTTTGGAAGAATGGGCTTTCACATGTTTTCTCAGGGAACTTGGATCTGTGTATCGTTTAGTACATCCTGGAATCTGACATGCATAAGGTTTCTGAGTCAAAAAGAAAAAAGGATAAAGCAGCTGTTATATCACACATTATTTTAACTGAAGAGAATCACTTCTGAGCCTTGGGATGCTCATTACTACAGAACATAAGAGTTGTACATTATTGCAAGCAGGATGCTCTGTAATTTAATAGAAAGGGAAAGGAGGAAAGTATGGCTTATAAGACAAACTAAAGGAAAGCTTTCATTACGGCACCTTTCATTGTTACCATTTTACAATGAACATTGCTAGTTATACTCACAATTCTTCCACCCTCAGAGCAATCTTTGACTTAATCAGAAATTACATTCTTTAGTGAATCAGGTAAAGAAACGGCAGCAAGGGCCCAGAGAGACTGTTAGGATTATAGAAGAATCTGCTTCAGAAAAAGAGAACAAGAAAAAGTGTTAGTTTACTACATTACAAAAAGAGCAAGCAAAAACCAAAGCAAGCATTGAATATTGAAGTTTCACAAATATTACACACAAAATTACACATTTTAATGTGAAATACAAGACAAACTTCTTCAGCTTACATTTTCTAATAACACATCATATTAGGAAGATACCAGTCCTGCAATACCTTTATAGTTTTTGTAAAAGAAAGCCCAATAAATCTATCTCACCAACTAAATAAAAATCTCTCTAAATATCTCCTTCTGCCTGCTCTAACATGGCTGTCTTCCCTGAAGACTTGAAGGTCCACAATACAGAGTATTAAATGAACATTAAGTCCAAATGTTTGCTGAAATTAGCTATTTTGCAATTTAGCCATTTATGTTTCAGAAAGCATTTCTGAAAACACCTTGTAGAAATTATTAACTTACCAGCCATACTATCAATTATTCCAAATGGATAATTTAAGTTTTGTGACAGCCATTTGATTCAAATGGCATTGTTCTTGTTTTCTTTCTGGACTTCCACTCTTTGGAAACTGCTTGTCTCTGATGAAACACAATCTTTTGTTATGAAACAAAAGTTTTTAAACAAATCTCAGCTGTGACTCGAATTCACTAGCAACAATTTGTTGGCATGAAATTTTTTCGGTTTACAAAATTACTCTTCCGCTTTTGACTTCCTGGTACATGCTGCAGCCTTAAGTTTAACTGAGTTTTTGTCAGAGAATAGCAGTTATTATCATAGATGGCTTCTGTGTCTGTGCATAATGACTTCAGGTTCTCTAATTATTATCTAAGTGGGAGAAAGCTACTGCGTCTACCTGCAGCAAAGCCCACGGAGCTGCGGCCTTTCTATCAACTAGTTTGGCCCATCTTCTTCCACGCTTACATTACTGGGTCTCTTCTGAAACAGCTTAAACAGCCTCATCAGACACTTCTCCCTCTTGTCTCTAAGGTTATGGGCTACCTGCTGCCACCAAGCTGGAGGAAAGGAGCACACGGTCTAATGTACAGGGGACTGCAATGGGACTTCTGCTTCCTTACAGTGTCCAAGTGTGTCCTCTGGTGCTTGGCGCGGTCGCTGGAGTTGCTGAATGCTTTCTGGCAGCCAGGGTGCTGACAAAGGTACGGCTTTTCACCCGTATGGCTCCTTAAGTGAATCTTGAGATTTTCTAGTCTGGAAAAGGCTTTCGTGCAACCCTCAAACTAGAAAAGAGAGAGAAATGATTTGAAAGGAAACCACACACAGCAAACCGCAACAGCAAACACTGAGCAGAAGGGTGGAAAGGGCTTGAAGAGACCTCCAGCCTGCTACGGAGGTCTACTTTGCCCTGGTCTCCAGCGCTGAGGAAAGCCTGGCTTCTCAGCGTGGGTGTCGCTGCAGGGTTTGAACCATTCAGACCGTAAGAATGTATTTATCCTTCCTGCACATGGCTGAATTGGGAAACTATATCCTACTCCCGTTTTAACAGGTGGGATGGTGAGACCCAAAGAGACCGTTCAGCTCAGAGCGCAGCACCACTCAGCCTGTCTGGGAGACCCAGCCCTGGCTGATTCCCCCAATGTCATGCAGAAAGCAAAATGGTCACCGTGGAGTTCCCAAATTCTGCGCTAGCTACCCTCATCTCAGCTCTGGGACTGTTTGGATATTAACAACTGAGCCGAACACAGGCATCTCTCCATAACAACCCAACCTGCAAAGCAACAACAAAGCCATGCAGGGAAACGTCAGTCCGCTCTGCCGTGCCGAGCGTGACGTAAAAAGTAGAATGATTTTTAAAATATTTCTTTACCTCTCTGCCATGTGTAAATGTATGAGGTACAAAAAATAATGGGAGCCCATCAAAATAGGATTTAATCCCTATGGGCAACCAATATTCATGTGGCACAGTATTTCTACACCCAGTCAAGTACTGCATCTGCAGAGAAATCTATGTTTATATAAGCAGAAAACTGGTTCTTCACCTATCATGTTCCCATAGTATGCTTTATCCTAAGGGAAACTAAAAAACATCATTTCTATTTGACACTAGCATTTTTATGTACATTTGATTTCAATTAGACTTGAATATTTATGAGTATTAGTTATAAGTATAGGCTTTTAAAATTCTATCAGTCAAGATCAGCTTATCTCATTAGTTTCAGCTGCTGCATATTCCACTGTGCAACATCTAAAGTATTTGCTGCATAACGAGCCAGTTTGCAGTTCTTGTATACTTGCAAAAACAATGATGCATTAACAGAGATGTCAAATATTTCCTAATACTAACATAAAATTTCCCACCATTTCCCTTCCTATTCATTTTACTCACTTGAAAAGAAACAGGCCATTTTTCACTGATATTAGAATAACACAAATAAATTTTATAATATACTATTCAATGCATGTATAAAAAAAAATACATACAGAAAAAAAGGTTTCAGCCTCCCCAAACAAACTGGAGAAGCTGGATTTCTGTGCAGGACTCATTAACAACTTCTGCTTAGTTCTAGCAAAAGAGGGAAATACAGATTGAATGTTGCCCAGGAAAACACGGTATATAGGAGAAAATAAACAATATCTATAAAACAGCAACATTAAAATTAACTTAAGAAATTGAAGCTTGAGAAAAGGGATGAACCACCCTCCACTATATCATAACTGCAATTTTATCTTTCACACAGATCAATTCAGAAAATTCCTCAATCCATGAAGCTTTTTATTTATATCCCATCCCTTTAGCTAAAGCAAACCTACAGTACTTTTCAGATTATCCAATTTTGATCACTAAATATTAATTTATGCTTGTACATGTAGTGTTGTCTTTATGTTTATGAAGCTTTAGTACGCAAGTGAAACACTGTTGCAAGTGTGTATATATTTTTACTTTTAGGGAACTATTATTAGAAAATATTCCAGGACGGATGAACAAACAAACAAACAAACAAACAAACAAACAAACAAACACACACAGATATATTATACAAATATATCTGGACAAAATTACTACATTTTTTCAGGAAAAAGTAGAGTGGAGAAAGTATAAAAAATATGAGAGCTGAAGACTGATCTCACAAATGGCCTTTGAAAAGCCAAATAATTCAAGAGCAACTATGTTAAAATAACAAAGAAACCTACTGATTAGCCCACCTGATGCAGACAAGTTATTATTTCTTCTTAAATTTATAAAAGAACAACCATCCATTATAATGACAATAACTAAGCTGTACATAAGTATGAAAGAAATTGTAGTATCATCTCAAAGATCATTCAATTTCATCGGGTAAAGCTCAGCCCAGTGAAAAAGTTCTAAAAGCAGTCCCTCTGTTTTGCTTATTTCACAAACTATTAAGCTTTGAATCTACAAGTGTGCAAAAAAAATTAAATATGTGCAAATAATTGTTTATATGATTGTAAAATTAGCATTGAATTTTACTGTGCAAAAATTTTTACCAGAGCTGAACTAGGGAATGTTATCATCCAAATTTAAAAATTGTGATTTCCAAAGATTCTTGTATTGTTGTTCATAACTTGAAAGCAAAGAAAATAGTCTGAAGTTCTCTCTTCCCTCCACAGCCCTAAATTACTGTGTGTGATATTCACAAAGCTATATATAGTTGTGTATTGCAGAAAAGGTCATGCTAGCAAAACACAGAAACTACAAGCTTTTATCATTAGAAAGACCACCATTATACAAGAGTTAATGAATGTTTACTCTAAAACCCAGACTTTTTAAAGCGTTGGGAATCTCTCATGCTTAAGACAAAAGGAGTGAAAAATTCTTCCAAACACCAGAGAATATACATTCTTTCCTGATAACCAGATTTCAGTGACAGTATTCCAGAGAAGACATGATTACCTATGGGGGAAAAAAGTCAGGTAGACGGTCATTTTATTTTGAAATGGAACTCTTCGTAGTTTCTAAGTTATAAACTGTGGTAGAAATGGAAGATGTAACACCTTCATTACAGCAAGTTACTTAAGTACATGGAATGCGTTTGGCATTCTGAAGCTGTTTAATGCTCCTAAACATATTCCTGATTAAACCAGATTTTTTAGAAGTATTATGTGGAATTAATTGTGTAATGTTTTCCTAAACCACAACACAGAATTCATAGTTACTGAGCTTTCATTTTTACTGTTGCATGCAAACTGAAACGGTTAAGTAGCTCATAAAGAAAATTTCCTCTCTGTGCTTCCTGACCTTTGGTGTTCTTCTTAAACCATATTCATTGGAGTGGCCATATCCATGTTTACTTTATCTTTTTATGAGGATAATTGTCAAAAGCAAGAAACAATATATTTACAGTGAAAGGTAAAGAATGTCAATAAAAAGCAAAACGGCGCTATGACTTTAAAATATTCATGTTCTCCTGAGTGTGCTGCTCATGTTTGTACACACACAGAGGGCATTCAGTATACCATGCAACCATCCTGTAAAATTACACCATAATTACATAGATTTACATAAAATAATCTGTGCAGCACATAAAGCTGTGCTGGATGCATCATGCACTTCTGAGTCCTGTCTGGAATTAGACAGCAACCTTCATTATGAAATACATTTACACCCTTACGCCGTAGGAATAGCATGGTAATACCTGTGTTAGTAGCAGATACTCAGTGGCCAAGTGTTTAAGGTGTTAGTCAGTTTTCACTGTAAAAGGAACTGCTTTGATTATCTCAGCTGATCACCAGTGTAACAAAGACAAAGACCTTGCTCTAGCAAACAATTGTCTGTCTGAGATCTGATCCATTCACTGAGAAGTATCTAGTGTTGATTTTGGAAGTCAATGACAGGCAGCTCAGCTTCCTCTTAATCCAACTATCCCCTAATATTATCTGGTATTGAAAATCTTCACTTTTTCCAATCCGAATTTGTTTTGCTTCAGCATCCAAAAAGTGCATTTTCTTCTGTCTTTTTCTGCTATAATAACATGGTAAGTAATGTCAAAGATAACTTGTGATTCTAGGCATTTTCTCTTATCAACTCANTAAATGTAAATGTAAATATAAATATTATTTGCTTTCTCACTGTAAGCAATGCTTTCTCAGACCTACTTTGAAATTGATTCTAAAACCAAAGGAAATTAAATTAGTCTTAGAAATATTGACACCTGAGCAGTATTTGATTTTACAGTAATGCTTCCTCCAATATACAACATAATGTTACTGTCTTATTCTAATACTCTCACATTTAGGCTTTTATTAACTTTTTTTTATTTGAATCAGTTATACACAGCGATCCTCAAATATTTTTCAACATCACTGCATTTGGGGGAGGATCATCTTTTATTTTTTAAGCGTGAAGGATAAGCATTTCCCTAATCTGTTGCCACGCATGGGGAAATATTTATGGGAGAGTATAATGAATACGTTTAATTACACTTCATTACCCTATGTGGTCTCCCTCTAAGTTTTGGGGAAAGGGTTGTTTTTCCTTTTTAAATTTGACTTTGTTAAACAGGAACTTTCCTATAACCATTAAATTACAACAGCTGTCTTTATGTGTATCAAGACCTAGCCAGTGTCTACCCAAAGTCTCAACAACAAACCTAGATAGATACTTCAGTGACAGAATACATTTTGTTCTTCAGTAAAATACATTTTGTTCTTCAGTAAAACAAAATATGTGCCTTGGGCCCCCAAGCGGCTGTGATATAGGGAAATGATTGGATGAGATACATCCAAACGATCTCAGAAAGTTAGTTGTGACCTGTGCTTGCTGGAAAGCTAAAGAACTGTTCAAATCTCTGCCAAAGCGACTTGGAGGAAATCAACCCAACCCTATGTACACACCCAGGATGTACTAACCAGATGCTTCAAATACATTCCTACACAGGTGCAGAATACCAGTTTGTTTGGCCAAGTAACCTGTTCAGTCACGATGAACCTTTGATGACACAAAAAAGAGAAGGAAAAAGGGCATCCAGAAACTAAGATACATATCAGAGGGGACAAATTCCTCTCTGATCTTAGACAGTCAACAAGATAAGAAGTTTCACCCTAGCCAACCTTTCCATGAAAAAGTATCAAAATGATCAACAGCTCTACCTTCCATGCCTCTTCTTCATTAAGCACAACCGATGCTACTTCTGGTCCAAGGACACATGGCATCATAACAGTATGGGACTGGGCCCTCCCCACTGCGTCCACACAGGTGGGAAAACCAGTAGTTTCCCAGATGTACAGTTCATATCAGACCTAGCTCTTCCTTTGCCACCTAACCCATGGCAAACACACATTAATCGGTGATTGATTGCATATGACCACGTAGATGCATATTCTAAAAACTCTTCGCACAATACGGTTTGGTTTTCCATTGATAATTTTCTAGTCCCCTTCTGACTACTTCTACATTCACCTGGGATATGAAATATAGGATCAAGACTTCAGTACTAGTCTTACCAGTGCTAGGCATTAAGGTAACACAACTTTTCTGAATCAAACTGTCTTTTTCACTCATTCATGGATTGTGTCAGCCTGCTTAAGTGATAGCATTTTACAAAGGGTTTTCATCACAGTGGTAATACTAAATTCCCACCCAGACTCACAGAATTTCACATCTTGTAAATACAAGCTGTATGTCTTCATTCCTGTTTGTATTTTTTTGCATTTGGCTGATTTACAGTGCACCATTTTATTACCCAATAATTCAGCAAAGTCAATGAGACAATCTGTAACAGTGTGATATCCTCAGTATTTGTGGCTCTACTAGTCTCTCTTAAATGTACAAAGTCTACCTACTTGAGCACCACTATTTTGAGAACAAGTGAAGCACTCTTCATCTAGTATGTGTCCTACTAATGGAATTTAATGCATAACCTCAAAATCATAGAAACATAGAATCATTTAAGTTGAAAAAGACCCTTAAGATCAGGAAGTCTAACTGTAAACCTAACACTGCCAAGTTCACCACTAAACCATGTCCCTCAGCACCACATCTACACGTCTTTTAAATACCTCCAGGAATACTGACTCAACAACCTCCCTGGGCAGCCTGTTCCGATGTTTGACAACCCTTTTGGTAAGAAATTTTTCGTAGTATCCAATCTAAACCTCCCCTGGGGCAACTTGGGGCCATTTCCTCTTGTCCTGTTGCTTGTTACTTGGGAGAAGAGACCGACCCCCACCTCGCTACAACCTCCTTTCAGGTAGTTGTAGAGATCTCCCTCCACATAAGGTTCAAAAATGTCATGTGGTTCAAACATGAAAAGCCTTGGAGAAACACAATTATAGCGTATATTGCCTTTTGCAAAAAGAGAACTGCAGACATTTCACCAGCAGTATTTTATATTCCATTCCACACTGATCCCTATCAGAACTGGGACAAAATTCAGACCAAAATGCAAGACCTCCTTTGGAAACAGCATTACCACCCTATGATTCCACATTTGAATTCCACTTAAGATCTATTCATTCATAGATTATTAATGAATTATATTGGACTGTTTTTAAGTATTCTGTGCTTATGATCTATAATTTTATTTAATATTTATTTCAGCACAAGATCAACACAGAAACATAGTACTAGTTTTTTTACTTTTTCCTTCTTCCACTACAGACTGTAGAAGTGACAGCTTGATAACACATGCTGCCTTGAAGAGCTCATGGATATGGGAGAAGAAAATTAAACAAGTGGGACTCTACAAAGGTGAAAGACTCCAAGATGTTTCACGTAGCTTCCTGAGTTTTTGGAAACAGAGTGAGATAACTTGACACAAGATGGGGGGAAAGATCCAAACTAGTATGAGTCTGCCTGCTTGATGACAGTATAAAATGCTGCCTCTGCCTCATGCAGCTGTATTTGTTTGGACATTGACCTGATCCTATTCACAACAGCAAATTATTGTCTGACAAGCTGCTTTACTTCCTTACTTAAGTAATATTCATAAGCTGAACATAAGCATGAGAAACAAAAGTTTTAAATCCTAGACTTTGGAAAAAGTTATCTGAATGAAAATATAAGCCCTTTCTGAATTTTAGGGAATGCTGTCATACATGAGTGTGTAAATACAAATGGAGGGAATGGTATCCCTAAAAACTACAGAGGAAAAAATAAAGCGAGCAGATATACACATAAGGCCCCCAAAACCAAACTGAATTTTTGGCGGTCTTTTAGCATTTTAAAAAGATTTATTTGCAGATAGAGTGGAAACTAATTATTTAACAATGTTTTATGTCTATCTGTCAATTAATTTTGAATGCTCTGATATGCCGACCAGGTATGTTCTTCTGTGTCAGCAACAAGGCAGGTGGTATGACAAGGACGAAGTATCTTTGCCCAGCTTTGCATCAATCACAGGAACAGATGTAAAAGCTGTTCTTTATATGGCTTTCAAACAAGAGCGATGCCTTTCAAGCATTAATTAATAGTCTTTTAAAAAGCATTTCCCTTCCTCAACAGCACTAGCAGGGTGCTGCTCTGCAAGACACATAAGGGCTTTCAAAAAATTGAGGCTAAGACCTCATATGAAAACCTTTTAAATAGCTTTTTATTCCCCCAGACTCTCCTGCCTGGCAATCTTGTGAACAACACATAATTAGTGTCAGACATCATTCAAACTGCTGACATCAGGTGCTCACCAAAAAGTAGGCTGCATGCCACAGCTGAGATTTAAAAGCCCAGGTTCATGCCATGTAAAATAAGTGCTTTGCTTTTAACCCTTAAAAGTGATTAAATGGGGGGAATGTAGCATTCAGAGCAGCACTTCATTATAGTGCAACCATTTCTATTTGAACAGAATATATTTTGTGACACGCTGACTGAATGCTTTGGTGGATTCACAGTGCTTATATAAGGCTATATTTTCCCCAAAGCTGTGCAAAGGCTAGCACTTATTTTCTGCTTTCATAGTTAAGCTTATGAAATGATACAATGCCTTCAAATTCTTTCCTCCGGTAAATAGTGGCAGACTATGTTTATATGTGTTGCCTATGATTATAGTAGATGCTTGTTTGCCCAACCATTCAATGACAATTTGGTCCAAAGCTTATTGAAGTCAACGGGTAATTACTTTCTATTTCTCCTCTTCGAAAAAGAAGGTTCCCTCCAATGCAATATCCTCACTTCAGATATTTCTGAAGTTTTCATTAAAATTTTACAATCCAGTATCATGCAAGTATAAATTTAAAAAAAAAAAAAAAGATAATTACAGACCATGACAAAGCCTAAAGTAAAAATTGCTATTTATCTTCTTTGCACTTCCTTCTTGAAGCTAAAAGCCTTACTGTATTCAGTAGATGTACAAGAAAGTTCATATTACAAGCCAGATATAAGACTTTGGGGACTAGCCAGTGCTTATGGCTATGAGGCTCATATTTTAAGAGCTTTTGACTAAGAAGCACAAAATGCTTTTTTTTTTTTTTTTTTTAATTTGATAATTTGATTTTAAATCNTGGGGGGGGGGGCGGGCAGAGCAAGATTAATAAACAATATCCTAATCTGATTTCAGTTTTCCACTCCATCCATCTCTTTGGCTATATTGTAAGTATCCTGCTATAACCGAAAAATGCAATGAAATCACTGGGAAAAAAGGAGACACTAATGCAGAGCAAAAATTTGCACACTGGTTAATAGATGGGAATCAAATTGGGCCACTTTTTCAGACACACACAAAAGAGGCTAGTCTCTTGCATTGTCTTGGAACAAAATCTCACTTTATCAGACATACCATACACACTTGGCGGAGTATTTCCATATGTGGACAGATTACCTGAGTTTACCAATAAAATTTAATTTGAATCTCCTTTCCAAGCACACCAGTATTCACAGAGAACACTCCGGTATCAGTTCTGACAGGAAAAACTGGAACAGTGAACAAAGGATGCCACCACATCACAGTAAAGGTAGCAGAGGAAAACAGGTATGGAACTGTCCCCACCCACAATACTCTTTTATTGGCAGAGCTCTCTTCACAGATGGCTGTTTCTATTTATGTGATATTGACAAATGCAGCATGCTTATTTCTCCTTTTCATTTCAATACTCTGGAGATCTTCATACTTCTCACATTCTAGAGCTCTGCACCACACCATATACTCTTACTTTCTAGGTAACTCCATGCCTAAAGACACAAATACCTCAGCTGAAATGTAGCACGGTACATTGAATGTTATTTACCCCCTGAAATGATGGTGTCAAGAGATTCATTCACCATGGAAATGTCTCTTGTTTTCATTAGTTTTACTAAGCATGGCCATTTCGGCCTTGGAAGCTATTTCTGTTGCTGTAGAGAAGGTAAATATTATGACGAGTCCCTTCAAAAAACCTAGTACTGAACACATCAGCTGCTACCGATTCAAAAACCATATGGTACAGAACCCATTAGAGGACGAATGAACAATTTGGGAATTCTTTCATTGCTTCCTTTTGGAAGACGGTGCTCCTGACTTTTTCTCTTTTTTCTCCTTCCTTTCTCTTCCTCCTTCGCTTTTCTAAAAGGTTGTCTTTGATCCTTTTGTAACTGAGCTCACCATCTGTATTCATGCAGCTTTCTCTAGTAAAGTTGACGTGGTTCTAAAATTGTTCACTGCTAAAGCAGCTACTGTTACTGCTAAACCCCACAGAATTCATCTAGATGTAAATACTTCCTCCTTCTAGTAAACTTGCAAGAACTAAGTAACCCTTCGCAACATTAAAAAAAACCAGTTATTTCCTCACAGGTATTTTTAAAAATATATGCAGAAACACTACCTTCCCCTCCAATAGAAATTCAAGCATGTAGCTACATCTCATTTCTGTAGTTCAGATTCCTATAGGATCTCATGCCAGAGATATGCTACAAACTGAGACCATAGGCTTTCCAACACAGAGATGAGGGAGTGTAAATCACATTCTCACTAGGAAGATTATCTTGTTGTAGAGCATTTTCATCTTTCTGAATTTCACAAAGTACTAAATTTTGATCTCTATTACACTAGCAGAAAAAAAAGGCAGTAAAAGATCAGGGAACCTCTTAAACTACAGCCCAAACGGGAAAGAAACATGAGTGTAGAGGGTTCTTCTTCACTAAACCCTGTGTTGAAATTCAGATTATTGATGATTTGTTTTATTTTCTATAAACAGAAATAGAACAGAAATATCTATAAACAGAAATTGAACAGAAATATCTATACACAGAAATAGGAATATTCAATTATGTCCTATCCTATCCTATCCTATCGCATCTATAAACATGCAAACTGGGACTGAAAAATTCAAACAGACACGCAAGTTTTTCTACAAATACTATTGAAGTACTTCTTCTTACAGTTATTTGAAAATATATCACTTGATTGCCATTTTTCACAGACACAATGATATTAGAGACAGGAAAGCACTAAGATGATCCTCTAGACTAGACTATTGGTAAACTCTCACACTTCCGGTACATAACTCACAGCTGAAATTGTAAAACTTTTAGCACAACTTTTTACAGACCTGGGTACGAGGTTCTTTCTATCCGCAGCATATGTGCACAAAGGCACCTGCTATCTGGCATAGGCTTTTTCAGTAAACTCCACATGCTATTTACAGAGCCCAAATTAATTTTTCTTACAGATTTTTCTTTTAGTTGAAAAAAAGCCATAGAGACCACTGCCAAGAACAAAATAGGCAGAGAGAGAGCCATTTGATCTTTCATGAGTGCAGCATTTGCCTAGAGGAAATATGCTAGAATACAGTAGAACATGTCCATAAACACTAACTTTGTGTCCAAAGAAATTAAGTACTTAAGTTGTCCCGGGAAAAAAAAGTTTGAATGGCTCCAATTTTGACAAACCGACACTGACGTTAATTAAACGGTCTGGCTAAAGAGGTTTTATTAAAGCAAAAGCATAAGGCATAATTTAATTGGTTGCTTGTTTATATAAAGTGCTGTTCAAATTAAAGTGCCTGAGACAGAAAAGCACAATGCATACAGGAAGAGGCATTACTAGAAGAAAAAAACATGCTTGGGCAAACCCTGGCTTGCATTGAGAAGTTCAAGGTTCACTGGAAAAATGCACCAAACAATATACTGAAAAAGGCCACTATCTTAATTTTAACACAATGTTTACCTGTTGCCCTTTTTTTTCCCTGTGAAATTGGCTCAATCATAGGTAAATTCTTGCATAAACACAATTTTAATTTAATTATATAAACAGAATATTGTACTGTTAAAATAACAGATGACTAAACTGTATTGCTGTTCCAATTTATAATGGTGTGAGGAGTACCTTTTTCTGAGCAAGCTGTCGCATAGGGATACACAGAAGCATACTGTTTGATTTCAAGACCCAAAAAGTCTTAGATTCTCCATTATGAAACAACCACCTCATCAGAGGACAGAATTTTTTGTGAATTTCATATAATGGAATTTATTTGACATTTTTACATCAGGGAGGTAATGTTCCTTGAATGCGTCTTGTTGAAGTAATGAGAAGTTCAAGCCCCTCAATCCGTGGTATATTCAGGATCCACTCAGTATCATAATGTAGAAAGGACTGTTTCTGTTACACTCTGGCAGAATCACGAAATATTCAAAAAGACAGAAAAACCTCTTGGATAATAGGTTTGGGGTTTTTTTTCCTATATATTATTAAATACGTATAAAAGCAGGTCTGTGAACTAACCAATTTCACTTAACTGGTGAAGAAACAATACAAGTATTAGAATCATGCCACAAGTTTATAAAACAATTAAGGCTAAAAAGAGGATTTTTTTCATTTTTAATTCTGTATTTTGACAAAAAGAATATATTTTCTTCTAGAGTTAAAGGAAATATATTACCATAGCATTAAGTCCAAAGAACAGGCTTCCCCTCCTTCTTCAGCTAGTTTCTTCAGAAGGATGAGGGAAACTTGAAAACATACATCCTTTTCATTGGATGCAAGTCCTCTGCTTTTGTTAGAGGATTTAATTATTTTTATTCATTGAGGAATTCAGGTGTTTCACTATGAAATACACAAAGGAATTTAGCTGCGATGCCAGAGCCACAAAGCTATTTTAAGGAAAAGTCTATCACCATGCAGTTGTAACATTTCATTTCATAGAAGGTAGTACTTTTGCACAGTTAAAGGGAGCGGGCTGGAGGAAAGAGGTTTTTTTAAATTATCTGTTCACATACACATTTTTTTTTCCCAAAGAAGATTGATTACTGAATCATAAACCAGAAGAAATTACACTTGTATTGTCAAAAGTACTCTTTTTTAACTGAGAATGGCACATAACCAACTCCAGCATAGCAACTTCAGATGTCTAATTAAATTAAATGTATAGTTTCTTTTTTCAAGGTACTTAACGTTTGCATTTTAAATAACATTTTGAATGTTATTTTATCAATGAATCCCTCCAATGTCTATGTAAGAAAAGAGAGGAAACATTACTCTTGTCCTACACAAAGGACCTGAGGCCAAACATACAGTGGAATGGATATAGTCATACAGTAAATACATATAATTATATATAAAATGAGGAAATGAATATATATAATTAAGCTGAGCAGTCTTACCTCTGCCAGTTATTAGATTTTACAATAAATGTGCAGTGGTGACCAAAACATTATGGTGGTTGTGGTTGCAAGATAAATTTCCTTTAAAATAAATTATTCCAAAGTTTTATTGCTTGCACTGCCTTTTAGTAGAATTTTTTGAAACATAATCTGTGCATCTTTATAGCTACAGCTACCCACTATACTTGGATACTTGACTATGTAAGGATTACTTGGCTGTCCTCTATACTGTACCATAACTTCAAATTTCCATTTGTTTGGGGAATAGACAGGGCACATACTAGTTTTTCCTACCTCTGTTTTCTAACACTCACTCTCTACCATGATAATGCCATGTCAGTGATTTTTCATAGGAAATTTAAATCCTGACAACTGTACATAAAAAGCAAACAAAAGTATGCTACCTTGTGATATTTCTAATTATTTGAAGGCATGTAAAGCCTACAGAAGTTACACTCATGACCATGTTCATCAGTAAATATTCAGCATCTTCTGACACTTCAAGTGGTTGATTCGGGTTTACAGTTTTACCATGTTCACTTGAATGGTCTGAGTTATCCAGAATACACTCTGTATTATTTAAAACCCACCCCACATACCCCAAAACTATGTAACTAGAAATCAAAAAAAGAAAAAATCATATCGTAATGTTTATTTAAGGAATTTCAGAACTTTTTAAAACTACTCAACGAAAAGAGCCATTTTCAAAAGAAATATGCTATTGCAAAACAAATATTGAAGTTTTATATTGGAAGTGTGAAAATCATGTTTAGACTTTTCCCATTGCTTTCTTCCTGCTGAGGCTTAATTCAGCTGAGGCTATTTGCCTCATTTGACATGAATCTGTTTATCGCTTTTGCTAGCCCTTAGCTGCATTTCCGAATAAATAAAATTTTCATCAAAAATAGTAGCTCAGAAACAGCAGCAACAATTCTTACAGACACCAAAGTGAGACATCCCTTGTCAAACAATCTTCTTCCAAAGAAAAAATAAGAAATAAACACACTAGTTTTAAATCAGATTAATTGATGATTTATTAAAAAGTATTTAGAGTAGTAGCTGTTTGGCTACTGAAAAAACATGGAATAGAAAACTCCCCAAAAGTTACCATTTGGCAAAAATGTAAGCAAATGAAAACAGAGCAAAAGTGGATTCTTAAACAACCTTAACATGGCTGTATTACTGCCAGCCCATACTATAACAATTCTGGCATAATAACCAGGTCATAATTCTGCATTCCCTGAATATGCACCATTTCCACCGAAGTCAGTGGGAATTTTGGATATGCAAGGAATGTAGAATTAGTTTCTTAATCCTCAGGCCACCATCCATGATAATTATAGTGCCTCAACTCGTAATAGTGCTGGCTGAACAGCTTTGCAGCAACTTTTAGAGCATTAACAGTAGGATTCTGCTGATTTAGTCTAAAAATCATGCCAGGACCTTGCCTCTGCACTTTCATCTGTAATAAATAAACTAAGCAATCAAAAGGTTAGAGTGAAATGCATTTTGAGCTGTTTAGCAATGTAGCCTTACCTCTGCTTCCCCATTTGTTCCCTGTTAAAGGGGAAACCAATAATGTAACTCAGCATTCAAAATCCTAGCTTTTTCCCATTCTGAGCAGAGCTACTTAGACAGCTCTCCTTTCATGGCAAAGCACAGGAGAATATTCACCTCACAGTTTAACAAAGATGAATTGCAGAAAAGAACAGTTGTGGAAAACAAGGCAAAAGTGCTTGCATTGTAATCAGTGGGATTCCATCCCAACAGCAAACAGCCAGGGGATGTTCTCTTCTTACCCCACAAGTGAACCATATGCATTATTTCCAGCAACATTCAAAACCCACTTCCCAGCTCAGTACATGTTTTCTATTCTTGGCTGCTTAGCACCCTCAGCTTTTTTCAATTAGGCCCTGTTTGTTTAGTTTAAAAAAAAAAAAAAAAAAAAGTAGCTCTAAAGAAAGGATTAAGCCCTGTATCTTATGGAGAAAAGAACATAAATTAGAAATTCTTTTCGAATCTGGAGTATGCATTCTTTAATCTTCCGCCCTGCTGGGAAGTGTAATAAGAATAAAGGCAGAAAGAAGCTTTTTTGCTTCATTTGATTTGTTCAGCTGAAAACATGCTTTTGACTATCTGCAACTAAATCTCACAATTCATGACAACGCAGACAGCACTCCCACATGTTATAAGCCTGTGAGTTAAAAAGAGAGCTAGGAAAGCTTACAGAAACCCACCTGGTGAGCAAACTCTCCAGATTCAAAAGGGCAAGACAGAAGGCCATATGGATGTAAAGAAAGCAAGCCGTGACTGTGAGAAGAGTGACAAGAGTTTAGGTCCTGGCAATGCAGTTGTTCAGTGCGGTGTGGCCTCAGAAGGAAAATAATTTTCAAAATGACCAACAGATCTGACTGATAGGTATGCGTTAGCTGGGGATGACAAAGGCAATGGAAGAGGCCAGAGGCTGGAAAAGGCAAAGTGTCGGTTACCGTTTACTATTTCTTTGCAGTAGAATTAACTGAAATCTGATGACTGCACATTGAATTTAAAATGAAAATTAAGAAACTTTGATGAAGAAAATAGAAGTCAGAAGAGAAAGCTAAAAGCAGAAATAGGCACCTGCTTTTTAAGACAGCAAATGACCGTGTCTGTATGTGCCACATCAAACTGTAAAAGATTTTTGCTGTGATCCCACACCAGTAAAAACAGCAGCAAGGGAAAACTCTGGAAGTTATTTTCCTCCTTTTGGTGCAACGTGCCCAAGTGCAAAGAACCAATATGTACAAATACATACAAAAGGGCTGCTGTTCCTCCCTTTCTTCCTCCCTCTTAACATCAGAAAAGACATAGTTAAGGAAGCAGCCTGATCTTCAGGTAACAGTTAGGGTTTACAGCTTTCTGACATCCCATTTAACGTCACCAAAGCTCGTCTCTCAATTCCACCAGACAGAGTTCATACTGCACCACCTGCAACTCAATTTACGGGCGCAAGAAAGCCTAGCCTCTTGCAGACTGTTCCTCACAGCAGGGAGAAGAAAACATTTGGCGTCAGCAGCAATCGCACTGTGAGGGCAGCCGGGGCTGTGTTTTAGGCAAGCCCTGGCCAGGGTAGGACTGTGTGCCTGGGTGCAGTCCGGACAAGCAGAAGTCACTGTGCTCAGGCTGACACCGGTGAGTTAAGGACAACACCCAAAATAACAATCCAGTGCTGAATCTGGGAGTACAAATATTCAGGCGGTTTGGTTTGGAAGCAGGCAGGACCACAGCTCAATCAACAAAGGTGTCTGGGTACCAGGAGAGGGACTAGGGGTTCCAAGCAAAGGCTGAGCACACGGGGCGCCATCGGAAGGACCAGGCAAGGCATGGAGTTGGACCACAGCCGTCAGAGCTGCTGGCACACACTTGCTGGCTGTAAAACTGTGGTTAGGGCACAATATTTTTTTCTAAAGAGGTCAGCAGCCAACAGCTTCTGCCTAAGGGCAATGGCCACCGCCGGTCTTTTCTGACTCAATACAGGGTTGCTATTCCTCCCACCAAACGGACTGGGCAAAAAGGTTCAAGTTCCCAAAACTAGAAGATAAGGTAATGCAAAACCTGTATGGATCCCCTTGAAAAGCTGCACTCATTTAAGTCACGTATGTAGAGGCTTTCGATCCTGCCTACTGAGATGCTACCTTGTGCAACCAGTTTCTTTGCTCTATACCACAGATCCTCCAATACATTTCTTTCCACTGGACGTGCAAGGAAATGAGTCTCATACATCTTACACACAAGTGGTTCTCACCATGCAACTGGGGCTTAAGTTATCATAAACCTTAAGCGATCATTACAGAGCAAGAATGACTAAATAGAGGAATTCAGTAGTAAATGTAGGATGTTAACGGAATAATCACAAACCTTGATGAATCCAGTAATTTTGTTCCTGTCAAGCAACGGATGTCATTTTCGAGGGAAGTCTTGAAGGGTTTACAGACTTTACAGAAGCAGAACACTTTGGGAATAAATCCAAGGCTAGGATGACAGAAGGCAGTCCGGAGCATGCAAGGCCAAGCAGAAAAGTGAGATGCATAAAATAAGATTGGTAAGCATGGCATATTACTTAAGATAAGTACATATGCCCACTCCTCAAGTGAAGTGTTCATTCAATGAGCAAGTTGCAAGACACTTAATTATTTATGCAGTATGTCTGCACCACAACTGTTTGTGGAATACCTAAAGGACATTTTAGATATTAATAGATTAATGACTGTATCTAATTTTTACTGCTCATGGGTACAGCCAAAAAAGACCGAAGCCCAAAATACCTGCAGATTCAGATGCACAAGTAGGGGATGAGCTGTGCAATTTTCTAAGGGTAAGGATAAGAAGCTTTGAATTTCACCACAGAAAAATAAAAGGGTGACTCAGTAAACGACTATCCTTAGGACATACCACCAGTGCATGAAGTTAAGGGTTTTCCCCTCTTCTCCTTGGTGGACATTGCATTCTTCTTAGTATGTATTTCACCTTGGCAACTTAACATTTACCTCATTCACTGTGAATCATTAGAGCATTGAATAGTCTTTGAAATGAATCTTGTCCCACTGTGAAAGGATGTTTTAGAGAAGTTACAACAGATATTTGAGCTATTTTTCCATGTTTGACCAAAATCCTGGTGCTTGGGCTTTTTTTTAACTGACAATAAGAACTCTGTTTTCTATTTTAATGGTCTGTACCATTACAACAAAGGCAGATGATACAAACACAGGTAAGTGCACAACACAAAGATTAAATGAAAATGAACAGCAGATGAAGCTTACATGAGCTAACAGAAGCAGAAGACTAACTCTGAGCCTGGATTTATGTCCACCTCCTAATCAAGTGCAATGCTAAAAGCGCATGTTGATGTGCACCACAAAACCAGTTGAAAACGCAGTAGAATCGTGCCCTATTCCAGTTTATCTACCTGGAATTTCTGTTTCAAAATAACTTTATGTTTACACTGCTATTGAAAAGGCCAACATCTGGCTGAAGAGATGTCCAAAAGCAGGGTGAGCAAATCTGGGTCTGTATTGTATTGTATTTTAGGGCAGATTGGTAAATCTGATAGGCATTTGTTATCGATAGCTTCATACAAGCCCTGATTACCTTCAGACAACAAGTTCTCTGTTAGAGTGTGTGGGAAAGACGGAATGATGAGTGAGAGGAAAATTAGCATAGTTTCAGAGACCTGGAAGAATCAAGAAACTGAAGTGAACAGGCAATCTCGGTATGGATCCTGCTGCACTAAGCACTTACTTCCTCCAGTCACACCAGGAGCACTGTGAAAAACATCTGTGAGATCTGCATTTGGTTCTTCCCTTTGCATCCTGAGAACCAATATAGCATCCAGATCATCAGAGTTTCAGACCTCAGAGATGACTCAAGGAGGGCTCAGTGGAAGTTTCGGGTGTACTGCACTGACAGCTTTTATTTCCTCTAGAAAACTGACCACTTGCAGAAAAAGTGAGAGTTTAATTTATTTATTTTTATTTTCATAGTTAGTCAGAGCCCAGCAATGAAGAAGGATTATGGTAACGATGATACTGCTGGTAAGAAAATGGTGCTACAGGTTATTTTTTCCTCCATTAGTGTTTGCTCATAAGAAGGCCTCATATCTAATCACCCTTGCTAGCCCTGCTAGCAGTGACCTTTGATGCTTATTAACAGCATACACTGTAATTCCAAAACCAACATACATTATGAGATCCTGATGTTAAGGCTACCCCTCAATAGTGATGATATTCCCTTTATGTCTATGATGATATTCCCTTTAAGACTACGTATATAGCAAACATTAAACACTCTCCATTAAGTGCATGCCAGCTGTTAGTCTGTTACTTACATTACTTTATTACTTGACTTTCGTTGCTTTGTCCTACAGTCTGAAAACCTGGGGAAAACCTGAAGAAGTCTTTTGCATTCAGCTAATTCAACATACACACTTACCTGAAACACTGCAAGCCACTATTGTCAATATAGGCCTAAAGGGCTCTTATGAAGATTTCCCTTTGATTTCTGCTTCAATTTATAGTACGAACACTGCTTGAAAGGCTCAGTTGTTTCCTTCAGTGTACTGATGTCCCACCAAACAAAACTGGATTGATTGAAATACAGCCCGTTGATGCTTTTGTATCACTATAGAAGCTGATGGCAACCTTCCACCTCTTTTGCTGAATGGTGTAATTGGCCTGCCAGAGAGGATTTGGGATTTTAACACATTCCCAGTTTGGCTGAGCTAACCAATTATTCTGCAGTTGCTATCAAGACTGCAGACTTTTCTTCATTGGGGTCATTAAGCCTGTCAAAACTAATTTGTCACCACAACTGCTGACCTTCATTGCCTCTGACAGCAGCACAAGTGTCAAACTAAACAGGCCTTTGCATTACAAGAAAGTAAACGACTCATCAGAGCCCACCAAGCATCCTGACCGTATGCCACAGTCTGGCCTTCTGACCCCATGAGAGGTGGAAACAGTACCAGCTAAATGACATGGGGTCACCAAACAACATTACTAATCATTTTGTAGAATAAGTAAACAAAGCCTCAGGCAGCTAAAGGGAAAGAACACTCAGAGGCGATATGTGACCTGCAACGATGATAATAAAGTTTTGGGTTGTTCTCTTGTTAATTAAAAAGAGACGATGAAAGTCACTTACTCTGAAGCAAAATTCTATGAAAGAAGTTACCAGCTGACTCAGACTGCATTTTTGGAAAGCTGCGCAGACAGAGCAGCTGGCAGTGGAGCGCTTTGAGCCCAATCCAGGAGATAGTTACCGCGTAATCCTCTGTGTATTCGTGACCACTGGAGTGACATCTGAATCAGGCCAGCGGCAGGTTCTTCATCTGACATAATACTAGCCACAAAACACTTAGTATCAGTCCACACTTGCAATAGTGGGGTAAAATTTGTCCCCAAAACATCTGCGTGCCCCTAGAATTTGCTTCACCTAAGGTACAGGATCCAAGAGTCTTACAATGGAGTTAATCCCTTCTAATTACCCATATTGCTAAACTATTTTGGTGTCAAGTAATTCTAAACCTGACTTCAATCTTTCCTTCACTGTTGCAATTATACCCAGTTTAATGGGGTAATTTGGAATTAGTGCGATGTCCTCAATTGCTGCAGGGTATTTGACAGGAGACTAAGCTTGCAAAAATAAGGGAAAAGTTTCAGAGGAACATTTTGTCTCAGCACATTCCTAACCATTTAAGGCACCAGTTCTGGAAGGTCCTTTATCCCCAATACTCTGAGAGGTCCTACTTGTTCAGTTAAGATGACTTGTACTGCCATGAATAAACCTCTGCAGTGTGAGGACCTTCACTTGTATGCTACCCTGCAGTACAAGAAGTTCTGTAAATACAGTGACTGCGAGAGGTGTTCAGTTTTATCCCTAGAAGCCTTCAAACGCCATCATCTTTTCTCCGTACTTTTTGTAAAGCAGTATTTTTCTAAGCCTTTGGAAAGATACCTCTTTAATGAAAACAGGCAGATGCAATATACCTCAGCAAACAGGATCCAGTCTGAAGAGACAATAACTGTTGTTGATTTTTTTGGGCTATGTGAATTACACTTATTTAAACAAGGCTGAGTGACTTACGGTTCTTCAGCAATATAATGACTTTGAACACCACTGTTCCCATTTAAGAAAGGAAAACTAAAGAAGGAAGAGGAAAAAAAGACAAAGAAGAAAGAAATAGAGAGTAGTGCTGCACAGGATCCCAGGATTTTGTTGAGTCCTAATGATGTCATTCAGTATTTAATCTCTGGTGACAAGAAGGTTTTTTTCCCTCCTTTCAGCAAGAAAGCAAATTCAACATTAACAAAGCCCATTAACATTTGAAGCCAAGATTGGATGTGAATCTTAAGTTGTTCCTAACCTTCTCTATCCCTTCCCCTCGGATACAGAAAGTAGCCACAACTGAAAAAATATGCTTAAAAAGCCACATAATTATTTTGAGCTTGTTTTTAATTTATATTTGTGATAGGGTCTTACAAAAAGGCTAACACATAATTATTTTGAGCTTGTTTTTAATTTATATTTGTGATAGGGTCTTACAAAAAGGCTAACACATAATTATTTTGAGCTTGTTTTTAATTTATATTTGGGATAGAGTCTTACAAAAAAGGCTAAAAGGGCTATTACATTCATTGGCAGAAAAATAAATAACGCCAATGATCATTGTGGTATGAATAACTGGGGAACTGCCAAATATTGCAACTTGCCAAGCACCACAAACAAAAGCTTTTAAAAATATGCACATTCTTTGACTAGCATCTTTTGTTGTTAAAATCAGGCCTGGGTGGACCAATCAGAAGAGGGGATAGGGAAGTAAGAGTAAAGAAAGAAATGGGTATGACAGGCTTTATATTCCCTAACTACTAATCACTTCTAGAGGGAGACACTCCTCATTTAAAATTGCATTATTTCTTGATGCTTTTATTTCATGGAACGGCATTGACATTAAGAGTTGGTATATGCAAAGAAAGGGGAAAGATTTTTTTTTCCTTTTGTTTTACTTAACGGTTAGCATCCACAGGCAGCCTGATAAACTTGCTCCTGTGTGATGTACATCATGATGTACAAAATTTTAGAGTCAATGTGTTTGGATGGGTCCAGTAAATATCCAAAATCAATATTCCTAGTTTACATCGGTGAAGCTTAATTCTGAAATTTTCATGATTGTCCACTAGCAGCCGAAAGCAGACAAAGTCCAACACAAAATAATGGCTAAGTGCATATAAACTGTTCCACAAAGATTCCAAGTCAGGAAAGCAGCTCCTTAAGCTGCAAAGTGGATTTTTAATTTTTTTTTTTTAAGGATTCCCATAGAAAGGAATAGAAAAAGAAAACAATCAGTATAGCTTTTGTTCTGTGTAAAATAGAGAACTACATCCACTAAGAGCAGATTCTTACCATACTAAGTGTAATTTACCTTATTTCATCAATAGGTGTCAGGGACTGACAATGGGTGTCAGTGAGAAAGAAGAGGAAAAGATGCACCATACAAAGGATGCACAATAAAACACCAAAATGCCAATCATCCTCAATCATCTTCTCATAATTACCCTAATGTGCCCTGAACACATAACTGCTCCAGGATCCAACAGGAAGGAATCAGATTTGTTCAGATTACTGCCGCAATTTTAACCAGAAACCTGGGACCCATGACTCCTGAAGGCACAGAGACAGAAGGACAGCAGCAATGAAAATGCAGCATCTTGATAGTAGCTTTTCAGACCAGTCATTCGTCCCAGAACTAGACTTACCAAGTTAAGTCTTAAGGTCAAGTTGCCGTTACCTAATTAACATTCTGCAATGTAGAAACAATGTTCTCTGCTCATATGGGGATAAAGAACATTTTTCAGTTTTATATTTACAGATTCCTGGAATCCATCCCCTTACTTGGTATGTGGATCTGGCTACTATAGGAAATCCATGCTTTATGAATGTCAGAACGGACAGAAGCTGACTATAACTGCAGAGTGAAAGAGTGTGCAGTACAGCTACACGAAAACACTGGGTGTTAGGTTTTAAAGTATTTTTTCTAGCCAAGTTTAAATCACATCTCTATTTAGTCTGAACATTCTGGTAGTCAACACACTTTAGCACAAAGGTTTAGAAAAAGCTGATTTCAAAGTGACATGCATGAGTACCCAGGGAAAACAGACTCTTCTCTGAATATTCCTAAATACTCATGCTGTCCATAGAAGAACATACAAAATTTTAAGTAATAAAACACAGCTTGTGTACCCAGTTAGAATCCTATCTAAACGATTTAGAGAAAAGGGCTCAGTGAATAAGCTTAAGATCAGTATTCACACATGAATTAAGAGTTCTGAGTCACTTTTATGCTGCCCCCTTTTATGCAGAGAATGTCACCAGTGAGAGATTAAGGTGAATAAGATAAAAAAAACACTATAAAAGAAGTGGCATTTTGCTTTCATTGTAATTAAATGTAAGTATCTACACAAGTGCAGGAACACTGAGAATAAAACCTGAAAAATATGTGAGAAACATTACATAATAATTCCATATTACAAAATACATCTATGACTATAATGTCATATAGGAATTTGCTGTTCTATGAACATAAAAAAACCAGATGCACTTACAATCCATTCTATACTTAGTTCTAGCTATGTAAGAAAAACTATATCCAAATTTGCCTTTTTTAGAATTATCAAATGACTTAGTAGTGACCTGCACTGAAAATCAGTTAAAGATCTTAGTGAAAAATTTGTCCTTAAAGAGACACTGTTTGCACCTTCAAACATAGAAGCACAAACCAGCAGCCTGTAACTCTGAATCAAAAGCATACGTTACCAGTTAATTTAACCTAGTGACTTTGGTATTCCAAAGTGTGGCAATGTTCTCACTTGATTGACATATATGGATGAATTCAGTGAGACAAGGCTGCCGACGTGTCCTGGTGCCAGCCAGATGCCTCCAACTTTAACTGCTCGGTGCTGCCTAACGATGATAATGATGATAATGTTGGCTTCACCAACACTGCTGATGGATGCGATGATGTCAGCGTCCCCTCATCTACAGGCAAAGTCAGGCAGTTTTGTTTATATCACAAATATTTAAGCAAGATGTTTTTCAATAGATTGTCAGCTGATAGCAACCTCAGTGGAGCCGTATTAAGCAAATGACATGGTCAAAAGAGTTATTAATCAACTTTTTTGGTAGGTGGGAATTTACAACTTCTTCCAAAGGCATTAGTCTGACAATTGACAGGTATCTTTCCACAGATGTTAAGCAAAGAAAGAAAAAGAGCAAAAATGAGGGAAGACGAGAAATTGGCCAATGTCACTTCCAGAAAAACTGTGAAATTCATCCTCAGATTCTAATGTAAGTTATTAAGCTTTCACTCTTCCAAATGCAAAGCAGAATTTCTAAAAAAAAGTCACCAGAGAAACAGCACCTCACTCAAGGCTGGAAACCAGCATCAGCAATGCCATCTGCAAGGATACTCTCCTCTAATCCTACTAGCTAGGCATAGACAGTGATGGTTCTAGGTTTGTGTGTTTAACACTTAAACATTTAAAAATTCTGATTTTGACTTCCAATAAGAGGTTAAACACAATCATTATTCAGGCGCTAAAGCTCAGAGCTGACATAAACAAGTAAACAAGATCCCAAAGGAGGTTCCTTGGAAGAAGAGGAGAAAGAGAAACAAATGTGTTACCAAAATTTGAATCAGAGTTAGGGTGTCCTGGCATCTATTTTCTCCACCTATGACAGAAGACAAAACCATAATTTCTCATAAAAAACATGCAGGATGCCTATCAGAACAACTAATTTTGTTTTCTTACTCAATTTTGTAAAATTAAAAGTATTCTGTAATGTTTTTAAAGTGAGCCGTTAATCATTAACTGATTATCACAGCTCAGTTAAGTATCACGCCGGTGAACCAAATTGATAATGCAATGTAAACATACTGATATTCAAGAAAATTAATCATCCATAGCCTGAGACTTGGATGATAGACTAAATTATGGGATTTGATAACATGTTTGTAAGGCACATGCCTTTCTAAATCCTCCATTTTTATCACTTTAGTTCCTTATTAAGTGGCATATACTCAAGTTTATAAGGAAAATTTATAATTTGATATTTCTGCTATCTTCAAGTTATTCTTCTCCATCAAGCAACTTGGACTTGATAATCATTATTGTAATCACCTTGGTATATGCATTCTCTATAAAGGTATTGGTAGGCTGATGTAACCTAAGGTCAGCATCAGTTGTATACTGAATACTGTAGCAATGTAAGTGTCAATTACATTTCTGTGAATGTGTGATTACACCATAGCCGAGCATGCTTCCTTAATAAATATTTTTTTGTTATTGTTGTCTAACACAACTTGCAGGAAAAGAAGAAAAAAAAAGCTCTGTAATTAAGACCTGTCCACAACTGAAATCACTCATGCCTGCTGAATTTACAAACACTAGATTGTAACCCTGAAGTCAAATATAACATTCAAAATTCTGAAGTCAAGACAACCAAATGAGAAGTCTTGAGCTCCCTGACTGGCATCTTTGAAAGCTTTGACAGGTTGGTATACTTAGGCTCACAGAAGCCAGTAATAAAACTTTCTTCAAAGAGCTTACTCTTTGGAAATGAAGACATCAAACTACAAGTGTTCTGATAACAAAACAGTATGGCAGAGAGAAAAGATGCAAGTATTGGTGACTTCTCAGGAACACTGTAATTTCAGAAGTAGTTCTTATTTCTTTTCCAAAGCTAGAAAGAAATCGGTTGACATTTTCCATTTTCAGTCTTCAAGTATTTATTAGTAATAAAAGACTACGCTTGTTGTAAAGATTACATAATTTAATGAGACCGAAAGCCTTGTATTGTAATTGTGATTATCTCTAATTACAATTGCATTTGTTTTGAAAATGTATGTCCTAATCTCCTCCAGAGTTTGTTTGAAAACATAAAATTTTATGAGTTCGACTAGCAGTCAAAAACAGATTTGGAAAAACTGCTTATGTAGTCTACAATAATACTAGGGGGTTTTTGTCAATCTTTATTATTTAGGAATTCAGTCCTCATTATGTAAGTAACAAAAAAAAATGTTGCTGTTATACTCAACAGAAATTGCGAGGTTGTCTTTGATTTGCCTTTTACTATTAATGAGTGCTGGCTTTGACACAGTTCACAGACACATTTCAAAAGAATGCTGTTTTAGTGAAAACAATTTAATAGCTACTGTTGATGCAGCTGATGCATTTAGTGAAAAATGGTATTTCTTTTATTACTAGCAGACACATTTGGCTTATGCTTAATCAGCATCATTCACATCATTGTGAAAAACATTTTTTTTCACCAGCAGGGAGGTGAGAAAGTTCACAGAGAATTTAGAACAACATTGTTATAGGCTTAAAAGCACAAGTTGGAATTTTTTTCATATTTGGAAAGCTAGCCTGCAGGTGAATGAGTTCTTGGAATCTCAGTTTACAGGATGTTAATATATTTGATGTAAAAAACACCAAGAACTTAATAGCAAAACAATCTAATTTACTGAAACAATTTTACCTTCCCTCGGGTAAATTAACTGCAGTCTCTTTACTTGCAAAATAAAGTGTGTATTTTTTCAATCTTTTCAATGTCAAAAGACAGCTGGAAAATCAAGACTAAAACAAGTAACATTGAATTTTCAAAAACAGCGTTGTAATAACTTACAAATACTTTGTTTTCCTTCATTTATATTGTGTAAGAAATGAGAGAATAAAGACTTAGAAGAATTTTCTGATTATGGCTATTTAGACCATATTGCTGGATTGCAAATCACTGTTTTCTCTCCCTAATGAGAAGGCAACAGAGTATTTACTTGAAGTGGGGCTCCCACTAACACGGAAGTGTTATGCACTGTTGATCAGGTACATTTCAACTAATAAAATCATTACCTTAAGGATGTATTTATATGGAAAAAAATACAGTACTTTGTGGACAAAATTAGGCTATATCTCAACTAGCTAGTACTAATGATGGAAGACATGTAGTCTTGTCCCTCTAATTAATATTCTCAGTTTTCCTTGTTCACCACTACCTTACCGATCCCCCCCAGATACACTTGAAGAATTTGTTCCTGAAAAACGCTATGGCTGTGGATACTCAGGTCATTAACAAATGGCTGAGTTTTGTAAAATCTGCCTTAGTTTACAGCCTTATTTGGCTGGACAGCCTCTCTAGAAAAGCCCTCAAAGAACACGATATGCTTAGTTCCAGGGCGATGTCAGCCACCGGTTCAGACTGGATCAAACCCCATAATTTTAGTCTTGATTTTAAAAAGTCTCTTGGCTGATGGGAAGAAAAGTATGAACATGTGTTTCATATTTTGCTAAAACACAACAAATGTTATTTTTAAGCTTGAATATGATACAAGCAACAATGCAAAAGTGTATTCCTGCTAAACTTAAAATAAAACTTATTTTAAATTGTTTTAAATTACTTCTTACAAAAGTTTAAAACCTTTTAATTTTATACTTATTTCTTGGAGTTTTTTAATTACTGCAACATCTCCTTTCTCATGACAGAAAGAATTGAGGTGAATCCTCTGAGTCTTCAAAGGACAAAGAGCAGATGCCACAGAACGAGGGGGGACAACAACTCATCTGCTGATAAAAAGGAAGACCGTGATCATAAGCCAGAATGGAAGGAGACTGATAACAGCACCATTTTCCTACCTGTTGCAGAAGAAGTCCACCATGAGGCAGGAAACCTCCTCCCAGGGCAGACAGGGTGCTTGCAGCCACACTGACAATATTTTTTAGGAATAAAAAGCTTCATGATCTGGATGCTTTGTATTTTCCACACGAGTGAGTATAACCTTGCCACTGTTGAAAACTTCATGCATTGAGTATGTTTACAGCATTGGTGGAAGCTTAGCAGCCCTAAGAAACAAACAAGCCCGTAGCTTTCCGTAGGTTTTAAGCATTCTTTTTTTGCAGCTATGGGAATCGTGAGTGGAAACAGTGCCCTGACCACCACCCACCCACCCAGCACCACACCTTTGGAGGCAAAAATATGGTGCACAACATTAGGATGTCCACAACTAACCTGTATCCGTTGGCTCCACTTTGTGATGCTGCTGCCTATGCCCTGGCAGCAAAGGGTGCTTTTGTAAACTGCTCAGCTTTTGGAGAGTCTAACACAAACAGAACAGAGGTGCTAGCACCCCTCCTCTTTGCTGTGAGTACTATATTCAGTTATTTCACTCTTTCACTGCTCAGAGAATTCTCCCTTCCTTTCTCAGAAATTATGGCCCACTTGTTTGTTTCATTCAAACCGTGAAAACCTAAGGACATAGAAATCTTGGTAAATTCATACTAACAGTTGCTATTTTTATCAAAATTACTCTCATGATGATGAATTTGATACTGAACAATAATTACACGTACTAAATCATAGCGTTGAAGATGCAAATTCGTATCATCAGTCAAATGTAAACGATACATGTGAATAAGTAAAGGCTCAAAATGATAAACAGTCACAAAACACAAACTAAAAACCTAGAAAATTCAGAGTTAAGGTCACAACCAGCAAAATACCTTGATTCAGATACAAATAAGAGCATAATTTACTGAATATGAGCTCACTAAACATCTCAGAAATTCATAAAACATACAAGTGTGCTGAGAGGCACACAGAGGTACTGTTCAAATGAAGAAGAAATATTTATGAAACACATGAGATGTTACAGACTTCTCTGGGGAATAAATGGATAGATGTATGAATCTGCAAGATAAATCTCTCTGGTCTCTGAATGCATGGAGCTAAACTGAAATCAAGTCTAGCCTATTCCTCAAGAACACCACAATGCAAAGTTTCTTCAAGGTATCAGTTGTATGAGGGAAAACAATCTTGGCCCTCATGTGCTCTTGTATTCTAAATGCTTGAAGTTCGTAACAAGATTCTTCCAGCACAACACATTTTTGACTTCTAGCATATATTACGCATGTGAGCCTGGGGAATGAATAGCGACACCTTACTCAACAGCAGTTTAACTCTCACCTCAGCCATCAGAGAAAAATGAAGGTCAATTGTTTTAACAGGATAGAACACCGGTGCTATAGACCTGTTACCACAACATGATTTGTACTTGATATCAGAAAATAGAAGGGTTCTGTAAAAGACTGGTGTGTGTGTGCATCAGTTCACGAAGAAATAATAAATTCATGTTCTGTAATGAAGTCTATTGAAAATAGGCTCATGGAAAAAGTACTGCTGACCCTATCTTCTGTCTGAATCGATACAGACCATCTGGTTCTGTTGTTCTTCTGTTTCTTCCTTCCTTTCTTTCAGAATTTTCTTCTTGCTTCTCTGTAACCGTCTTCCAGCAAATCAGCTAATTAAATACCACAGTGGTGACAGCAAATTTCGATGAGTACTATGTGATTACTTCACGGACTCTCGCCAGCCTCCTAGTTCAGCCAACATGCAAGTTCTGCACTGTTCACATGAAGCAAGTTCATCGTGTTTCTGCATATACTGCGTATTGACCCAGTCAAAGACAGGTTGGCATTATACTATATGCTGTGTGAACAGGGTAGCTAATTGTCCCGACGTGTACTTGCAATAAAGAAAATAAGCATTAGAAGAAAAGGTATGGCATATGGAATGAAAAATACCACTGTTGCAAAGAAGTCAATATCATGATTTTCATTCAATGAAAACGCCACAGTGAGGGGATAAGCTAAAGAGAAAGAAAAGTGAAGGGAGGAGCTGAAAAATGTAAAGGAACAACAATGGAGGTAAAAAAAGGAAGACTGGAGGGAACCTTTTATTTATGCAGGGCAGAGAAAACCCAGGGAAAACTCTGGGTGAAAAGATTCTCTCTTTAGCTGTTTCAGCAGATGCTTTTATGAGGTTGAGTATTTAAGTGCAACTTTTTCCTGAACTGGATTTGTTTAAATTGCTTTCTAAACTGGGTTTGGAGAAAAGCTGCTACCCAGCTTTGTGTCCCTAAAGTGGTGATGTATGTCCACTGCAGGAGTTGGGTTTAGATGACAAAACTGAGGCAAAGACAACCCTGTCTGGGACATGGTTTATTCCCAATGGTCAACACTGAGGGGGAAGACCTAGAGAAGATTTACCTGGAGACGCTGCAAACCTCTGATATAAGATTACTAAATTCCAAACCCTGGGAGGTGTTCACATCCAAGGCCTTTCATAAAGTTTTATCACCGATACACACAACCAGACATGCTGCCTATGGCTTTTAGGTGTGACTTGTTTTTCAGTATTACTTTTCAGAGCACCTCTGTAAATATTTAGAAGAGCAGGAAACCAGGAATTTAAGGAGATAGGATAACCAAGACAAGAAAAACATCCCACTCTCAATTTCTTAGTCAGATTCCTGGGCATATTTATGAAACTTGAAAAAAACAAAGAAAACCCTCTACAGTTAACGACAAATTATACTCACATTTCTAATAAAATTATATATGGTCTTATAAAGAATTGGTCGTGAAGAGCCATGTATGTTGTTATACTACGAAAGCATAATACTTAGATACTCTGTATGCTATCAGCAGGGGCATATGTATGAGTAGGGAAAAACCAGAACTTTAAAATTCACAAACAAGAATCCTCTCAGTCAGAAAGTTTACATTTCCCCTCCCAGGGTTCCAATTTTAACACTTCTGACTAAGGTTTAGATACAAGTAATTTTGGAGCTTAACAAATGAGATCCTAAACCTTAAATTCTTTCTTCTTCTTTGCAATACAACTGAACAATGTCCCTCTGATTTGTTCCTTGGAATGGAAATATAACTTTGAACAGCTTCTCTAAGTAAATACCCGAGGAAGTACAGCACAAATTTTTTCACATGCTCTGCCTGTGAGCATTTTGTTATGCAGATTCTGTATCACACTCAAAATTACTGTTTAGAAAGAGCTCCCGTGCTCCTGAACAGACAAAATTAGTACTCTTAACGGTATTCCTGTCATGAAACACTCACTCATGTTCCTTATTGTGATTCTCATAATTTTGAAACCAACTTAAGTTGCAGGTTTTCTTTTTTCTAACATATTGCACATGAAAGCAACTGGTTTATTAACACCGGTCTGTCCAAAGTATACAACTGCTAGCAAAAGCAATTCGCAGTAATGTTTTCACTTTAAATTCTCCAAAACTGCTTTTTAGGATGTTTTGTATAAACTTGATATAAAGATAAGTATTATTGTTCTACGTCAGTATCACATGTCAGTCCTGAGTTCTTTGCGGAAAAGAGAAGAGCTTTGCAACTCTTCACTCGGGATATAAAGACTCCTTGGAGGCTAAATACTTCTAGCTTCTGCAGTCAAGCTCAGTAAAAAAATCTTCACAGCCTTGCAGTGTATTTTTTATGTCATTAGTATAATAGGATAAGGAGTTCATACCTCACGGATGCTTCTTCATTTTAACAGAATTCAGAGTATAACTGAGACAGAGTGAAAAAGAAACATTGTGGTTTTATTTCTGGCATATTTATGAAACACTCGTGGAAAAAGAGGGTCAATATAAACACAACTTAAGGTGCAAATAGTTCACATGAATGGAGTACTGTCTTCACGGATGGAAAAAGTCAGTGATACAGGTCTAACTTCGGCACAAACATCCTACATTTGGACACTGTGATTTAGCAGAATCAGCCCTGGAATGATTACAAGTACAGACTCCACATTTAGTCATTCTCAAAATACCATGTGTGAGAACAGCTTTCCATTTGGTATCCACCAAGGATCAGCTTTTAGACATTTCAGGAGTTTTGTTCCAGTACCCTGCTGTTCTAAATCAGTGATAGTGGGGTCATGTAAAAGTCTGAGACTTTACTTCAACTGCAGTTCAACTAGTTTGAGGTTTTTTTAAAAGTTACTCTGAATTGTCCTCTGTTAGTTCATTAATACTTTACAAAATAGCACACTTCAATTCCTTTGTTTGTTGCTGAACTATTGTATTTACTTGCTAAGGCAGAGACAGAAAAGAACATAGCATTCCAAAATGCATTCTTTCCCATGATTTGTTCTGCCTCTAACAGCATGTGGTAAGACTACTTTGAATTCTAATACAACTGCATAAATAACAAAATAAGAATGTTTACTATAGTATCTGGATGGATAAAAAAAGAAGAAAAGGCTAGCAAATGAATTACAGCTCCCTTCCAGGAGCATCTCAATTTGCCATTTGTTTTTGCAGTGAAATACTTAAACTTTTGCAAGCTGACATGCTCTTTAACACTAATAGGTTTATTGCATTCTTCTTTTTCAGTCCCCCTTTACAGAATAAAGACAATCTTTTCTTTTGTCTCTGTGAGCCTCTCATTCTGCTCATGTTATAAAACTGATACAGGGAATAATAAAAACATAAATCATACAAAAGCGCCAAGCAGCTGAGGAATTTCTTTTCTGGACAGACTTTGCTGATGGTACCCTATATGTGTAAGTTTTGAAGTACTGTAGGCATCAGGTTTGGATTCATAATACTGTTAGCATCCCAAGAATCTCGCCAGTCACTACCCAAAGCACAGCTAAGAATGCCTTAGCGCAAACACTAATCTGCTTCTGTGCCATCAGCTGAAATGCCTGGCTTTTCTTTTTCGCTCCTATGCTGAGGATGCCCTTGTGTTTCATATTTGCAATGTCTATAAAATTAAAAAATACCAACTGCGTTCTTCAGCCTAATTTTTTTCATGCTACAATTACACAAATCAACACTTTTCCATCATAAAAAAGAAAAGAGAAAAACTAAAGACAGTATTTCTAAAATGACATTGCGATGTCCAGTCTCTGGTTAAGAAATTAAATTGGATCGCAACTGCAAGACTTATAAATACATAGCTCTGTGCTTAAAAGTAAAAAGTATTTCAATTAGGAGCATGATTTGTAATTCTAAAGGGAATAATGCAACATATTTCTACAGTTTAGCTTAGTGCTAAATATTTACTGTCATATCTAGGCCTAGAATTACCATTTCATACAATTTTATCCTCATTCCATTTAAAATTCTATAGCTTGGATTTATCTTACCAATCTGAGAAAAAATATTTCATGGGAAAAGAGAGTAATTCTTCATGGACTTGTAATAATTCAAGCAGGAGACATTAGAATAGCTACAGTACTAAAGACAAGTGACCAGTTTGAGCACAGGCGTATAGGATGTGGACTGAAGAGCACAGCACAGAAATTTATTGCCCATACAGGCAGACCAACGGAGTTCTTCCCTAAATATGCAGCCTCATTCACCAAGATGTTCCACTCGGATTTTATTTTTTTCTTTTCCTCATCTCTCAGCGCCTTGGGTATCACTTCATGTGCCCATGATCACCATGCCCCCCCTGCCTAGCTACCCTGCCTCACCTCTTCAGCCCTTCCTACTAGTCCAGCTCCTTCCCATCACCTGCTCCTCGCCACTGGTGGGATGAAAACAGCAATCTGCGACACAGAAAGGTTGGAATAAAGTGCACTGACTGGACAGGGTGTCACCATCAGTCTGCATGAATGCCTCGTAACTGCCTTCCACTTGGCAGAAATAATAATTTGGGCTTCTAATGTACCCAGTCACCAATTTTCACACATGCTAGAGGAACTTCAGGTGTGCTTCAGGACATACCCTGCCTTCCCTGGTCTTTCTTTGGATGGACAGAAACTGCAACAGAGAAGCTTTTCTTCTACTGAAGAGAAGAAGGAAGGAAGGAAGGAAGGGAGGGAGGGAGGGAGGGAGGAAGAAAAGTTGAGAGAGTGTGGATCAGAAGTTCAGTCTACTCTCAGATTCATGAAACTTCACTTTGTATATTAATCAGAAATTTAACCTTCTCCATGTATCAGATTTATCCATCCTCCTCTGTTTAGGCTAAATCCATCTTAAAAGCATGGGCTACCTGTAATCTATAGAACCTTATCCTGCGTACCAATTATGAACTGAAACAGGCATTTCTTCTATAGAGCTATCCAACTGTGGTTTAAAATCCCTGTATTTCTTGGAAGCTACAGAGCTCATTGGTAAAATATTTCATCGCATCTTTATCCTTATAGTCACATTAATGACTCATTTAAGGTTGGCTTCCATAGGTTCAGCTTACCTACATGAAGTTTTTACTTTGTCAGCTAAATTTTGCTTGCTGAGTAATGCCAAATATTTATTTGTACAGATTACTGCAGGATGTGATTTTGCAACATTTTAATATTCTTGCCAGCTGTGTGCTTTCTACCTCCTTCCTCAGTATGAAAAAGTCACATGCTCTGCCTCATTCTCTCCACTGTAAGGTGTGTTTTCAGAAATGTGTACAGCATTTCACAAGCATTTTCTTTCATGCCTTGTTCAAGCTCTGTGTCATTATAACAAGTGGCACATTAAATTTCTTCAGCCAGGGTTGGCCTGGAAAAGCTTTTTCAAGGAGTGTACCCTTTTCAGGGTGGTGGGAGAAATACAGAAGGTGCCTACAGAGAGCGTTTAGTTCACGTCCCTGCCAGAGAATATGAACTTGCAGCACTAAAAGTACTGGTGACTGCCATTCAGCTATTTTTCTCAAAGGCCTACAGATCTGCTATTTCTGCTGGCAATCTAGTCCAGGAATCCTGCAGTCCTGTTCTTACTGATACAAGGTTTGCCTAACACTCTCCATTCCTGAAAAGAAGTCTTGGTATCCATGAGGGACAGAATGGATTGATACTTTTCAATAACATTTTATGCACTTAAAGAATTTATACCTGCTTTCCACTCTTCTTCAGTCCTCCATTTTTTAGCTAAAGCTAACACAGCCCTTGCATGTAGCCTAGGTTGTGTTTTCTAAATCTCTTGATTGTTCACTCTGGTCTTCCTGGACTCCAGGGACGACACTTTTCAACTGGTCTATGTCTGCTTGAATTATAGTGTGAGACTAGACAAATTATCACTGGACCAAGAATAAGCAAAGGGTGGTGGTCCCACTTCTTACAGGCAGTACTTCTACCTACAAGTCCTTGTGTCCTCAAAATCTCCTTTGCAGAACAGCATTAGCGAATGATATTCAGCGTCAGGACTATTATTGTAGTCTTCCCCACCCTCCACCCTGGGAAAATCTGTTACATGGCCATATGTTACCAGGCCTCTATAAGGTTCATTATTCCTGCCTAATTACAATCCCCTGTGTTTATTTTTATGGAATATCAATTGGGAAGAAAAATCAAGATAGTTTTGTATTCTGATCCTACTAATCCTTCAAGATACACACAGTCTTCTAGGTTCATCTGCAAACAGAACAAACATGTCAGACTGCTAAGCAAACTACTGACTAGACACGACAGGTCACTGTGAAACCCCACTCAAGATACATCCCTCTCTCTGACACAAATCACTGGGGTCTGTTGACAGGGTACCTCTGGCAGGATTACTCAGCCTGTTTAGCATTCACAGTTCTATGATTACACTTCTCCAGTGCTTACAAAATGTATCACATGGAAGCTTCAAAAGCTTTCATAAAGAACAGTCACAGCATCTGTGTACTCGTAAGTGTCCTCTCACAAGTGGTACTGGGTTTAGGAAAAAAACCAAGCACAACAAACAATTGCCTTTAGAATGAAGCTGTGCCTTTAATAATAGAGCAGATATTTCAGAACAAGGATGATGTCATGGACAAGACTTTGCTCAGTTGAGAGAATCCAAATTATTTCTTCAGTTGTCTGACTGCAGTCCTTATTTGCACACAGTGACTCACAGATAAAGGAATTTGTGGAGGGAGGAATCACTTGAATCATGCAGCCTGACTCGGCATCATCCATAGAGCTACTCACTGTATTTTCCTGAAGTCTCAGTTCAACTGTATTTACATGTCTGTAGTGATAACCTCTACTGCCCCCTTGTCTGTCTCGTCGGTTACCACATTATTCATGCCATCAGGATATTTTCCTACCTCAACATCTAATGCCCGAGTAAATACAGGGTGACCAAGTATGTGAGTCAGTTTCTCTAAACCTATTTTCATTTGGTGTCAAAGCATATCTAGCCAGTGTCAAATTACTAGCCTATTTTTGGACCCCATAAATTTTCAGCTAGTTTCTTTTTGTTTTGAAGAAAGAATTTTTTAAATTAAAAACTCAAATGCTTAACATGCAGCAGAAATACCAAACACTATGTACTGAGGACACTTAGTCAAAGAAAACTTTCTGTGAGCCGCAAAATGTTGTTTGACTGGCCAACTAAGATTGCTATGGTAAGGACGTCCATGTCTATCGCCTCTGATGGGACCTTACAACGGTATGTGAGACTGGAATGGATGTCCCTAGTCATGTTTTAGCGTAAGTGAATGTGATAATGTAGAGTTTTAAACCCACATTCATTTACATATAGGGGTTTTTTTGTTTGGTTTATGAGTGTTTGGTTTGTTGTGTTTTTTTAATCTAAAGCTTCAAAAGCACATAGAGTGAAAATATAAAAACAAAATTCTTCTTCATCTTCCTCAGTTTTGGTGCTCCCTGGCCAAACACGGGTGCCACCAGCAAGCCCTGCCTCATATGAAGACTGACTGCAGCTGAAGTCCAGCACTGACACTGTTCAGAATTGACTGCGATGTTTAAAGCCCCATTTTGTACAGCGTAGCTCTCGAATGCAGTAATTTCTTGTTCCTGACTGCTTTATGAGTGCTGCTAAAACTGTGGTATTAGAGGCTTGATCCAGGCACTTTTCATGTGTTAGGATGTATTGTGAATCACACCATGAGAAGCGAGAGTTGCAGTTGACTACTGCTAAGCAGCACCTATCATTTATGGCAGGCAGCTTACAGCTGAAATCAGTACATCATGATTCACTGAATTAAGGGTCCATATATTCAACAGACCTAAACAGCATCTTCTGCAAACCATGTGCACACGCACAGCGCAGGAAACCCTGTGTAAGAGCTGGAAATATGTATCTGCTTGTAAGGTTCAAATGACCTATTTTTATCTATTCAAAGATCAAGACATCTATACATTAAACAGCAGAACCTCAAATATATTACAAGGGTAATCCGATGAACAAGAAGTTAGGCTGTAGGTTTCTAGAGAAATAATTATTTGCTCCAATGTTAACTTAAGAAGAGAGCCCAAGTTCAGATATAAGATTTCTCAAGGGTTAAAGAAAAATGCCAGTGGAAATCAGAATCATAGTAGACAATGGATTAAGGAATAGCAATTGCAGAGAACTGCAGGTCTTCAAGATGGTGTTACCAGACTAGTCCAGACCTAAAGGCATACAAGAAAAGAGCTTACAGCAAATGCTAATAAAGTTAGTTTAGAAAACTGACAGGGCCAGAAGGAAGTTCATAAAAAAATAAAATCATGTTTAAGAATGACTGAAGCAGTCATTGAGCTGTAATGCTGTAATTCTTTACTAGGGGAAGAGACACTGAGCACAATTCGCATGAATACCCAAAAGGGAAAAACGTAACCAAAAATCTTGAATGGGCAATAATGCCTAGCAAAGGTATCAGATAGAGCATAACACACAGACTACTCACCCTAACAATTGTCTATAAACTCTGAGCATGGAAAAAGCTGTTCAAGGAAAGGACTGAAATCCCACAAAAGTACTATACATCTGCAGGCTGTTTAACCGTGATTTTGCAATCTTTGGTGTTTTCCTGACTGCGTTACCTAAACTCCCTGAGTTCTTCATACTGCTTAAAAAAGTTTGCCCCTTTCTAGTTACTTGTCTGAAATCCACGCTGTAATTTAGTCTCGCCTATGTATTTGTCCTGGCAATTTTGAGAAACTTTGACATACACACATGTTTCTTACACTACCACAAGGGCTGTGAGTTGAGCCCAGCAAAGAGTGATGCACCTGTTACCTCACAGTCAACCCCGCAAAGTTTTGCCCTAAGCACTCACGGGTTATACCATAATACACAAATGCAACAGAGGTACACAACAAGGTGGGGGTTTTCAAGTGGGTGCCGTACGCCCTATGCCATATGCCACAGCCACTGACCCTCCGCAGCGTCAGGGAAGCCCAAAGGACACACCTGCCATCCCCAGGGCTGCCACCTAGGCGTGGGGATGTGGTCACTGCGGGCTCCGCTGTCCCTGGGGCGATGCCTTAGCCTGTGATTACAGCCTTGCCGGCGCTCCGCAGCAACCCTGCCAGCAACGCAGGCCAGCCCTGGTTTCCCTGAAGTGAACCAGACATTCAAAATACCCAACTTCTATTTCTGTTGTTTGGGTGGGTTTGTCCTTTTTTTTTTTTTTTTTTCAAATGAAAGCTCAAATGAGACTGTTAAGGACAAAGGCAGACCTGGGTCCTCTGAAAGGATGAAAAGCCCTGGGGGCACTTCATGAAGCAGCACAGCTTGCCCCAGCAGGACAGCTGCCTCTCCCTGCAACATCCTCCCCTCTGAAACATCTTTCCCAGCAGAAACCTGAAGATCGCTTTCATGTCTAGGGTGGACAAAATTTCTACTATGTGGGTGGGTGGGTTGGGTGAGTGACCTCTTCAGGCAGTGGGCTCTAAAATACGGACTTACTATAGTTCATTATATTTTGGTGTAAAACAACCACTGATGGGAGAGTAGAATAGAGGCTATTTCAGCAAGGGTGCTCTCTCTTTTGTGTTTCAGCCTTGCATGCTGGGCTGCAAGTTTTCAACATTGCTGCTGTATCTCATGCTTCAACCAAGCTGGTCAGGAACGTTACAGAAAAAAACCCCACCCAGTCAGACAATGGCAATTAGCTAAACCAGAAACTTATCACAAGAATAATCAGGTCTGACTAAATGCTTATGTGGAAACCCCTTTTTTCCCAGTTGTATATACACTGTCTCCATATCCTCATACAGCATTCTTCCATTTTCAGTTTGAAGCTATTTACTATTAAATTGTTACATGTGTATATGAGAATACCAGAAGAAATGTTTAAAAGCTTAAGAACATTTCAATTTACTGAATTTTAGATGTTCCACCTAAGCCCTAGATGCAGCTGTACAGCAAAACCGTATGATCCACCGCAGCCTCATACAGACCATAATGGGTTTGGTACCGAGTTGTTTGCATAAGAATAAATGCTTTTGGCTTCCAAGCTACATTTCCGGGTCATACATAATATTGGCTAAATTGTGTAAACCCTGTCATCTCAGCCACAGACTCTGAGTAGGCTAATCATAGCGGCTGTGCTGCTGTAGGTTGTGTCTGGCAAAGAACATGACTAAGAAGCCAGTTCTGGCCTGGAAAGTCAACAGGAGGGATCAAACAGCAGACAGCCAGCCCCCATCCCTGACTTAAGTACAGGCCCTTACCCCGACATAGGTGTGGACCAAAACCCTAGCTTAACCACTGACTATATTTGGCAAAGATGCAGACGTCAAAACCACACCCCGAGCCAGATCTCCCTGCTCCAATCTAGTTTGCTGCAGGAGTGCATCTGAAGAGGTTGGGCAGCTCTGCTGTGCCCAGGCTCCCAACATTTTTTCCACCTGTGCAAACTTTGCTAAGGAAAAGCAAATGTCAGGCTCCCCTAGCCTGGCAGCACTGTGATGACTTACTTGGGTTGCAAAAATAGATTAAATAATAGGTGCTATACAAATTGCAAGCATGGACTGAGGAAGCAAGCGTGCACCAGGTCTGCACAATGCTGCTTCACCCTGTGTGAAAAGAACACCACCAAAAAACTCTCAGAAAAATCTTAAGAAAGTGCTATACCGATGAGAAACAAATTCCACATAAAAAAGGAATGCACTGTTGCATGTTCCTGTTACACCAGAGAGCTCTCTTCAATTCTGGCACGGAAGTCTGAACCTGCAAATTTCATTACTCTGTTTACTCTGTGGGCCAGAGATGTACTTACCAGGCTCACGACACATGGAAGACTTGTTAGGTTCCTGACAGACGTAAAGAAATACTCAACCTCTAGAACCTATAGTTCTAACACAAAGTTAAGAGTGATTTTCCAGAATCCTAGATAGGGTGCAAGAGATAAAATTAATGCACTGTACTCGCCATTTATACATGTGCAGAAGCAGGCAAGTTTTGGTTTAGATTTACATTTCAACAGCATCCTGTAAGTCTGACTTTTTAACCAGCCTTCACCAATTTATCTTAAGAAACATCTCTGTTATTAAATACCTAATGTTCAACTTCACGCATGTACGTAGTAAATTACTGATTTGCAATTGTTGCTAAGATTTACAGTTCAGTATATATGAGATACGAAGTTAAGACAAACAATATGTGTTTGTGAAGCTAAGTAAAATACAACAATAAAATCCTACCCCTAAACCAGCCGAATACAGGCCTCAGCTCAAGAGTTATGTGCTATCTAGGTCTTGCTTTCAGACACCCATTCCTTCCTTATGGGAAAATCCGAGGTGCAGCTGGGAGAAGCATTCTGGGATCATACTCAATTCTTCAAAGGCACAAGGATAATCTCCCACGTAACCTAAAGGGCACAGGTGTGCCACAGTCAAACTGCTGAGTTTTGCTTAGCCAGGGGTGCACCAGCGTCCGTGTTCACTACTGGGATCACAGGCACTGGCCTCAGCCCGTCCGGTGGCATCCCAGTACACATCAGGAGGCTGCGGGAGCTGATGTCTCTAGCGTCTTCTTCCTTGTGCCTTGCTAGGACGGACTCCCTTCCTCCTTCTCCATCACTCTCACCTGGCACCTTGTCACCTGTTGCTCCAGCCCAGCCCCTCTCCTCTCACACTGGTCTGGTCACTAAGGCCAGAGTATGACTAAGACAGAGGTTTATAAGTTAAATCCTCACACAGCAGGTACTCTGTTAGCAGAACTGTGGGCAACTATTCACCCAGAGACTGAGGAAAACAATCTTCTAATTAGCTTGCCATTTCACCTTTTGATACAATATTAATGAAATAAAGATCTTTGGTTACCGCTTTTTTTTTTCCCCCTGTGCTCAAGGGATTAAACACAGGGGAGCTGGATGACCAAATTAAGCCTTCCTAAAGAAATCAGTGCTTATGTATTCTGCACAGAGACAGCAAAATCTAGGCTGTCAAATATTACAGTGTGAGCTTGCAGCATTATACTGAAGCCCCCAATTTAAGCACGGACTGTCCTTCCTGAGAGTTATGTGGTTCTGCGCAGACTTTAATACTCCCACACAAGGCTGTGCTAAATCACTCTCTCCTTACTACATGAAACATGGAAGAATACTACCACTCATTATTTGTCATGTTTCTTGAGGTTTTTGATGACTACACCATTGTTCAAAGCCGTTACAATCCCATCACCAGATGTCAGATGGTCACATAATACCACCACCACCACACAGAAGCACTTAAACACTGGAAGGATTGATTGAGGTAAAGTAAATTTTAAAAAGGCTCAGTAAATTTTCTGATACATCATCTGCAGCTACTGTTCTCAAAAAGCAACACTTCCATTGTTGAAGAAATAGCATATACAAGCTTGCTCTGATGGTCATGTTACCTAGTCTTGAGTGCTGAGAGCTTTTTGTCCCTCTTCAGGAAATACTGTGCCGTTCAAACAGCATTTCTCTGAGTGTTTCAAAGCCACGTACTCTCTTACTACGACTGTGTGCCAGAGAGAAATATATTCACCTAGGTAATAAAAAAATCATGCTGTCTTTGAATGATTACTATTTTTCATATATTTTACTTGTAATAATACGACCGTTTGCCATAAAGACTGTAAATAAAGTACACTAGCACATTTAATCCGTTAAAACTAATCAGATCTCAGATCTTCTGTAGCATTTTTTTCCTTAGCAGAAATAGTCATTAGCTGAATCTGAACAGTTAGTCAGAGACAACATGATCAGATGTTGAGAGCACATGTCAAAAGTCAAAATCTCATTAAATTCTAGCCTTGCAAATAAAATGTTATTGGATACTGAGAAAACCCCTTGGTGTTCAATCCAACCAAGGACATAAATCCCTTAACAATTTCAATGCTAAACTTTGAACTGCTTGTGTTGTATGCAATGCATAGGGAAAAGAAGGGAGCCAAAACATCAGCTACCATCACATTTTTTGTCAGACTCATACACAGATACGATTGGTATTCTCCAAAAATGTCAGCTTGGTTGGTCCCTGAAGTAACAGACAGAAGAACATCTATTTTCTGGACTTTACTGGGAATCAAGAATGAAAACAGGGCTGACTCACTCAGCTCTCCCAACACCAAATGCTCGCACACATCCTAAACCAGAAATGGCAGGTGCCCACGGGACTTCAAGGTCAAGAATTTGTATGCCTATGGACCTGCCCAAAGCCACGCAGTAGTTTACCAAGGGTTTTCAGGTCTGATGCCAACAGGGAGACAGGGTTTCTTCTTCTGGGGCTGGGCCACTTGTGCCTGAGCATCCCTCTGTAACAGATAAAGACTTGCCCTCTAGTAAAGCTCAGTGCCACTAAATGCTTCACAGCTGTCCTGAAGGGCTGCACAGCATTTCCAACTCGTAAAGAGAAGCTTCCTTCCTGCCTTTTCCTCCATTCTGGTACTTTAAGTTGACTTTTCAGGAGTCAGGCTTTGTAGTTAACTCTCCAGTTATTTAATAACATGGTGACAGGCAGAAGATAGACCCAGTCCTGTGAATGAGGCATTAATTATCACTGCATTAGAATAGAAGAAGTCATGTGCAAACTTTGAAAGAAAACCACAAACATTCTCCACACAAAGAAAGAAAGGGCGAGAAGCATTTAGAACCCCCAAAACTTTCATATGTTGGCTACTTTACATGGACAAATGGTAAAAGACTAAATTATGCTTACAAAAAGTGACACCAGGAAAAGCGTTAACTGCACTGTTTCCCCAATTAAAAGCAAGAGAACTCTCAGCTGTTTCTACATGAAGTAAAAATTCCAACTTCTACAACAAACTCTCTACAACAGATCTCTATCCTTCCATGCCAGTCTGCCCTTTCACCTTAGCTATCAAAAATGCAAGTGGATACCAAAAAAGTACATGAAGATGAGAGACTACAGATGCTATTCAAAATAATAATCATCTCCGTCAACTCAGAAGGGAAGCAGCAATCACACAAAATAGCTTACACATCATTTTAAACAAAGGTTTTGATGTTTTCGTGTAGAGAAAACCTTTTCCTTCTGAACTGAGTACAGTGATTAAAAACTCTGTTACAATTAACTTACCAGAAATGCCCCTGAAAAAAACCTGAACAAAATCTTTGGGAACGCATAACCCATCCCAAACCCACACAGACACTTGCAGAAGGCACATACATTAAACAAGACAACATGAAAAACGGTAATTTACAACGAACATACCAGAAATTTTTCAAGAGGGGAAAATTATGTTTAAAATACTGGTCAGACAATTGGAAACTATTGAGAAAATATTTAGTTTCTAAATAATTTCATGTTCTAAAAAAACCCATTTGGTTTCAACATTAATTTAATTTAATTTTTTAATTAATTTATAACTAACCTAGCAGTGCCCTACTGAAGTAGTGTTTTGTGAGTCCCACAGATGAAAATTTGAATCCTCTGGTTGTAACTGTGCAAGTTATTTTAATGCTGTGAGACAGTGTCCATTCAGGGATGAATCAGTGGAAAATCAGATAGATGTTTTAATACATCTAGTTCTATTATCAGCACATTTTAAAGCTTCCCTTGAAAAGTTAGTAAACTTTTTACCTGGACCCGAGAACTGATTCTTATGGTTTTCTTATATAAATTGCTGTTTTCTTTTTCTTGACAGTCAAAAACTGTCAGAATAGATACTGCTTTTCTGCAGAAAATGCTCTTAAAACATCCATTGGTTGATAATATCAAAAGAACAGAATTCATTCAGAATTACTGGAATGCTGTGTTTTTCTTCACTGTATTAGTTGGAGTAATTTTACTGCCTTTTAGCGTGGCTTCTTTTCAAGATTTAAAACTGAAGTTTCATTTTGTTTTGCTTAAGGAGGTCTGAGCTATGAAGACTATATTGTCATTGGATTCTCTGTCGTCTGTAAAACTTTGAGCAGGAGTGAAAAGAATCCACACTCAGTCCCCAACTGCACAAGTTTCTCTTGTTGCCTTAGACAAGCCATATTGCTATACTTGAGTTTTCCATAGCTAAATAACTTTCTTCCTTTGAGATGGTGTGAAATAGTCTTTCATTTTGTGAATGATTCTACAAAAGCAACGGAGAAGGAACTGAATGTTTTAACATGGGACCTCTTGCTTCTGTGCCCAAGGAGAATGGTGTGATTTGCTCCAGGATGGGATACAGTTACCTCTGTATCTTATCGCTGTATCTGTCTTTTTAAGGGCAGCACAATGTGCTTACCTATCTGCTATGGGCACTGCGGGCCATGAACATCTGGGAAAATTTGAAGAACCTAAGCTTACTTCCTTTTCCTGTTATAACCATTCTTTATATTTGCATTTCTTTTTCTTTATGCTATCCAATTTTATGTCTTCCCCGCTTTAGTATTTCTTTGACCATGTTTTACATTTTCTTAAGTTCAATATTTTATAGCTTCTTTTGTAACTGCTACAGGGAACTCTTTCAGTGAAAAACGTAGTACAGTAGATACTTCATCCTGAACTATGCTATGTTTTTTTCCTGAGATCTGCTGTGTATTTCAGCTTCATTCTGCAAGATGAAAAGTGTAGTTTTATTAAGTGTTTTCTCTGGCTAGTTGAAGGAAGGCCTACTCCCCCAGTGGAGTTCTCTTTCTCCTTAAACAAAAGGAAGGGCTTTAGCTTTTAAAGTAGCTTTGTCTGTGGGGTTTCCTAGCCTAAAATATGTTGGACTATTGCTGTCATTAACACGAGTACATTAATGAAGGCTTATTTAAAAATACATTAGAACTTTGACCAACTTTGCTTGTATTAAAAATGATGGCAAAAGTTTCGGAAAAAAAAGTATGTCCTTCACTCAACTTCTGTGCGGTTTAAGTACAGCAAGAAATGGTCATAATGTGAGGTTAGGTAATTTTGCTAATAAGCTTAAAATTACTATTTGTGCTTTGTCTATAGCTTGTAGCAACAAAAAAAAAGGGACTTTTCAAAAATATTTTTAAGGGAGAATTATATGAAAAAAATGGTATTTTAAAAGGATTTAATATTTTCTTGCTGACTTTATTTGAGAAATCAAGTTGACAGTGTTTAAGAAACATTGCTGTCAGCCATAGTCATGAACTGTAATCTCTTTGTGCTAAGCACCCTAAAACACTTTTAATCCTGCTGGTTTTTTAGCAGTTCAATCTCATTCTTTTCTTGTAAATGTGACTTTTTTAGGAGAAAACAAGTTGAAAATTAAGGCTAATGGTGGCCTTCAAACAGCATGAACAGTGTAAATAGATGAGCTAGTAAATACAGAGGCATTATGGTTGTTAAATAGAGATCCACATATTTACTTACTGTATGGATATTTCTCAGTAGTGCAACTATACACAGGAAACTTCCATACTGGAAGTTCAAGAAATTCTAAAATATCTCAGCTAATGTGATATCTAATCAGCAATTTAAATGATTACTAGAATTGCTTGACAGTAAACTGTGCAATTGTCCCACTAACTGACACATGTCTGTGTTCTCCAATTTGTTAAAATAACTTTATTGCAGAATAATTTGCAGGTATTCATTAGGATGACTAATAAGTAGGCATGATTCATTATACCTCTGTACTTAAAAATCTTTTTTTTCCATTTTACTGTGTAGCTAGTTCATAGTCTCATCAGATGACTTGAAACAAGCGATTCAAATCTCATAAACCTGCTCTGCATGAGAACTTGCTTTCACAATAAACTATAGGCTCTGGGTTTAAGAAACTATGAACTTCAGATTGAAATGGTTGTTTAGTATTTTTATTTAATAGGGTTTATAATTAACAGGTGAAATGTAGTTTTGAAGTGCTTTACATCATTGTAGTGGAACAACAGACGTACATACACACACACACACTACTGAATATGAGAGAAATTAAAGTACTTTTCTGATATCTAAACACCTTTTATTTTTCCTGTGAGACGATCTCATTTTCCATGAAGAAAATGCATCTTCGGCTTGTTCTAAATATATCGCAAATTATTGTCAGTCCACTTCATTAATCAGTGACTGTACTTAGCACAATCTTTTGTACAGGCAGTAATCAGTGTATATTGGAAAGACTATAAGCTCTTGATTTGACCAAAAATATCAGAAAGACAAATTAGTAAGAATCAGGAGACACTACAGGTATGCAAAAGCATTTTGCTAATTCTGTATACGACTGATTACATCTGACTAGGCAATAATTGGCCAGCCATTTGTTCTTGGAGCGGTAGTCCACATGTTACACTTTCCTGCATATTGCTTATTCAAATATCACTGTTTCACGTGTATACAATTCACTTTAGGCTAGAAAACCCTTGCACATCTTGAGTATCTTTTACTGTCACCGTGTCATCTCTTTATGTAAACAGTGGCTACTAAATTAAAATATGTTGATCTTAAATAGTGACACAAGCACCCAGCAAGGTACCATCCTGTGTGCTGGTACGAACAAGGCCTTAGAAAATTAAACACTGTGTGCATATACAGGGTCAAACCTTGATGAACCTGTTTTGGATATATTAACATTGAAGTGTAATATGGAAAACTTCTCCAGCAAAATAAACAAGCCTGTATTTTCACCTCTTCTTGCTCTGGGCCTGAACTAATAGATCTTGTCGATAAGCAGATCTCTTCATAGAAAATGAAGTATTTTGTGTCTCTTGTTCTCAACCTGGATTACATTAGTATCATCCTGGCTACAGAGATGTTCCATTGTTTCTGCTTGTTGTTGAAAATTTGAGAGCTGCCCTTTCCTAGAGCTGCGACATATTGAGTTGGAGAAACACCAATAGATCTTAGCATGTACATGCGTTGCGTATTTTGTATGTATGTTACATATTTTTAAAAAATGAGAGCTAGATGAGGCTGTTATGCCAAATGAAAGGGTAGCTTGGCCTGTCACTGAGAATTTGAGATGTTTAAGCTGCTTTTGCAATCCCTGCTTCTTTGGCGCCTAAGCTTTGGTACCCAAAGAGTATGTATTGCTGATACTGGGAACCATCATAGCATTTTACACTCTTCTTTTTGTGGCAGTGACTAGCCAAGTCTTTTATATGGGACTAAACCAGTGATAAAAATCTTTCTTAGATCTCAGAAAAGATCCCTGACAGGATTTGAAAACTTCCATGTACCTGAGATAAATTTAGTATCTCAACACAAAGATAAACTTCAGGATTCTGCTCTTTTCTTAAGCCCTAGACTTGTATGACTGAAATACTTCTCTATCTGTAAGATACATTTGGAGATGCACCTGGGCCACAGTAACTATCTGATGCTTCTGGTAAGGCAACATCACTGTTAATAGCCAGAATTGTGTCTGATCTCTTTGGTATGGTCTAGTGTATTTGTGACATGGAAAGTAACAAGAATAGTCTTATTTCAGAGGTATTGTAGCAGGTGACTTCATACCTCAATGACTGACTGAATTGACACTTCGAGATTTGGACAACACTGCCAAATTTTGCTACTGCGGTCTGCCTTGGCCTAAAAATAATGAGGAAAAATTCCTTCTTTCCTCCAAATAAAGAACACATATTATAGAAGGGTGCTTTTGACTGTACACAGCAACTACCTATCTTCTGGAAAACAAGCCGTCTAGACCTTTTCAGTGATTCACTCAAGGACAAGACGAAGTTTCCCCAGGATATCAGGCCACATATGCTACTTTCTTTCAGACTCTACCAACCAGGCTTCATCTTTAATATGCACAAAACTAGTAGAAGGCTATATGACAATAATATAACTTGCATCTGAACGTCCTGTTTTGAATTGTCCCTTGGTATTTTTGTTCTGACTGGCCTTCCTAAGAGCTAAACTTGTTCTCTGATGCAGTGCCATGGTTCACGGCGTAATCCATGTGGATGTGTGCCCTCACGATTGAGGAGCTGACATGCAGTACGTAAGGGTAGGGAAGAAACGAGTGTGGAGTGATACGAGAGTATACTTGTATTCCTGCTATTTCTACTGAAGGCTCTACATTGTGAAACCCTGTCCTGAACTGAATTGAGTTAATAATGAAAATGACTGAAGAGAGAAAGATATCTCTTACCTGTGTGGTACAGTGGGGACTTTCACTGAGAGGAATGAAGTCATTAGCTCATACAGGGGACAGAGGCTACATTTTGCTTATGTAACATTAGAGGGTTATGTTATGACAGTATTCTGCATTCCTCTCTTCTGCTTTCCATCTTGTTCTCGTGTTGCCTGAACTTGCTGCTTCGGATCTGAAAGCAGACGCTGTATTCCTGAAAATATTTTTTTTTTCAGCTGCCTTTGTTGAACTCTAACAGATATTATTACTTTTTTCCTCAGGTTTTATTTATATCCATACACTATTGCAAGTACTGGAAGCCACTGCTGCACTTTTATTCCTTGGGGCTTTTTCTTCACTGCATAAATATCCAAAAATAGGTCCAAATGCCACTTTGGTGGCTGCTTTTTCCTGTGTGAATTTTAATGCTTTGTATATAGGTAGTTATATTCATGTGTGCTTTCACCATTTCAAGGCAAATATATATTTGCTTTGTCTTTCCTGGAGGCTGTTCAATTTTGCATTGTTCATTATTATTTAAACTACATCATAAAATTATTCCACCCCTATGCTACAGGGATGATGAAAGATCAAGTAAAGTTGTAGAAATTAGTAGAATTTGCAGATTAGCATGGTTGTTTCCAGGGATTTTCTTCTTTTTCTTGGAAGATGTTATTGAATAAGTTAAGACTTACCTAGATTTCATTTAAGAATTAAGATCTGGATAATCTAGCAGCCCAGATAAACCATGTTGTTTAGAATGTACCGTACAGTTAATGTCTGAATTTCACCCCTCTTTCCCTGTAACTTGGCTTCTTGAATTTGTAGTATTTTGATATTCCACATCTTAATTTACTTTCCTAGTCATTTGGGGGGGGTGGGGTGGAGGGGGAACCTTTGGAATTTTAGTGCCATCTTTGCTTCTATTTGTGCTTCTTTTACTAAAACTGGCTCTCTTTGACAACCAAAATATTAATTTATTACCAAAATATTTATTTATTAAAATTAGTTTATTAATATATTAACCGAAATTTAATCCAAACAGAAATTTGGTCTGTTAAGGTAAGATCTGAGATTCAGAGAATCACTGATATTGGAAGGGACTCTAGAAGATCATTTAGTACACCCTGCCTTCTCAAAGCAGAGTCAACTGCAGAAAACTTGTATGTTTTGCAGAGCATTTCAGTATGCATCATGAAAATTATAGCTTTTAAAAAAGCTAAGGTTGCACATTAAACTACCAGAACGAGAAACAGCTACAATTACATTGCTTGTGCAGTGTGCCATGGCATTCCATCATGTTTTACTTCCTTTTTTTGTGATCTTGGTTTTATTTTTTCACCCCATTTGGAGAACCTAATGTGAAAATCAAGTTTTTCACTAGCCAGATGCCAATGTTGACACACACAGTTTAAGTTTTCATGGCAGATGCCGTTCTGTAGCACTTTATATTGCCAAAGTCCAGTGTTCAGCACTTCTGATCACATCGGGTGGACAAATCATGAGAATTGGCCAAGAAGGCCAATGGCATCTTGGCCTGTATCAAGAATGGTGCGACCAGCAGGAGCAGGGAAGTGATTATGCCCCTGTACTCGGCACTGGTGAGGCCACAGCTTGAGTGCTGTGTTCAGTTTTGGGCACCGCAGTATCGGAGGGACATTGAGGTGCTGGAGCGTGTCCAGAGAAGGGCAACGAAGCTGGTGAGGGGTCTGGAGAACAGGTCTTATGAGGAGCGGCTGAGGGAGTTGGGATTGTTTAGCCTGCAGAAGAGAAGGTTGAGGGGAGACCTTATCACTCTCTACAGCTACCTGAAAGGAGGTTCTAGCGAGGTGGGGGTCAATCTCTTCTCCCAAGTAACAAGCGACAGGACAAGAGGAAGTGGCCTCAAGTTGTGCCAGGGAAGGCTTAGGTTGGATATTAGGAAAAACTTCTTTACCGAAAGGGTTATCAAGCATTGGAACAGGCTGCCCAGGGAGGTGGTGGAGTCGCCGTCCCTGGAGGTATTTAAAAGGCGGGTAGACATGGTGCTGAGGGACATGGTTTAGGGGTGGTTTTGGCAATGTTGGCTTATGGTTGGACTCGATGATCTTGAAGGTTTCTTCCAACCCAAGTGATTCTATGATTCTATAATTGAAGTAAGAGTAGCGCTTAGTGGCGACTAAGGAAAACTTAATTTGTAATGTATCCAATATCACTACAGAAGTTGTTGCGAGACGGGTGAGACAGGAAATAAAAGCAGGGACAGGAATCTCATTCTTTACAATGGAATGTAGGTGTCCAAACATCAAGGCTATTTTTGTTTCTTCTAGCAGTATCACGTCTTGCTTGTACTGCTAGAGTACAAGACCATGTCTTGTATGGTCTGATGCAAAGCGTTTTGCGCTTGCTCTGCCTGTGTGTCAGCCTGGCTCCGGCCCTGTTTGGACTTCCTGTTTTGCTCAATTAGATTTTACATATGTGGATAGAACCAATTCTCAGTTTGACGTGGTGATACAGATGTGATCTAGGTGCCACTAAATAAAATTAAGAGGCGCAAAATCTAAACCAAAGACAATATTTTTCACTTTGTACATAGCTAAATTGTGGACCTTGTTGCTACTGGATATCGAGAGATACAGGTGAGTAAATTTGTTTTGAAATGAATTGGGCAAATTTACAAAGACCAGATCCAGGACGAGCTATTGAATACAGTAGTATGGATGCCAGTCAGGCCTAGGAATTATCAACTGTTGATTATTGATAACTGGGAGGTATATGAAGGGAAGGAAGGTTCATTCTGTGCATACCCTGTTTATTGTACTCTACACTGCACTGGTGCATGCCCACCTTGAGTACTTTGTGCAGTTTTGGGTGCCTCAATATAAGAAGGATGTCAAACCATTATAGTGTGTCCAGAGGAGGGTGGCGAAAGGCCTTGAGGGCAAAACTTAAGAGAAGCAGCTGAGGTCACTCGGCTTATTCAGCTTAGAGAAGAGAAGGCTGAGGGGTGACCTCATTGCAGTCTACAACTTCCTCAAGGCGGGCAGCAGTGGTGGGGTGCTCACTCTTTCCGATGACAAGCAGTAGGACACAAGGGAAATGGAATGAAGCTGTGTCAGGGGAAGTTCAGGTTGGACATTAGGAAAAAGTTCTTCACAGAGAGGGTGGTTGGTCACCGGAACAGACTCCCCAGGGCAGTGGTCACAGCACCAAGCCTGTCAGAGTTCAAGGAGTNCCAGTCAGGCCTAGGAATTATCAACTGTTGATTATTGATAACTGGGAGGTATATGAAGGGAAGGAAGGTTCATTCTGTGCATACCCTGTTTATTGTACTCTACACTGCACTGGTGCATGCCCACCTTGAGTACTTTGTGCAGTTTTGGGTGCCTCAATATAAGAAGGATGTCAAACCATTATAGTGTGTCCAGAGGAGGGTGGCGAAAGGCCTTGAGGGCAAAACTTAAGAGAAGCAGCTGAGGTCACTCGGCTTATTCAGCTTAGAGAAGAGAAGGCTGAGGGGTGACCTCATTGCAGTCTACAACTTCCTCAAGGCGGGCAGCAGTGGTGGGGTGCTCACTCTTTCCGATGACAAGCAGTAGGACACAAGGGAAATGGAATGAAGCTGTGTCAGGGGAAGTTCAGGTTGGACATTAGGAAAAAGTTCTTCACAGAGAGGGTGGTTGGTCACCGGAACAGACTCCCCAGGGCAGTGGTCACAGCACCAAGCCTGTCAGAGTTCAAGGAGTGTGCTCTTAGTCGTATGGTTTTGTTTTAAGCAGTCCTGCAAGGAGGAGGGAGGTGGACTTTGATCCTTATGGGTTCCTTCCAACTTGAAATATTCTGTGATCGCATTTTTTTTTTTCTGTGCATCTGCTACTGACTAAGACAGTAGATAGGCCTTCAGTCTAGAATGCCATGGTTTTCCTTACATTTTGAGAAACAGGCCACCTTCTGTCATTCTTGAAGGTATGAAGTAGGTAGGATTTAATGGTATGAAAGGCTTGATTCTTAAAACTAGACATCTTGGTTTTGTTTGACAGTTGGCTAGCTATTAATCGTAACTTCCTAACCTCTTGTTTTGTCTGCTATCTAATAAATTCTACCACTTTGCTATGCATACGGTCACTCATAAAAGTCAATAAAAAAGATTGGAAAGTTCATTGCTGCTCTGGTTCTTTGTGTGTTTGTTATGAATAACAATGTTTATTCAGACAAGCCTTAGAATAATTGCAAATTTGAAATGTAGCTTCACCTAAACTAGGAGAGGTACTTTAGAGAATTGTAGGGCAGCATCTTGTAAAACCTGAGGAAATTAAAAAAAAATTATTTCACTGACAGTCTGAAACTTCAGTTTGTTCCACAATGGACTCTCAGTTTTCTTTTACAGAGATTCATCAAAGCACTCTGTATGTGTGTCGCATCAAAATCGCTGATGCAGGGAGTTAAACCTTACATGTTGCCATGTTCACAGGATTATGAAACTCCATAGATCTCATAAGCTAAAGTCTTCTTTTCTTGCTGAAAGCTTAGATAGACTCAAGGGAATATTGGTGAGGTACCTTGAAGAGGAGTCTACTGAGGAATACTAAATACACAAAATCATGTCTGTCTCGGGAAGTAGCCTGAACTGAAGGTAATCGGAGCATGGATGGTAGCAGGAGGGGTAGTACTGTGTATGCTTGCCTGGTTCTTATCCTTTGCTATGTGTTGTTCATGGCTGCTGCTGTTGGAAGCAAGATGCTGAAGCTGGATCAGTCTTTGTTCTAATCTGGTATGAATGAAAAACAGAGGATGTCTTGCTCCAAGTGTTTCTTGCTTTCTGTCAGAGATCAGTGATTTCATATGACTAGGAAGAAAGAAGAGGCAGAAAGATTTGAACTGCCGATACTGAAAAAACCACCCCTACTTATGCCTTTCCTTAGTTCCCAGAGATTCACCTAACGGGACAAACTTGTTTGTAAGGCTCCATGTGATTCATTGATATGATGCATCTTTGTGGCTGGCACTGTTAACTCTTTGGTTGTGGCCTATCACAATTTAGCATTTAATCGCTTTAAAAGGATTAGTTCTTAAAATGTCCATTTTTGCTTCTTTTTCTTCAATCCCAACTCCTAGGAATTATTTTAATTTTTAACTTTAAGAGTTTTACTAAGGAAAAATTCTGGTTTTGTTATTGCCTTTTGATTTGGTAGAAAAAAAACATTCATAGCTATAGTCTTACAGGTTGTGCTGCTCTGGTTGGGATCACCAGTGACATTCCCTTTCAATAGCTGCAAACAGCGCTGATACCATGAAACAGGGTTTAAGTTCATTGTAGCTGCCCTAAAGTCAGCCTGGTATCTACCAGATCATCTTCACTGGGAACCTGAAGAACAGTTACACTTTGTCTTTTATGGATGACTTCCTTTTGATTAATCTGGATTTGTCTTGTCCTGTTTAAGGTTCTTGGAGAAGACAAGGGTATTACTCCAAAATGTTATGTATGGTTCATAACTATTTTCAGCTGTCTCATGTCCTGCAGGTTGATAAAGAGGACCTTAGGTCTTGTTTTGCCAAGGCAGTAAATGAGTTGTTCTTAAAAAATGGGGAATAGATTCTGGTCAATAATAGATTATTATTGGTGTTTGTTCTGACACTTTTCAGTTACTGGCTGAATTTATTGACACTACATGGAAGATCCTTAGCAATTATCTGGCTATTCCATATTTTCTTCCATTGTTACCCTGCAAAGTCTTAGAATCATAGAACGGTGTAGGTTGGAAGAGACCTTAAAGATCATCTAGTTTAACCCCCCTCGCCATGGGCAGGGACACTGCCTACTAGATCAGGTTGCTCAAAGCCTCATCCAACCTGGCCTTGAACACTTCCAGGGATGGGGCCTCCACAACTTCTCTGGGCAACCTGTTCCAGTGCCTCACCAGCCTCATCGTGAAAAATTTCTTCCCGAGATTCAATCTAAATCTACCCTCTTCCAGTTTGAAGCTACTAGCCATCGTACTGTCACTACAAGCACTTGTAAAAAGTCCTTACCCATCTTTTCTGTAGGCCCCCTTTAGGTACTGGCAGGCTGCTGTAAGGTCTCCCTGGAGCCTTGTCCTCTCCAGGCTGAATGACCCAAACTCTCCCAGCTTGTCCTCATAGGAGAGAGGTGCTCCAGCCCTCTGATCATCTTTGTAGCCCTCCTCTGGACCTGCTCCAACAGGTCCATGTCCTTCTTGTGCTGAGGACTTCAAAGCTGGACACAGTACTCGAGGTGCGATCTCATGAGAGTGGAGTAGAGGGGCAAAATCACCTCCCTTGACCTGCTGGCCACTCCGGTTTTGATGCAGCCCAGCATGAGGTTGACCTTCTGGCCAAGAAGAGTTAACTCTTCCCTTGGTATAGGTGCAGCTTGATCAGATTTATGGCATATTCTCGTATTTATTTCATGAGTTTGTGTGAAATAACTTAGAAGTGCCAGTTTCCTGGGACATGTCCACAACTGAAGGGTGTTGGCAAAGATCCCGCTTAGTGTTAGGCTGGGTGACAAGAGGAGTTGGTTGCCTCTGGAAGTTGTGATGTGGAAAGGTGGCAACCTGCTATCCTGAGGGGAAGAGTTTGGTGTTGAAATCCTGATTCTGAATCTCAGATGCTGCTGGTAGATATCAATACAGCTGCTTATTTAGAAATTGTGGTGGGTTGACCCTGGCTGGACACCAGGTGCCCACCAAAGTTGCTCTATCACTCTCCCTCCTTAACTGGACAGGGTAGAGAAAGTATAACAAAAAGCTCTTGAGTCAAGATAAAGACAGGGAGAGATCACTCACAAATTACCATCATGGCCAAAACAGACTTGATTGGAGGAAATTAGCTTAATTTATTACCAATAAAATCAGAGTAGGGTAATGAGAAATAAAGCCAAATCTTAAAACACCTTCCCCACGCTCCTCCTTTCTTCCCAGGCTCAATTTCACTCACAATTTTCTCTACTTCCTCCCCGCGAGTGGCACAGGGGGATGGGGAATGGGGGTTGTGGTTAGTTCATCACACATTGTTTCCGCTGCTCCTTTCTCCTCAGGGGAAGGACTTATGCTTTTCTCTTGCTCCAGCATGGTGTCCCTCCCACAGGAGACAGTTCTCCACAAACTTCTACAATGTGACTACTTCCAATGGGCTGCAGTTCTTCACAAACCTCTCCAGTGTGGGTCCAACACCTGGAGCACCTCCTCCCCTTCCTTTTTTTACTGACCTTGGTGTCTGCAGAGTTGTTTCTCTCTCATATTCTCATTCCTCTCTTTGGCTGCAGTTGCTGTTGCGCAACAACTTTTTCCCCTTCTTAAATACATTATCCCAGAGGTGCTACCAGTGTCGATGATTGTCTTGGCCTTAGCCAGTGGTGGGTCTTTCTTGGTGCTAGCCAGCATGGGCTCTATCAAACATGGGGTGAGCTTCTGGCAGCTTTTCATAGAAGCCACCCCTATAGCCCCCCCATCACCAAAACCTTGCCATGCAAACTTAATACAAGAAATAATGGCAGGATATCAAGTTTTTAATGCATTTGCTTGTGTGAAAAATGGCATCAACTCTTCTAATCTCAATGATGGGGTTTTATCATTCTAAAACTGGCAACTCCTTTTGCACTATGCTGATGAAGTGGATGTTGATTCAGAAGGAAGATTACCTCCTAAACCAGCAGTGGTATTTGCCAGATCTCATGTTGATTGCAGCTAGACCAGACCATCTTGTCTTTGTGTGACAGCAGCACAGATTACAATGTGAGGTTGGAAGCCTACAGGCTACATTTCTTTAATGTGAAGCTATTGTGATTGCAGCTCTACATTTCACATGAAGGACATAAACAAATAAGGTGAAGCAGGGAAAAAGAAAAGCTCTTATTCCAGACTTTCTCTCTCTCTTTTTTTTTTTTTTTTATTGTGATGTGTTTTGTGTAATTTTTGGGAGGTTTAAAAAGCACTAGCAAGGCTTCATGTTGTATCCACAAAATAGGTCAAAACTGTGTTCACTCTAAGGAGACTTGAACTAAGGCACCGTCTTGCGATCAAATATATACTTCCAACTGGGCTGAAGTTTGGCATTTATTTTAATCTCTGGAATACTGTATAGAAACTAGCTGTGTTTCTACTCTGCGTGTGTATCTATATATATATATAAAGCTTACATTTTTCTATGCGGTTACAGTATGGACTGTTTAACAAGTATTTGAATTATTAATGCTGGACTGGGTATGCCAACTGGAAGTTCAAATTTTTTTTTCCTATGCTGACTAAACAACATAGTGTACTTTTAAAAGGCTTAAAAAAGACAAGAAATGTTTCAGTTAAAGATGATTATGCTAAAATTCCTTTTAGGTAGTCACTAAGTCACTGATTTGCAACTGTTATACACAGCAGAAAAAGTTATGTCTTAAACTTTGTTCTAGTAATAAACTGTGCATGAACAATCCATATGTGTATTTAAAGACTTAGTGATATATCAAGGTCTGTATGGACCTGCGAGTCTGCCTGTGTGGAACTCACTGCAGGGATGAGTTTTAAATTGTGAACACCTTATCTGCTTATTATAATTTCTGTCCAGCACTAGGCATAGCATTTATGAAGAAAACATGTGTGAAAAATTATGACAAATGCTTTGTACTCACATGGTCTTGTAGTATTTAGAACCTGCTTTTGGAAGAAACCCACTGTTGTCCTTTTTGGAAAAGTGTGCGTCACTGGCATTATGTTGGATTTTATAAAAATAAATCTTTAAAAATAGGAATGGTGATTTTTAAGATCAAAGGGTAAGCACCTTTATCAAACAAGATTAGTGGTTCTATAGAAATGCTTGGGAGGGATTTATTCTCTGTGTGTATAATCCTTTAATGGTAATCTGCATTACAAATTCATCAGAAAAAGTATGAACTGTTTCTTTGTTTCCAGCATTTCAAAGGCAGCTATTTCTACAGAATCCTCATGAGCCACCAGATTCCAAGTTGATTTATAGACTGTAAATTTTCTTTTGAAAACTGATAAATAGTGTGTCAAGTTAAGAGATTAGCAAGTATAACAAAGATTAGGATTTTCAGTCACATTTATGAGTTTACAAACTCTTTTCCTGGAATGCATGCTTACAACCAAGTGAATAGGTTGAATGATTGGCCATTTCTGCCAAGCTGGGTGATCTAGACTTTTCCAGAATATCATGATTTATATTTTAACCAACAAGTAATTTTTAGAATCTGTGCATCTTTATGAACTGAGTGATTGATAGGAATGATAGTCCTTCATATTTAATCTCTGATGCAAAAAAGCAGCCCTAGTCAGGAAAACAGCATGTTCATTGCTGTCTGACTGGGGTATCCATGCTTTATATGCAAAATTTGGAAGATATATTTTTGAAAGAAGAGTGTGTGTTCAGTGTCCTATTTTCCAGAAAGCTTTCCTTGGAAATATTTTAATATATATTATTATATAACAATAGGATTAAGTTCTTCCTACACAAACACTCAGTGATCATTTTATCATTAAGAGCATGAGAGATTGCAAGAAAATACCAACAGTTGAATTAGAGCTCTCTGTTAAAAGCAGATACAAGGCAAATATTATTCCCCTCTGTTTACAAAATAAAATTGTTTCTTCTCCCATTAGACATAAGATAAAGTTATGTGTATAATACCTTAATTACCTCAAATATCTTATAGGCTGCAATTGATTTTCAAGTACATCTCCTTCCAATGTTTATTTTACTGGGTCCTTTAAAGCATAGCTCCAAAGGTGTTAAATGTTCTATTTGTTTTTTGTGGTTTTTTTTTTTTTTCAGACCGATCTTGATTATGTTAACAGTGTTGTTGCAAGCCTGGAAAAAGAGTAAGTTGTAGTTTTTAATGGGGGGCTACTTAGCTTATTGGTGGGTTTGCTTTTTGTTTTTCCGTGAATCAGGTTGTGATAAGTAATTAAAAGTATTCTGGAAATATGAGATCATGCATTTTGTGTCTTGGAGGTTTGGATTTTCGAACAACAAAGTAATAGATGACAAATTAAAGGGCAGTGATTCAGTCAGTTAAACTGTAAAACAATAAACGAGATTAAATTATTTAGTGCAACATGAACAGATGGGATTGGTTTAACATGAATGGAAATCTGTGACGTCTGTGTTAGGGCCTTGTATTCCATATGGTCAAAGATAACCATAGGAAAAAAAATCACTAGATTCTGAAAAAAAGGCAAAAGAAGTGCTTAGAATCTAGGTAGAATTCTGATTATTGGGCAAAGGGCTATACTGCTCTGAAGAAGATGCTAAGGAAAACAAATTTTTTTTATATACTACTTTTACTTTACATGTTTACTTTACATTGTTTGAATAAGTCATTGTTGCAGCCAGACATAGTAACTGTACCAACAGAAAGCAAGGAGGAAGTCTACAGAACTCAGAATCCCTCATGTGACTTTAGGATGTTTCTATTTACAGGTTTTCCACAGAGATCAGTTCTGGTTTGGTGGAAGTAATAGCCCCTCCTGCAACTTACTATCCTGACTTGACAAACTTGAAAGAGACATTTGGAGACTCAAAAGAGAGAGTGAGGTTAGTTTATTCCCCCAGATCTTTTCCCATCTCCTCCCACATCTACACTTCTGTTGTTTATGAAATGGCAAGTGGGATGTGAATTCTTGAAATGTTTTCTTGCTGTAAGTCTTGAAAGTGTGGGGATGCTGAAAGTGCTCTGTGAATCCATCTCATTCCTGTCTGCATGCTGTTCTGTGCGTGATCAGAGCCTAATACTATGCTTGGTTGAATTCATTTAGTGTTAAATTTTGGGAGAACTGAGACTTGATATACTTTTTTTGCTGTAGGTAGACTTTTTTGTTTACTGTTTTTCTTTGCAGTGTAAACCCCAGTAATTCCTGCTGAATTACCATTTAAAATGCGCATGTGTTTTTAGTGAAATGTTAGGTAGTTTTCACAAAATCAGATTCAAGTTAAACCAGTTTTATGTCTGTATTAAAGCTTAAGGCAAAAGCTTTGTTCCTTTTTTTCAGACAGAGGATTTCCTGAGGGAACAATGCCAAAAGCTGCTGTCCTAGCATTTCACTAATATGCATCATTCTTCATAGTGAGATTTACTTTGCATTGCCAGCATGTATTGAAATAACTTTTTTCATAATCCTTAAGCTTTTAATTTAATTTCAGATGGAGAACAAAACAAAACTTGGATTATTGTTTTCTTATGATGTATGCCCAGAAAAAGGGGGTTTATTACATTCAGGTAAATTTTTCTTCTCTATTTTGAGACAAGTTTTCAAATTAATCTCCAGAAACTATGCTGTTGGACATGTCAGAAGGACATACACAAAACAGAAATAACTTTATCCCATAGTTGAAGGAGGGTATTAACTGTGGAGGTTACAGTAAATGAAGAAATAATTTGTAGAGGATGCTGTGTAGAAAGCTCTCCTGGAAGCTGCACAGCCAATAGCATGGGACAGTCTTTTGGAAACTAGGCAGTCACACAAATATTAGTGCCAGTACAAGGGGGAGAGCATGAATGCACTGGGAGAAAGGACAGGAGAAGCAGGATCCTCAAAGCAGTGGCCTGCAGTTACTGTGAATTAGAGAGACATGTCTTGGTAGTTCTGCTGCCCAGAGCAGCTGATTAGTTTGGGCCATGCACCTGTTCTTCTGTTGGACAGCTAAAGCCAGGTGAAATGAATCCCACCTCTGTAGACAACATGTCTCTCAGATTCTTTTCTTAAAGGAGAAATTTTCAGTGCTATTTAGGTGAGTGAGTAGGGTTTCACATTTGCGTGCAACTAATACAGATATTCTACTTGTTCTGCTGATGATGTCACTTAGTCTAACATTATTTCACGGATGATATTCCTCTGAAGAAAGAAGCTAGAAAAGCAATGTTCTGAAGTAGTAAGTTGAGATACGTTTGTGGATTCTTACTACAGAAAGATTCTGGATTAGTTCTCCACAAATAGACAGACTGTGATCCCTGCAATAGTTATTCTTGGCTATAGCGTCTGAGTTTTATAGCGGCGCTTGCATTAGAAATATATGGCTATGCCTTAGCAATATATTATAAATCAGTATTTCCTAGCTGTACTTTTTCCTATTGCTTTGCTGATGCTTTATTTATTTGTTTACGTTGATGTCACTGTTACCTTCCTCTAGCTTGAAGATGACATCGTTGTCAAGCAGAATTATTTCAGCACAATAAAAAATTTTGCACTTCAGCTTGCTTCTGAAGATTGGATGATTCTAGAATTTTCTCAGCTGGGTTTCATTGGTAAGAAAATGTTCACTTTAGTAGTTTGAAAGAACATATTAATCCTCAGACTGTATGAATTAGTAGTGATATGACTTCAGAGTTATCTTCCTCGTACTGAAAATGGACCAAGAAGTAGAAATTCATCGGCCTTTTTAGAGAGTCTGGTTTAACTCGTGGGTTGGGGTTTTTTTCAGTTGTTTCATATACTTTTGTATGACTGAGGCAAACTTGAACTGTTGGAAAAGAGAGCATTTATAAAAATACTAATAGTTGAACTGCAAGCAATGACTTATTTTGAATTTAGCTGCATTAAAAAAGTCATTAAAAGACAACTGACTGAAGTAAAAAAAAAAAAAAAAGCATGAAAACTAACTCCACCTAAACCAACTTCACTGGTGTTTGTGCCAAAAATTCCCCGAATCCTCAGGCATCTGTTTGTCTTCATTCCAAGCCCTGTTCTATCTCCACCTTTCTATTCCATTGAGAAGTTATGACAATCTGCTCATTCTTAGGTGTGGTTAGAGTCTATCTGTCATTTGCAATGGACAACAGTGGGAGAAGCTAATGCCGCATCTTGGGCTGTTGTGGATTGACTACCAGGGTGCTGTTGAAATTACTTTATGGTTATTTGTTCTTACATTAGTATGTTTTTATGGAGAGGTACTAAACTTAACAGAAAAGCAATGAAAAAGAAGTTTTGAAGGGATTTTACTAATCAAAAGGTTATTTCATTACTGTAGTGATGTGTCATGATCTGTTCAAAAGCGCTAAGCTATAAAAATGAAAAGCTAAGTCAGACTGGAGATTCCTGTATGTAGTTAACACAAATGGTTCCAATGCAAAAACTGTAAGATGAGCTCAGAACAGGAAGAAAATCCTACATGTAACAGGTAAAGCGCAGTCCTGAGTTCTGTCATTCCCTTGGAAATTCTTGTTGTTCTCTTATTTTCACTTTGGATCTCCTTTGCAGAGAATGGCTTCATTTTTAGCTCAGTGACCCATAATGGTTGCAAACAGTGGACATACAGCTAGACTGCAGAACTAAGAAGGCTGGCACTGTGTGAATGGCAAGTGCTATCCTGTTTCCAGCTCAGCATCATGTGCGCTGCTGAGGCAATAGTTCCCTGATTTTCAGGGCCTCAGAGATTCACCGAGTAGAAAGGAAAACAGTAGTTATCTCTTAAATATGCTGTGTTAGGGGACAGAATGGTATGTTGTACATTTGCCTGTCAGTCTAACCTCCAGAAAAGAGGAAACGGGAAGAGGGAAGTCTCCTTATCTACCTGACCACCATGCAACCGATCTTCTTGGTTGCATTGGGCTACCAACAGAGATGTACCGTTGCTGGAATAGTTATGGGACTGGTTTTGTGGCTTCAGAGGTAAAAGGGAGAAACCGGAAATGGAGCTGCCTATCGTGAAGAAATATGCTGCCCTGGTTTGAGTGACTAATTTATCTTCTGATACTTGGGAAGACTGCACTTTTAGAAGCCTGTAGTGTCTGAATAGTGAAAATATTTACTTTATAGCTAGTTATGGTAGGTGGCTTTCAAGGTCTCAGTGTTTTTGAGTTAGCCAGGTGCGGGGATGAGGAGGAGCGAGACTTGGGCACTTTACCCAAGCTGGCCAACAGGATTATTTCATACCAAGAAGGTCACATTCAATATACATTAGAAAGTTTTAGAGAAGTTCTCTCTCTCCCTTGATGGCTGCGATCCCGAGAACATCTTGCCCCGGTGCCGGACCCCTGATGTCCTCCCTTCCTCTCGAAGCCGTAGTGCTTGCAGTGTCCAACATTTACTGTCCACTGCCAGCAGTGCACAGCTTTCTACTGCTATAATTGGCTGAGCATAATCCTTGTATATTTTATATTGGTGTTGGGATAAATATTTGGTTCTTTAGTATTATTCATGCTAATTATTTAGTAGTCTATTAAATCTGTTTATATTTCACCCCTTGGGTTGCCTTGTTTTTTCCCTGATTCCCCTTCCTGGGTGGCGAGGGGTCATCAGGCGAGAGAATAATTGTCTAAATGACAATAAATTGTTGTGGGTTCCTCAAACCATAACATAAGCATTTAAATAATTTATTGGAGCTTTTGTCCTAAATAGACTTCTCTCTTCTGTTGGGGAGCACCTCGCAGCTCCCTGTGATTCTGTGGCTGCAGAGACTGGTTGAATACCAGCATCTGATTAGGCTTTGATTCTATTTTTGAACAGTTGAACTTAAATTGTCAGCTTACTTGGGGCTAAAGTTTTAGCTCCACTACTAATTGCACTTTAAATGTAAATTCTGTAGGAAGTTCCTGGGCTGTAAAAGCAACTTACATTCATTCTACATTTGCTTAGTTAAGTAGTAGAGTGGACTCACTTACAAATTGCAGTTTTGTAAAACTGACATGTCAAAATGGGCATAAAACCAACTTATAGTTTAGGACATGCATTGTCTACTGCATGCAGATGTATTTCAGATCACTTACTACTTGTGTATTTCACACCCCTTTCTGTTCTCAGTGCTGCTATAGAGGGCACAGTGTCTAAGCCAGAAGGGGTAGGTATATAGTTCTTAATGCTGAGATTTGGCTTAATCATCTGCACAACTGTTTAAAAATATTTTAAAGCTGTTTTTCTGTACTGTCTATATACTTGTTTTTCAGTGTAGGCTCTGAAAATACTTGCAGTTAAATTTAGTTGTTAGCTGCTGCTGCTTGCATACCTGTTCTTTGTTCCTTGCATATTTGCTTGTCTCCTTTTAATTAGATGATATAAGTAGAATTTCAGATGTATTTAGCTATGGCTACACATCTCAATGTTGCTTTTCTACCTAGAAAATTAGATTTTTTTCTCCCCATTTAGCTACTTATCCTGCTTTTATGTTTTGAGAGAAAAATTATTATTCATGAAAGTGACTAAAATTTCTGGCTTTTGAGACATATTGGTGTGCTGTAACCATGTATTACATAGAAATTTTATGCAAGTAATGCAGATTTGCCTCATCTGTACTATCCCTTTAAGGATTTGATGCAGACTGATACTATGGTATTTTGGTAATGCAGATAGCTATGGAGGAGAGCAAAAGTAGTTGTTTGTAACTGAGGATGTGTCTTACGTGTAGATGTCTATGAGAGCAAGTAGAGCACTGAATTGCCTAGATGCTACTGATTTAGAAATAATCTCTAAAAAAGAGGTGTGGCTGATTTGCTGTAAGCTGTTGGGAACCTTGATCAGCTTGCGAGTTCTGCTAGGTAAAAATGATTTTTGTCATGGTGTATTTCTGAACAGAAAATCTAATTTATGCAAGTACTACATGAGGAAGTAGCAAATGCAGCTATTTAGGCTGACAGCAGGATTATAGAATTCTGTCACCTCTGTCACAGAGCTGAAGTTGCTTTCTTTGGGGTTTTTTGATACTGAAAGCATAGTTTGAAGTGCTGTCAAGTAGCTAATAAATAATGGGTGAGATGTATGCTGTTTCCCTAAGAAAATCTGTGGAAGGAGGTGGATCTTTTGCTCTTCTGGATTCTGGTTTGCACTGCGGTCCCTGACACAACATTGAAAGTCCTACTAGCTCTTTATGAGAAATATTGATTTGTCGTCCAGCTGCCTGTGCGCTGAAGTGTTTGCTGGAGGATCTGCCATACTCTCTGCTGTGGCTGTAATGTCAGCTGTCGCAAACTTTTAATGGAGTGGTCTGAAATCAGCCTTTTGGATGTCTTACACAGTTCTGATGAATCTTTCTGTGCCCTCATGTTTTAAGGCCTGTTATTCTGATTATTTTAAGTTGTTCTGATTACAGTTTTGCTCGAGCTGTCCACATAGTTGAAGCTTGGGGAAGAGTAGATCAAGTGAATTATTTGAGATTTAAATAACTTCAAAGAAGTTCTGGTTTTAATGCCAGTAATTTGCATATCATCAACAGGGAAAACATTGAAATACTTCAGCTATAGTTAGAATATGTGCTTGCAGGTATAAAATTATTGTTGGTGTAGACTGAATACATTTAACACAATGCTTATGCAGAAGAATGCAAATGAACGGTTTAGATATCTGCAGTTCAGAGCACTCTAGAAGACAAAGTTTTTCACTTTGTGTGTGTGTTGTAATTGCCAACAAAATACTGAGGGGGTTAGAATACTTCACGAAGGGTAGCATTTAAATGGACTGAAAATCAGATAGAAGTCTTGTCAGAGCACACTAAATAGCAGATGTTCCACAATATTTTTTTTTTTTTCCAGTCCTGGCTCTTACTTTTATCAATATGGATAAATAATATGGAGAAAATCTTCCACATTTTGTAAATCTCTAGGGATTTATGGAGTGAGATTTTACCTTTGAGTCTTAATTATTTTTGATTTTGAAATTTCTTTCCAAGGGTAGGTTATATGCACCCAGAATTTGAAACTTCTGAAAATTTGTTAGCAGTCTCCTTGATTTGTCTGTTCTCGTGCACTGTACCAAGTGCATGAACACAGTGCAAGACAAGCCATTGCTTCAGTTCTCTCACATTGTCTTTGGTTTGATGTACTGCGTGTTGACTGCAGTTTTTGCTTAGTCCTCTTTGGCTTGATGATTTTTGACTGCATGCTGGGGATGGCCAGTGGGCAATCCGTAGGCTGGATCTGGATGGCATCTCAGTGGCTCCATGGCTCACAGCACTTTCCTCACCTGCAGCTGCATGGGAGGCCGCAGGCTGCAAGACCTTGGCAAATGCTGCTGCTTGTTCTTGGGCTATGACTGTGCTCTAGGGAAGCCAGGCTCCTGCTGCTACCCTCAGTCAGAAGAAGCTAGGCAAGGGCTTGGCTGGTTTGGATTCAGAGGGGCTGGGGTGTCAGATCTGTGGAGTAGTTGTTGTACTGGGCGGCTTTCCGTCACAAGGAGTAGCTGTGGACAGTCAGGGGACCAGAGCTTTGAAGACCTGTTTTACCAGACGCTTCACTGCAGAGGCCTGTTTTTGAGCTGTTGGAGGAAGAGTGTTCTAGGGTAGGAAAGGAGGACATTGATGCACGGCAGTGATGCTGTGCTGTCCTGGGGATGTCCTGAGACAGAAGTGATAGATGAGGGATGATGTCTTATACTGAAGGGCAAGGAGCTGGGGGAGCTTGGCTGTGCCAAGCTGGGTGTGGGAAGGTGGTGACAGTATTTCAGCAAGCAGTATGTGGACGTCTGTCCTTGGTTAATGAAGGGAGACGAGGGTTTGTCTCGGGAGCAGGGTGTTGTCTGTTTGTCTTTGCTCCAGTGATCATTACGAATTAGCGAGAAGACTTTCCCAGCGCTGTTGAACCCTCCCATGGTGCTGGGCAGTATATTGTAGAGAGGCTAGTTGAGCCTGAAGACGCTAGTGCAGGTACAGCCAGCTGATCCTTACCTGGCACGTTCTGACTAGTTGCAGTTGGATGTACTGAGGGGGTTTTTTCTTTGTTTTCTTTTGGTGATTTTTTTTTTTCCTGGTGCGTCCTGTGACATCACCATGTTAGCTGGATTATTCCCTGAGTCAGGGGTGGTTGGCTGCATGGTTGACAGTAGTATGCCAGTCTGGGCCCAGAAGAAAGCGCCTCTGCGCCTCACCAAGTTTGCCAGATGGAAGTAAATAATTTCTTTGCTGATACCCTCTTTCTATTTTAGGTAAAATCAGAATAATTTAAATTAGGGAAAAGAATAAATTCGTGCTTTTACCTTCAGTCTTGTTCTCTGCTTGTTTAATTGTAGGTAAAGATCCTGTACCTTAACGTTCAAGTTATAAGTGACATGGTCTGTGTCTTTTCACCATAGATGACAACTGGAGAGTGTAATCCTTGTGTTCTTCAGAGTATGAGCTAGTCAAAGGAAAAAATGTACAATGTGGTCCTTGGGTAGAAGAAGAAAAGGGTTCCGGAGCAGCATGACTGTACATACCTCCTGGAAGGCAATAAAGTGTCTCTTTTCAGTCAGTCTGCTTCCATTGAGATTAGAGCAACAATGTGGGGATGTTCTTGTCCTCTGAGTCGCTTGGTATTGTGCATCTCTCTGACACCACTTGAAAAGGTTCGCTTCCTATGGAAGCAGGTGTGACTGACAGACTGCCTCAGCAGGTGTCATCTAGAAATTATGGTTTCAGTCCTGTAAACATCCCAGAAACATCTGATTAGTCCCATTTTTCAGCTGATGTTTGATTAGGGTTTCTCCTGTTTTTCTCTTCTCTTGCCCCATGCTATTGAAAGCAGTAGGCAGAGATGAATCACCAGGAAAATTGGAAGCCCATTTAGTTGGAAGTATGGCAAGCTGAAAGAGCTGTTATTCTGCATGAATATTTTACCCAACATTGTACAAATCATATGATTGCTTCCTACACATTTTAAAATATTTACTTCCACAAATAATGTTAAACAATATGACAACAATATAGTGTGTAAATCTATCGATATACTAATAAAAAATCGTAACATTTTTCGTATGTCTTTAAAGACGAAAGCTTTGCATTTGTCCCTAGTTTGGTAGGAGTTGTCCCTTGTTTGCTGGGAGCTTCAAATTTTAGTTACAGAATATTTTCAAGTGGAGATGCCTATTTGAGGACCGCATTGCAACAAGCACTTACAAGTAATGTCAATGTTTCTGCTTTATAAACAGACAAATTCAAGGTTTTTGTAAGGGATAGCTTCAGTTTAGCAATGTCAGATCAGTTAATGTCTTACCTTATTTACTTCTCTACCCTACTGAGTGAATAGTCTGCTTTATGAATATCGCAGCGTTCCAACAGATAAAATAATTGGGACTTTTGTCAATGCTTCTTCCATATTTATTGCAGTGTGTCATGATGTAGTCTTGCTCAGACACCCTCAAACTCATCGCAGAATTCCAAAATACGTTTTATTTCATTGGCTGTGTTCTTGTCCAATTTCATACAAGTCGTAAGGAAATGAGAATGCATCAGACCTGTTTTCTGGAAAGGATGATACCCTTTAGGTGGTCTCCAAAGTATGTATCCTCTTTTTGAGAAAATAAAGGATCTTGCAATTCAAGATACTGGTATTCTGAAAGCAAATCTCCGTATGTAAAACTCTGATACCTGGCAGTGTTGGAGCACACATAGCAGGGCTCCTGCAACTTTGATGCTTTCCCTTAAAAATATCCTTGTTGCTAATAAATGTAAGCTAACAACCTGCCATTCTGTATCTACTCTAATACATTGTATACTATGCCACGCTCAGTCACCTATTTCAGTGGAGAAATTATGCAGCCGTGTTACAATGGGGATTTGAACTCCCAGCTCTTTGGGGTTTTTTTTATGCTACCTTGTGATAATCTTCTGTGAATTATAAACTTCAGTGAGCCTCAAAAGAAAGGGAACTAGCTGAATGTCTGGCTCTGAGTGATAGTCCACATGTACATTCACAGTGGAAATTTATGTTCCTAATTACTTCAGACTAGATAACTTTTTATCTTTTGTGTAGTACTGGTTCAGGATGATAATTCATCTGTGTCCTGTCTTCTGTATAAATGTGAACATCCTCCTTAACGGCTAAATAAAGTAGGCTGCTTGCACCATTTCTTCATTTCCACTCAGCCACCTACTCAAGTGGCATGATATTCTGCTGATAGTTTTTTTAAGGTTCATAGAAAACATTGTTCCCTGTTTGTCATCCAGACTAGCTCATACAGCTCCTTAGTGGCCTTTTCAAGGAGTTTTGTCCTCTTATAAGATGGGAACCAAAAGCCTTGGACTGCCCCACTCCCGGTTACGTGTTGCTCCTGGTAGCAGTGTCTTCATACAAGGCACCTTTCTTAAGTGCTGCATTCAATTTAACAAAATAGCCCAGTGTATTGGCCACCATTCTCTTCAGACACCTGTACTAGTAGTGGAGTTTATTCCACAGCCATGGAAATTGTTGCTCTTGTTGATGTTCAATAGACTTTTTTTGTCAACAGTACGTTTCCTTCCTTTGCCAAGGCCTCCTTTAAGCCTCGCAGTTGGCAGGGTTCCCAAGAATCCTGTAGCACAGTGCCACCCAGAGGAAGTCCATCTCTACTTGACCAAGCAGTATGCTGTCTGGGAAGCGTGAAGTCATGGCAGTACTTGGCAAAGTTCTGGCGCTTTTGTTTGTGGGAGGGACTTAGTCTTTTTAATAGGCAGCTGACTGCTTTGAGTATGGCTAATTGGGAATGCCCTCAGTATGAGTTTGCTAATGGCCTATGCATTTCAGAAGAAACTCCAATCGCTGGTGTGGGATGTCTCTCGCGTTGTCTCTGGTTATGTTCTAGTAGCTGCCTTCTTTTGCTTTGATTTTCTACACAGGAGGATCTGGAGTTAGTGGTAGGTGTTCCATCTCGGCTCTTTGTACCTGCAAAAGCTGAAATCGTGTGACTGGGCAGGTAACACTGGCAACAGCTCCTTGTCTCAGGTGCTTGAGGCTTACACGTGGCAGAGGATCATAGACACGAATCCATAACGCTTCTTTCTCTATTTTTTGCAGACTGACCATTTCTCTTCTTAAGGAGACAGTGTTGTAGTATACATTGAATATTTTGATAGCGCAAGATATCTTACAATGAGTTCTTATTTGATAGTTGTTTTATTTAGTTTTTCATAGCTGAGAGGGATGGAGTTTTTAATGACAGTGAGATTTCAAATTGTTCATTGCTAACATTTCTTGTCTTGGCACAAACTTATCATCTATTGTCTCACTGATTGCAAAAGACAGTGTTATCTTTAAAATAACTCCGGTTATTCTTAATGTCATCACAGGTAAAATGTTCCAGTCTCCAGATATCACTCTTATTGTAGAGTTCATATTTATGTTTTATAAGGAGAAACCTATTGATTGGCTCCTGGACCATATCCTCTGGGTGAAAGTGTGTAACCCTGAGAAAGATGCTGTAAGTTTGTTTTTATTATAAAGCTTCTAAAATGTTTTCATGATGGTGAATGAGTTGATTTTAGTGGACGGGAGGCTAGTATACTGTGTTTTACGGTTACTGCGTGTCCTGAAAGTCTTTCTTCCTACCAAGATTTTAACCTCAAAAAGGAATTCAGAGAGACAGTTCTCTGAGGCATCGTAACTGTTATTGTTTCAGATTTCGGAGATGGATGCAGTAGGATGAAAAGCAAAACTCTAGTTATTTTCTGTGTGTAACAGTCCTAAAATAAACTTATTCATGTAACCCCCTACTTGAGGCTCTGCAGAATGCCGCTGCTGGGGATAGCAGTCATAGAGAAAGTTCCAAACGGGGAATAAATTTTCTCGAGTAGCACCCTTGCTGAAAGACAGAATAAACAGGTTCTGTGTGCAAGAACCTTGAACAGTATTATATTTGCACAGCAGTCTTGGTAGATTTCTGGAATGAAAACAAGAACAACTGGATAAATAGGTCTGGGTTCTTGTTGAGTCTTTTTGGTCCATGTAATATTACATACTTGCAGTAAAAACTCAGCAACATTGTGTTGGTTTTACTAATGTGATTTTTTTTTTAAACTTTTTTTTAACCCCCTCCCTTCCCCTACCCTCATTTCAGAAACATTGTGATCGACAGAAATCTAACCTACGGATACGCTTCAGGCCTTCTCTTTTCCAGCATGTTGGCCTCCACTCCTCTCTAGCAGGGAAGATCCAGAAACTCACAGTTAGTAGCTGAAATTTTCCTTCCTTTCCAGAGCAGACTGATTAAATGAAAAACTTCGTAGCCTTTGAGAAAACAGGCAGTTTCTTGTTGTCTGGTATTTTCAAGGATGTTGTATGTTACTTCAGTTGGAATGAAATCTGATTTAAACTGGTTACTCTCAAGTATAAGAAGTGGTAATCTCAGTTTTATTTTTTGTGGATTTTTGCTAGGGGATATTTTTTCTAATTTTTTTACTTTAATGGCATGTTCATCTTATCAGTACAAGTTCTGATACACCCAAAAATGGATTCATTTTCCATTTTGTGCAAGTGTTTGTTTTAACTGTAATCACTTGGAAAGATATATCACGTAATAAACCAGGTTATCTTACCAGCATGATGTTTGTCTTTCTTTCAATTAGGATAAAGACTTCCTGAAACCATTACTGCATAAAATCCACGTGAATCCACCTGCAGAGGTTTCGACATCTTTAAAAGTCTACCAGGGGCATACGCTAGAAAAAACCTACGTAGGGGAAGATTTTTTCTGGGCTGTCACACCAGTTGCTGGGGATTATATTCTATTTAAATTTGACAAGCCAGTCAATGTAGAAAGGTTAGTAATTATTTGCCTTTGGTCTTACGTCTAAAGCTGCTTGTTTGCCAAGAATGCTTGAAGATAGAATTTGGGGCTGTCATTATAACCTAAAGCGAAGTGACATGGGGTCTTTGGAGTTCAGCTGAAGCTGTGATCATTAATGTCTTCCCTCTAATTCTTTTACTGCTGTAACTTTTGTCTTGCTCTTTTTAAAGAAATTTATTGATTTTTACTTTATCCAGAGCCTTTTTGATAAATGCAATTCAAAACAAATGCTTCTCTAGCAGTTCATGAGAGAACTTAAAAGAAGCCAATTTGATTCTATTTGTATTTGGTTGGTCTGCGTCTAATTACAGAGCAATTGTACAGCGTGGTGTGTGGTACAGTATGTTGTGCCCTGCAGCCTTGGTCCCTTGATTGTCCAGATCAGAAATCTTACTGGAGCATATCATGATGTCCCCAGACCTGAAAACTGGGAACTCTGAAGGGTAATGTTTTTTAGATGTAGCTTTAGGGCTTGAAAAAAGTCACCATGCTAAGAATCCAAGTTGACCTATTTAAAAAAATTATAATTTAACAAAAAAAAAAGGGGGGGGGGTGCCCTTGAAATACAAATATCTGTGATTTGTTAGATTAAATGTGACTTCTTTTTAGCTACTAGTCAGATTAAATAAGGATAATAGAGATGCGCTTTAGAGTGTAGTCATCCTTTAGTTTTATTGAGACTCATTTGCTGCTTTGCTTTTTACTGTCTTGCCAATGTAGTAGTCCAAAACTTATAAATTGTTTATTTAGTATCTATTTAAGTGTTGCTATGTTGGTGGATTCCTTTTCTCCTTTCTTAACATATCTTACATGTTCTTTTGAGATCAGTATCTATAGTCTGGTAGAGCAAAGTTTCTTTGGATCAATTTGACTGGATGCTTTTAATGTGAAGCAGCCCTTTTTGCAGTTCTGAACTGAATCCAATTAGTCAACTTCTGTTCCTTGGTAGGTAATCAAAGGCTAAGTCTTCACCTCGGCTTAGCACAACAGTGAGGATCAGTAGTTTCCTTGTTACTATGTTGTTCCAAACTAGTCTGACCTATTAAACTCAAGGTTGTCATTTGAGATGTCAAATTACCCTTTCAGTTGATTGCTACGCTTTAAAAGGCTGTCCAGGTTAGCTTTCCAGGATGCGTGCGTTGAGGAATACGACTGCTGTACCTCCTTGGATTAAGGGCACAATCTTTTTTATCCTGTGCCAATAGTTAAAGAAATTACATATTTTTTAACTCAGATGTATGAATTCATAGATTTCTTTTTGATCAAATTTTCCTTTTCAAAGTTACGAAGTAAACATTGCCCAATTAATATGTTTGGGTTTGGTTTGCCTTTTTTTTTTTTAAAGAATTATACGTGTCTATGTTATGCATAGGGTACCTGTAAGCAGCAAATTTATATCTTGGGTGGATTAGGATGAGTCATAGGTCAGCACTGTTGTTTAAAAAATGGCATGCAGAGGGCGGAAGAAAATATTTTTTGGTATGTATTACCTTAATGGAGGGGGAACTGGGGGAATGAGTAAGTACTAATTATCTGTGCGAAAGGTGGGAAGATAGTGTTCGCTCTTGTGCCCTGGAAAATTGTACCTAGCCCAAAGGTAGTTCCGTCTATCTGCTGTGTTAAGAACAGTCCCAGCAGTAGAGGATGATGGGATTTTGTTGTTGTTGTTATTTCTCTTTAGTAAAGAAATGCATTTTAGTTTTAGAAGAAAGGGAACATCTCGCATTCTGTTGCTTCCCCAAAGGAAGTCCACCAATTAGAATGATACTACCTGTTCAGGCTTAAGTTTAACATTGTTTGAACTATCATTGTAAGCCACTTCAAAGTTTATTACGATTTTAGCTTCTATTGCACAATGTCCTCAAAAATGTAGGTTTTTTGCCTTTCTGAAGGTAGTGGTTGATTAGGGCTACAGAAGTTGTAATTTCAAATTGTTGGGGACTTGTTTTTGTTTGTCTACTTAGCTTCAGCAGCAGCAGATTTGGGTAGGTGAAGGGCAAGCGGAGCGACTATGTTTCCTGATATTTCAAGGATGCTTGCTGAGACAGTCAAAAATAAAACTGTGACTTCTGGGTTGAAACACAGAAAAGCGAAAATGGACCAAGCATTAGGACGACTTATCTGGTGAGGATATATATCTGATTGTGGGAATGAAGAGTAGTAAATGCGCTCGTGAAAGCCATGTTGTGTTTGTGAAGAAATGCAACAAGTTTTTCAGGTTTTTTTTTTTTTAAAGTAATAGAACAATTTTTTGAATTAACAGAAAACTTTGTCTCCGAAGTCAGTTTGCGGTGTAGTTGCTTAATAACTCCCATAATAAATTCTTGATAAACAAGTTTTTTAATGGAACTATTGACCACAGCTCTGCATGAATGGCAAGTCTGTTACACTGTGACAGAGCGCTGGCTTGTTCCTATAGTTTATATTTTTCCATGCCAAACATTTTGCTGAACTGAATTTAAATTTTCTGCTGAGTATAGCAGTTCAGTAATTAGTTTTCATTAAGTTCTTAACTGTTTCATTATTGAGATTTGAGAATATTGTTAGGGATAACACTGGCAAGGATCTCTTAATAGTTGCAAGTGAGACCTGAACTCACTTCGCTGGGCAGAAATTAACATTTGAGGCTATTTTGTGCAAGGCCTGGTTGGCAGATCCCTGCTTGAATATTGAACAGTCAAATAGATGGTGCTTGTTCTAAACCACACCTGGAGAACAGGGTTGTGTCAATGGAAATTGTCTAATGCTCATTTTAATAACAGCTGTTGTACTGAAGCTTTTAAATTTTTTTCCAAGCAAAAGATGTCCAGGCACAGCACTGAAGTCCCTTAATAGTAAGCTAAGATCTCGTTTGCATTTTTGCAATAAGAAGGTACATACCTGCCTTTCATATCATTGAGAATGAAAGTAGATCCACTGACTTGCCTTTTAAAAATAGGTTGCACAGCAGTGTTGAAGGTGCGGTTTGGTTTTGTTGTTTTGTTTTTAAATAAATGGATGGACTGTTTTCTAAATGCTCAAAACAGCCTACGTTGTAAAGATAAGAAAAACTGAATTTTTATTCCCCTAGGTTGTTATATAATTATTGAAATGCACTTTGCTATTTTGGTTTGTACACTGTTGTTCCAAGCACACATTTCATTATTAAAACTGACAGTTAAATTTACGAGTTTCTTTATGAAGCATAAATTATTACTACTTTAATGCCAGTGCTGAATGTAAATTAATTTTCCTCACTATAAATAATAGATTCAAGATACTTCTTTACTAGTTACTCTTTTTCTTCAGAGATGTCAGTGAGGAATGTTGTACTGAAGCAGCTCATTGTGAAGAGCTTTTGACTTTAGATGTTGCTTTGTCTGAGGGTTTTCTCTTTGTAGGAATCTCTGAAATAGTGGTGGATCAGTAGTGAAACTTGAACAGGGGTAATAAACTTTGAATGTGGTCCTGGTTTAAAAAACAAACAAAACCAAAACACATCCCAGAAAGACGTTCCATTGCAGCACTTACGTGATTCTGGTGTTCACAACCATCTCTTTTTTGATTGCCTAAGTTTCAGAATCCTCCCTATAGATGTGATTGACACAATTCAGATACTGTTTTCAAATAATGTGCACTAATTACATTGAGGAGGCCCTTGGAAGCGCATAACCTGTGGCTGTTTTAATTAATTTGTGTTTACTCTTATCAGCTTTTCTGCAATAGGAATTTAGAATGGATATTTATAAAAAGGCCTTCATGTTTGTTTCAGTATAAATTGCTTTCTAATGCTGATCTTTATTTAAAAAAAACCCCAAAACTGCAGGAAAAGACAAGGATGTATTTTATACTGTGGAAAGGAAAAAACCTCCCAACCTCACCCCTCAGCCTCACCAGTATATGTAGTTATCCTAATGTGATATTGATTCTTAATAAAGTGATTTTATGAGGTAGAACTTGCTGACTGGAATTTCAGCTTTAAACTGAAATCTTAATACTTTGGCAAACCAGCTTGTAGATTACATTTACTACTTTGTGTTCTATTGGCATAGATACTGGATGTGCAGAATTTGAAACTAGTCATCTAATTTCCATGTTGTTGACCCTGAAATCCTAGGGAGCATGTGATGTTAACCTCGCATTCATTTCCGGTAGCATCTTCTCACAATATAGAATTCCCACTCATGCAAGAAATATGTGTTTGACTTTTTAAGCTAGAAAAATCAATGTATTGAGTGTGATGAGTATCTTGTTGGGCTCCTGGTAACTAAACATACACATTACTTTGTCTGCTTTAAAATTATTGTGACACTGCTGTAAAATACCTGCATAAAAAGTGACAGCTGCTTGCCTGTTGTTATTGCCACTTCATCGTAAAGGAAAATAAATGCAGCTTTTAAAGCAGGTTTTCTGGCAGTGAAAACTTAAGAGTAATTTTTTTTTTTAAAGTACGACAAAGTTATGAAAAAAGTATCATAGTAGTTGGTCATGTACGTATCCCAAATGTAGCTAATTATCCATTCTATAGGATGCAAGTCCTCCTGTGAGTAGAGATACACAAGATCAAATGCATTGCAAAGGAAAAGAAGACTTTCTAACAGCTTTCCAAAACTAGCAGTGAAGTGGAACTTTCTCATCGTTTGCTTTTGCAGTAACAACCACTTAAAACTAAGGGAACTGCAAAATTGTTTGGGTTTTAGATTAGTACAGCAGTTGCTTGACCAATGTATAAGCTGTTCTTGTTTCATAACGACTGTTCAGTGTTAAAAACTCTCCTTCAGCCTTTCATGGGCAACCTTTCATGGGCAATTTTAGCTGAAGAACCACATATGTGTACACACACATGGTGTGTGATGTAGAAATAATTTTTGTTCTGATTCTAAAGATATAATATAGGCTATTAAAGTTCAGTATCTATTTTATTAAGCTTTGGTGGTGTCAGTTGATAGGAAATATTTGAATATCTCAATTTATTATTTTAAATGCTATTGTGTTCGTCAGTATATTTCAGGCAGGATAATATTTTTAGTGTATATAAAAAAGAGAATTTGAGGGCTTTGCGTTTCTGTGTTTACATAAGCTGTACTAATGAGTAGAACATCCTCAAATGGATGCACTGACAGTGGGGATTTGGCAGGCAGGCAAGCTCCCAGCCACTGATGCTGTTTGCTCCGGGCATGGAACTCTGCCCATAACAATGAGGCAAGAACTTCATATATAAAGGGGAAAAAAACCCCAAAGTATGGATCAGAGACAGAAGAAAAGAGCTGTCTGAGCCAAGGACATGCTGCTTCCCACTTAATGGCACTAATATTCAAGATTTGTGTATTTGGCAGTGTTCCTGGGTTTACAGTTCTTAGTCAGAAATCTTAGCGGCTTAATGCTGTTGCCTAAATGTTGGATGTCTAATGCCAGTTGAGATACCTTAAAATCCTTCACCTGATTTCCAGAAGGGTTTGAGTCTCTGAGATGTCTGCATCTTGGCAGCCTATGGCTGCCATACCCAAGGGCATCTCAAAAGGTGGCAAATACCTATGTTTAAGAAAACTGAATGGAGTTGTTATCCGTGTTTCTGGAGAATTAAGCTGGAGGGAAAAATATGTTTATGTGTGCACACATGCACATATATTAAAACAAAACAAACCAAATCCCAGAGCCTTTCTGCATTCACAGGATTAAAAATTCAGCAGAAGTAACCTTGCCTAAGAACATAAGGGCCTTTTAAATAATACTGATGTGGTGGGAAAATGAGTAAATTCCCTGAAGAAGAGCAGTGATTTCAGGACAGAGAACAGCCCCTCCCTAAAAAAAAAAAAAATTTAAAAAATCAAACAACCCACAACCCAAACACAAAACACCGAAAAACCCAAACCACCTCCAAAATGAAAAATTAAAAACAGTTAAAGTTAATTTAATACCAAACTCTTTTCTGTTACAGTTGACGTGTGTATACTCCAGAGAGCACAGTGCAGGTTTAAAAAGCAGATCTTAGTCCTCGCTGGGAAACAAGGTGAGAGTAGACCTTGGAATGAGATTTTCTTACCCAGCGAAATGCCTTCTTACATATATTGCACAGTTGAAGAAAGTTAGGAAATGGTATGAGTAACCTTTTCAAAAGATTTAGATTGACTTTTAAAGTGGTAGGAGAAAATGTATTTCTTAGGTGTTTGTTGGATAAAAAAGACTTGGACCACTCCCCAAAATCCCCCTGTCACCCCTTCATTCAGGCTACTTTGTCGTCCTTTGACAAACATGAGAAAGTTTCTCTTTTTGGTGTGCTGATTTGGCGCTTCTCTAAAAATGAGTAATTCATCACTTAACAGCTCTCAAACATGCAGTCTAGTTTATATATGGACAGTTAAACTGGTTGGTTTTGGCAGATGAAATGAAATCTTACCAGGTATTTTGCATAGAAGTTAATGGGTAAACGTTCCTCCTTTTTTGGTGTGTGTTTATGGGTTTTTTGTGTTTGGGGTTTTTTTTCCCTAAATCAGAAATTATAACAAGATAGAAAAGCTTCCATTAGACTGCTCACCTATAGTGAGTACTTGGAGGGTATATATATATATATAGACTTGAGGAATTAAGCTTTTTTTTTTTAAGTATAAGCAATTTTTGCAAAAGAGTGTGTAAGAGGCATAAAGGGTAGGAGAAGAAATTGAGCTTGAGAGAGGGAAAAGAAATTATTTATCTTCCGTTTGTATTTTGCACGAGGAAATAATGCATGGTTAATGCCAGTTTCCAATGACAGTAAAATAACATTTCCTAATGAGGATTCTGGTAAAATGATGGAGAGGAGGTAGATTAGATTTCTTTTACCACATTTATGTCTAGTGATCAAAAATACTGGGTAGAATTGGTGAATAATGACTCTTGCAGTGGATGACTGCATCTGTAGAGAGCCAAAAATTTGCTGACTGAATGTTGCTTTTTTAGAAATTCATGTTGTACAGAATTAAAAACTGTTATGCTTCATGTTGCTATGGTTAATTTGCTCAAACGTGGAAGGAAACATTTCCTCTCTGCCTTCCTACCTCTTTTCCTTTCTGAAAATGGAATATACTAAAATATATCAGATTGCTAAAAAGAGACATAAGGAGAATATGTAGAGAAAAGGATTTGATTCCTGATGTCTACAGAGCACAAAGGCCTATGTTCATAGATTCTTAGAATATTTCTGTTTAGCGTCAAGTGAGGTATGTCTTTTTTTTCCTTTGAACCAAAACCTGATTATATTGACAGTGAGTGTGAATTGTGCTTTTTAAAGAAGTTTTGTATATTATTTCCTTTTATGAAGATGCCATAATTTACTGATAAATTTATTGTGTGTTCTGTTCTAATTTTTAATTGCTCAACAAAGTAGAAAATGCATAGTATCACATTTTCGATATATAAAAAAAATTATTGGTGTTTCTATTTATTTAAATAAAATTTAGAAGACAGTAAGACAGGTTTTTTTAATGCCTAAAAGAAAATAAAGTAGGTAATAGAATAACAGTTTTCTGGGACGTAGATGTTCTTTGATGTGAGGGAGAGAAGAGAGATACGTTCCCTTCTTAAGCAAAATAGGAGGATGGCAAAGTGGAGTGTGTAGTTGAGATTATTTTTTTTTTTAAAGTACAGGTGATGGATTGGTGCTGCACGATGGAAAATTTTAGCTATTCAAAGAATAATATTGAAGCTAACAGCCCAGCTTAGTAATATTGATATTAATTCATACACATCTTTTGGAGGATGTCACAGAAGATGGGAATCTTTCCAGGTGCTCACTGCTGGGGTAGTTCTGAATCGGGGTTTGGGCTTCTAAAATACTCTAACAGTTAACTGCACTGGCAAGCTAATGGTATCTTTCGTCAGTGTATTAACGATAATCATGTTTCTGCCCTCCTCTCCCTTTGTGTGTTAGGATGTGTATGAATATTTGTTTCAGCTTAATTGGTTTTGTGGTATTTTTCCCCTCTAGTTGACTTGATTTTATGGGTGATACTTAGGTCCACAGGAAGAAGCCAAACCCTCCATTTGAGTGAATGTTCAAGTCACTGAACGTGACAACTGAAGTTTTCTTTGCAGCTTTGATTTTGCTCCATTTTTCTGTTGTTTGGGGTTTTTTTTAAACCTTCAGTGCACTTCAAATTTTATTATGTAATTTTATTTTGGCCCCAGGAGATATTAATGTCTAGGATCCTCTATTCTCATACTACACTGAGGTGATGAGCAGAATGTATGCAAGTTAGTTCATACACATAGTAAATTCTGGCATGGGGGAAGGTTGTCTCTTTTTTTGAATATCTACAGTAAATAGTTATTATCTTTGACCTGTGCATCTTTTTAAAGATACTGCCAGAGAAGAAGGTTCTCTTAAGGTTCAGTTACACTAGTATTTCATTTACCAATTGTAAGTTAGAGCTGTTTTTCTCTGATGACTTCCATCAAGAATGTCCAAATGTGTCCATGTTTGTCTTCTGCAATAAAGCTGTGAAGTAATGTTCCGAAACGTAATAGTGCGGTGGGATTTTTTTACCTTTAGGTGATTTTATTATTTGTTTGGGATGACTGTATTTAGAGGTCTATGGCTTTCAGAATTTTAACTTGAAAGAATGTTTCGGAAGGTTTTATGTTTAAGGAGCAGGTAGACAAGCAGTATCTTACATAGATAGACACTATATCTTAGTGATTCCATCCTAAGAAAAATGTCAGTTATTGGGAGGCAGGAGTATGTTTTTAGTCTTTACGTGGACTGTCACCTGTAAATCCCAGGACAGATGTCAGAATAATTTAGCCGAAAGTACAGCTTTCATGTCTTTCAGTCCCTCTATCCAGAAAAATCTTTCATAGTCTGGAAACACTGAAAACCTGCATTGTATCAGTATGTCAGGGAGGCAAGTTTGTCAAAAGAACAGCTGATGACACTTAATTTCAGGACCTGTAGAATATCTGTTTATTTGTAAATTAAATTTTATTTCAAATCCATGTTTTAGTTCGTAAATTTTATTTCTAAGCAAAAGATTGATCATAGATGTGAAGTGTGTATGTATATTTCTCCTTCTATTTTTAATCTGTGTAACTTTTTCTGTGTAAGTAGTTGTTATCAGTCAAGTGTTCAAGCAAGGCTCAGATATAAAAATAACCCTTTCAAAACATAATTTTAAGTAAGAGACAACATATGCATATGTTATATATGTATGTGCATATGGGTAGACAGACAGTTATGGAAAACACACTAAGAAAGCAGGTTTGATTACATAGAAGTCTGGAAATCAGATTTTATTAATTATTTCCATAAATTGTTTTGGCATTGTGCCAACTTTTGATGGTTACCCTAATGGAGCAGCCCTAACTGCTGGGGGGAGGAAATCACACTTCAGTTTCCAAATTTAAGAGCACATTAGGACAAATGGTTGGCTGTGCTTGTATGGGTGCAGGGTTGTTTTTAAGAACAAACAAAACCCACATAAAGAAATACCTNCCCAAACCCATAATTGTTCATTGAGAGCACACTGATCACAAATCACAGGGAATTTCTTTGTGGCTTTTCAGGTGTGTCTTCTCAGAAATAAGAACTACAAAGTGCTGCTAAGGAAAAGTACTGTGCCTGCGGTTTGGTTGGAGCATTTGATGGCAGCACCTTAGATGTACGTGTTTGATCACTTGCAGTTTAAAATAAATCTACTTAGAATTTTCAGTATTTTCAGGAGAAAAATTCCCAGTAATGATTAGGGTATCTGACAGACTGAAGAATGGCAAGTTAGATCTCCTAAGTTAGAAGACAGCAGAATATACTTTTAGTCTTCTGGTAAGGTTTGCCAACAGTTTGGTTTTGCTTATTGTTGAAAAGTACAATAAAGGCATCTTCCAAGAAAGGATAATTAAGCCTTTGGGGTTTTTTGGATGTCACTAACGTTTAGAAAAAGTCACAAGAGTGTTCTTGCAAGAACTGTGGAGGTTTTAGGTCACTTGTATACTTTAGAATTAACTAATCTTTACATTAAACTGTGGTGGGGAGATTATTTTTCTTGAAGCCCATACATGCTGAAGCTTACTGAGTCAAATTCTGTTTTGCAGTTCAATCTGTCCAGTTCTTTTGAAGCTATTTCTGTAATGGAAATTAATGTGGCTTTCTTATATTAGCATGCGTGGGTTTTTTACTCCTTTTCTGAGCCTAGATAAAAGAAATGTTATATACGTGTGTGTGTGTTTCTATTTTTTAAAATTATTCCTATCATTTTGGGATCACAGACATTTCTAAGTCAGGGTCAGAGAGCTCTGTTTTCTTCTACTTCTTGTCTTGTAGCTATGAAGTATGGATTAATGGTAAGTATTTACCTGGCTTCAGACATATTGGATAAAGACGAAATGAAATTTACATCTCCAATTATGTCTTAAGAAATTGCAAATTGAGCTAATGTTTGTAATTTTAATCAAGTGATAATTTCTGAACTAATTTTGTCCCTGGCTGGTGATGTATTTAATGTCAAAGATGGTGCTTAATCTTGATTTCTCTAAGTTCCAATTGAAGAAAGGTTTGAAATGTGTTGATAGATTTTTACATATTCATTTAAGAGTATTAAAAGTAAAATAGGCTTGTTAAAAGTGGCATCTGAGTAGGTCTAATATCTAGGTAGTTTTTGACAGTAATCTGAATAAAAACTCTTGTGGTCCACTAGAAAAAATGGTAAGAAATGAACAATTTTTCAAGCATTGATACCACCTAGTGGTAAAAAATATTGTTACTTGTTTACATAATATGTATTCAAAAGAATATGAAGCTTGTGTTATATATAAAGAAAGGGGAATTAAACCATCTTTTATAACATTATCTACACATGTAGTACTGCAAAAACTTTTGAGAGTGGTCAGCTAGAACTTGCACTTCACTGTTAGATATGTACAGGAATGGTTTTGATACAGTTTTAGACATACTAACTCTGTCCCATTTAAAAAAAAAAAAGTCATTAAATGCACAACTGATTGAGGATAACAGGGACTTTATACAGGTATGAAAACAAAAAGGTCCTTTTCTGTGTATGTATACGTGTCAAAAACGTATGCTTTTGTTTAAAAAATAAAAATCTGCCTTTGGAATAGACGTTTGAATTCAGGTAAAATGCAGCGTGTGGATATATGGGTTGGGAATTCCCGACACAGTCATTAATGAGACTTTGCAGTGAACCAGAGTGGGGAGCTGGTCTTGGGGAAAACTGGGCTGGCAAAACATTGGGTTGGATAGATTCCCAGAACTGGTTCAGAATGGATCTGCAGAGTTCATCCTGCGGGCAGCCGGGAGGGGGCTGAGGGGCAAGGCTCCTGCCTCTGGAGGGGATACCGGTGCACCCCAGGCAACGACGGCTACAGTGCTGGGCACTTTGTGTAATGCAGTCTGCCACGGTCGGATTATGAAAAGTAACTTTCTAAGCAAGATATTGCCCAGCTACTCTTTCAAAAACGCAAAACTTAAGTCCTTTCAATGAAGATAGTATGTGAAACCATCTTTCATTTCTTATCACCAGCTGATGTAGTACCAGTATAAAAGTTACGTTTATCATTGTAACATCTGTAATGTCACTTTTAATGTGTAAGATGGTAACTTATCTAATTCTGACTGATCTATGTAGACTTTTATTTTTCCTTTTTTATTTATAGGTACTTGTTTCACAGTGGCAATCCAGAGCATCCAGGAGACATACTTCTAAACACAACTGTGGAAGTTTTGCCTTTTCAGGTATGAATTTATTGACTTGTGTCTTCTCTGTTACAGGATAAAAGCAAAACCTCCTAATTTGTTTTTTTTTTTAAAGGGTGAGGGAGACATAAATGCTGCTTCTTTTTAACTGTAGTATCTTGATGCTTTGATGCTCTCATACTTTTTCTTTTTTTTTAATTAGCTCTATTAACAGAAAAGTATTGTAACTATTCAGATGTTTATTCAGCCTTCCTTAAAAGTAGGAATTAAAAAAAAAAAAGCTGATGGATTTAATCTCCTGTTTTGTCAAGCATTTTTAATTGATTCTTAGGAAATTCTTGCAGTGGGTCTTTTAGTATTGAATCATGTGATTCTGGTTGTAATTTTCCAGCTGTTTTTGAAGCTCTGGTCTAAAACCTCATTTTTCTGTGCTTAATACCCATCCCTTTTTAATGAAGCAGTGATAATTGCAATGCTTCCCTCACTGGTCTGATGGCTTTTCATCTCGCCCAAATTCTGACATCAAAAAGTAAGCTGTAAGTTTCAGTTGTCTGGAGAGAAATCTCTTGTCCAGCCATAGGAAAAGAAGGCAGGATCCTGCCTTTACTTTTCTTCTACTGTGTATGCTGATATCTGCTATGTATTCTGCTCACGTGGCAGTTAACATGCAAGTTACGTGGGGCACTTAAAATACTTCTCTTTTCTACTTTGAAGCCAAATACTGTTGTTCAGTTCTGGAACATTGCTACTTTTTTTTGTGTTGGCTTGTCTAAGACTATAACTAACAACTCTAGGCTGGTTCATAATTATTTAGAAAAGATGGATGCTGAATATGTAACAACGGTGCACGCACATTTGTCTTTCCCCAGCAAAGTCATATGTCAAAACAGATGATCTCATTTATGCTTTGTTGTTCTAGAATGAAGAACTGGTGTTAAGCAAAGAAACCAAAGACAAACGCTTAGAGGATGGTTACTTCAGGATAGGTATGTCACAGGGGAAAGAAATGCGCATTGTTACTATCGCAACAGTTAAGACACTTTATTCAAAACCAAAAAACCCCCTAAAACTGAGTTTTGATCATTCATTTTTGGGTATGTGATCTCGTAAGCTTTACTTAATATTGTTTCCAAAATTTCTATTCTGAGACCGATGTATTGAAGAAAGATCTAGTGTGACTCTTAGTTGTAGTGCAGCTACATCCAACGTCTCTGCCGGCGTTGGTCACCTAGGTTATTGTAGAGGCATTTCCAGGCGGTTCATCGCCTCTTCTGTCCTGTGACTGTGCGAGTGCCTCTGTGGGAGCTGTGCGCTGGGCCTGGATTTGAACCCTCCCTACAGACAGTCGGCTGTCTCATCACTGGCATTTCCATCACTGGCATTTCCATAGCCAAGCAGCTGTTGGGGAAGGTGCCAGGATACCTGTTGTCAAGGAGGAGAAATTTTAATCGTGGATCATCTCTAGTTTGCGGGACGTGGGTTGGGCACCCCTCGTGTAATGAAAGCAAGGGTTTTTTGCGGTAATGAATTGTAGTTCCTGTGTATATGCTTCAAGTGTAAAGTCTAACTGGGCTTTTAAATTGGATTCTTATTCATCCTAATATAATTGAAGATCCTTTGAACAGGAATATGTTAAGCAGACATTATATCCCTTGTCCTCAATCCTCCTTGAAAACTCGTAAGCCAGGGGCTCCGTATTTAGTTCCATGATATTAAGTGAAAATCTGTGCCAAAACCTTCCCAGAGTTTGAGATGCTCATACCATTAGGCAGTTCCAAAGTTCTTATTCTTACGTGTAACTGTGCTCAGATCGGTGTGTTCTGATGATACACCACACCTTGTTTGCTGCTGCAAAGCTGAATTTGATATCAAAAAATCACTTGGCTGTCTTTTGTTTTGGGAATGATACCTGCGAACCATACAGCCACCAGCAATAGGTTTCACCTCTGAGTTGAATGAAGATACATTTTTCTGGACGCAGATTTTGTACTTTAGTTTGTTGAACGGGAGTTAACTGAGAATATACTTTTGCTGCTTTTGCAGGGAAATTTGAAAATGGTGTAGCTGAAGGAACAGTTGACCCCAGCCTAAACCCTATTTCATCTTTCCGGCTTTCAGTGATACAAAATTCAGCAGTTTGGGCAATTCTGAATGAGGTGAGAGGTGGTACAACCTTTTAAAAAGAAAACCAGCAAATGTGAGATTTCTTCATTCTGTCAGTGTGTTGAATCTCAAAATTTTGGTGAATGCTGAAGACAGTTACCTCTTATTACTGAGAAATGTAATACCCTAAAACATTACTTTTGTTTTATTATTCTCTATTTCAGATTCATATTAAAAAGATTACAAACTGATCATGGAAATCTGCTTTAGAGGAAAAAGAGAAAGAATCCTTGAAAACTTTTCCTATAAATTCTGACATCCTTAGCAAGTCACGCGTTGAAAATACTGAGCATGCACCTTATTCCAAATTTCTTTCGTTTTCACTTGAACTCTACCTCTTGTGAAATCTACTGTAGATGAGAAGATTGTATTTACCCCTTCTTATCTGATCCATCCAGAAACTGATGCTCCACACCGATAACGTTCGTCTGAGGCCGAAGTTGTCCTCCACTTTAATGTGACTTTACCATCTTATGGTTACAGAACCCTGCTACGCTTAACCTGTACTATTTTGATAGTATAGTAATATAGAGAAGTTGTACATATTGTTACATTCCTTGAAGAAGAAGAAAAAATATAATTATTGTTAAATATGTTTTATGAAGGGGGTGCTTTCGGAGTTCCATTTATTTTCTATAACAAGAACCCTCTTTTATAGACTGTCAGGGATATATATTAAAAATGTTAGGGATATTTAATTTATTAAAATAATTTGAAAAGTACATATTTTTATGCAGTAAAATTTTAAATTGATATAGTTTTTTTTATGAATTCTCTAGTTTAAGTTATCTTTCTACATTTTTCTTTGGAGATGCAAACATAAATTAATACCATATTTCAAATATACTGCCATGTTTAAAAAACCCTAGATTAAGTTTCTAAATTATGTGGTTTTGTACACAGAATCTGAATGATGTTCAGAGGCATTACAGAGTTCTGAAGAGCATTATTCTTTGGGACTATGAAATTCTCCTATGTACAGTTTGTAGCCACATAAAAAGCATGCTGAATTGTCTTGTTTCATATTATGAACTAAATCTGCAGTGATTTTAGATTGAATCCATTGCATTTTAGAAGAATTTTTTCAATTCCAAACAATTCTTTCTAAAAATCTTTATAGACATTTCCTAGCCTGGACAAATTCATTTTCTGCATGGAAAAAAAAATCATTCTCCAGCTTTGCTTTGGAGTGACAGAGGTTACCTTTTATCAAAAGAATTAATAGTAATTAGATACATTTGATCTACAGAGGTCTCCTTTTCATCTTCTTCCATTGTTCAAGAACAAGGTTTCAGTTGGACTCCTTTATTGACCAGTGTAGTAACTTGCACTAACCTTTAATAGGAACTGAATTTGGCCTCGAATTGGTACCCTGCCTTTCCATTTCAAGGGAAACAACAGTGATCTTAAACGAGTCAGAAACTTGGTCAGTAACAGAAAGTGGTTTGGATTAAACCCAGAGCGGAATTGCTGCAGTGCTAATGCTGCCGCTGCTCTGAAGAGTCCTTCTACTTAGGTGCTTATGTGTAAGGACACAGGCATGGAAAAATTTAAGTTACCCAGTCAGAAATGGTCAGGATGAAGAGAGGCAGAAATTCCTCTCTTTAATTAGGAACGAAGTGCCTGATTGACACTGGAAGGAGGCGGCAGCTACCCTGGCTCGGGGATTCTCAGCTGTGCTGTGAACCAGCCTCCTGTAACGGACGTGTTGAAAGCTGGCCCAGTTTTCCCTGCAGAAAAAAAACTGTTACCCCAACATCTTTGTGGTCAGGGCACAGATGTATGAAACCTGTTGCGGGATCCCTGATCTAGAGCAGGGCTCTTGAATTCCTGTCTCCAGCATGGAAGTCGGACTAATAGATTTGGCCTCTTTTTCATGACATTTATTAGGAGCCCAAGCCTAAACCTGACTCTCCAGCACTGCAAGTCATCGCCACTGGGATATAGACTCAACCTGTCTTTTCTTCTGCCTTGTTGGAAAATGGTGTCGTAGCCTTGACAGCTCAGCAATATTGAAGTTCAGAAGCTTAACTGCTTCTACAAACCATGGGCATTTTGTTTTAGCTGGGACGCAGGGAAGACTAGATTTGTATGCAGAGAGAAGACCTTCTGTTCAGGCTGACTGGTGTAAGTTGGAGAAAAGTAGAAAGCTAGGAGGCAGGCCTTGGTGGGTTTTTCTTCTGATCACATCAGATGGTGTAAATAAAGGGTTACTTGGAAAGTTCGTCTTGCCCAGAGAGACTGTGGGCATAAACTAAGCACTGGCCTCATAAATGGAGTTTATTCTTGGATTTAGGAACGTGGCTAAATAGGCTCAGAATCCTGTGTGACTCTGGCCTGTTGTGGTGCTGCAGCCCAGTTCCTTACATGTGTAGTGCCACGCCATCGTATTATTGCCACACGACGGCTTTTTATCACACGTTAGCTATCAAAGGTCTAAGAAACTGTTTAGGTTCTCATCTCAGCTGTGCTTGTGAATGAATGATGCAAGTAATTCAAACCATAGCTGTTTATCACAATTTAGATTGCAGAAATATGCTAGATATTGCAGTTTCTTAATATAAGTAGTTTTGCTGACAGTGACTCATCTTTTTCCACAAGTTCAAAAGTTTACCGGTACCACTTATTTAAGAGGGTTGTGTGCTCATTCTCAAAGCATCACAGTTCCTGATGAATCATTGCTAATATAGCTAAATATATAGAAGCCTTACCAGGTCGATTGCAGGACTCTGGTTAACAGTATACTTAGTTTCAAAAATGTTGAGATGAAATTTGCCAAAGACAACAAATTAACTAGTGCTCGATAAAATATGTAATGTTTTTTTCTGAAGATAGTGGCATTTTTATTACATTGTACTAGCAGGTGTTGGAAATACTCCTGGCTGCTTCAACACTTCACACGTTCCCGAGTTTATATGCTCTCTAAATAAATGTGCCACATTAATGTAAATTCAGTTTTGTAGATTCAGGTAAATTCAAACCTGGTGTAATCGGATAGAAATATCTTCTACGTAATTAGCTCTGCAGACAGAGCTGGTTTGCGCTGTTTTTCAACTTCCAATCCCCAAGTCAGGCTAAAGTGTTGCATGCCTCCTTCCTGGAATTATGGTGAAATATGAAATATGGTGAAACCGCTTTGGCTGTTTGGCTCAACAGCCATTAGCTCGGGCACCGTTCATGGCTGGGTATATACTGCAGGGCTTGTGTCTTTTACATGTCTCAGCTGTAAGTTACAGTATTCCCACAAGAGTTCCTCTTGGTATCTTAGACCTATTAACTGATTTTGGGGAGTGTTTTTCCCACACGTATTTAATTTCAAGTGATTTTTGTTATGGCCTGAAAAATCCCCTCTAGGCCACTGAATCTTATAGTAATCAAATAATGGAAAGTGTTTCAAAGTCAACTGTGTTACCCTATGATCCTATTAGCTCCTTCTGGTGCTGTTAGAGCTTCAGAAAAGAGAACTTCTGTGAAACCAAAGGCATTACCAGAAAGCTTCATTATCTGGGCAAATTATTCTTATACTGGATGCCAAACAGACCGGCTGGTATGAGCACTGGCTTTTCTGAGCTGATCAGGGTTGCTCTGGACCAAGGAAATCCAACACTGTCCGTATAATGTTGCTTTGCTCATTCAGTGGGTAATCCTACTGAAAACTTTGTAAATAATGTGAACAGGATGTGATTCCAAATTAGCATTTTTTTTTTTTAATTAGAGTGTTTCTAAAGCACTGTATATGGCTTTGCACTTCTGCAGGCATCTCAACCATTTATTTGGATTGATAGAAAATATTCCTATAGATACATTTGTTTTTTCTTAACTGAAAGAGGGCTTAGAAGAATTTAAACAGATGAACGTATGATTCGCGGACCAATAAAAGACTAGACTCTTCTGTCATATCGCTGCTTGCCTAGCTGTTTTCAAAAGCAGTTTTTAAATACCTTGAGTCAGTTTAGAGCAAAGCAATTTATACTTTGCCTGTGTGAGACATGATTCCTTAAATGGGCTGGAGTGCCATTAGTCTCTGCAAAATTGAACAACTGTGGAACATTTTTCCTTCATTTTTTACCCAAGTATATTATCATTTCAGTAATCTCTGTTTTTTTCTTGAAAATAATTGCTCCAAATGAAGTATTGTAGTAATTTGTAGTTTGCTTCCAATCTGGAAAATATTATTTTAGTTTTGGGGAATGACAGGGGCAAAAAAAAAAAAGTAATTAAAGCTCTTCAAACCTTGCTCCCCTGAAATAAATTAACCCTAGGTTCTATATTTGTTCTTGCTAGGAAGGATGTATTCTGAAAAAGCTAAAGCAGGTAACTAGTAGAAAGGGAAAAAAAAACACCCTTTGTTTTTTAAATCATCTTTACAATCACCAGCATAACGCTGAGAAGCTATTAAACAACTGGTGTTTTCAGGCTAGCATTGATTACTGATATAAAAACATACCCCACACAGACCTGGTGAATGAGTCAATAGTGTCGCTTTTCTGACCTTGGTGGTCTCTTAAGGGTTTTGCTAATTTCTGCTCTGAGCAGCGAGAACTTAAAGTAGCTTAATTTTGAGCGTGGTGAAGCCTTCTTTCAAGGGGACAAACTTTGCTGTCTCTAAAGGGAAGGTACGCAGGCCCCGAGTCCTTCATTGATTTCAAGGGTATCGCACCATAGGGCACTAACTATGAAGTATTGTTACTGTTGAACGGAAGGGGGTGATTGCTGGTGCTAGGATTCCTGTTAGGGAAAAGGCGTACAGTTAGGCTGCAGCTGCCTGCAGGACGGGAGCTTGTGCTGTTAGCCAGGGTGGAAGCAGGTCCTGACTGGAATCCCTTGTCTTCCATGGGTCAGCGGCTCCGTGCTTTCCTTGTTAAAAGGGGAACGTTGCTCAGTGTCTGCTGAGAGGGGAACGCGATTCTCTTCAAGCCTTAATGGTGGCTGAAACACACAGTACTGTAAGATGCACTGCCAGCATATTTGGTATTTTAAGATAAATATAGTTTTTTCCTTAGAGATCAAATTCTAGTATTGAAATATTAAGTCTTACTGTAACCAGTTTACTCTTGCGTTGTTTTGGAAACTGAATCCTCGTGCTCATGTTTCATACTGAACACTCTGCTTTGGAAAGTTGTCATCTTCCTTTTCCAGAAGGTATTGTTTGTGACAGTCGGTTTATTCTCCTGCCTTGTGGACTCTGCAGCTGCAGGCATTGCCCTGAGCCCACCCTCGCAGCCAAACTAAACTTGTTCTTTGCTTCCACGTTCATCAACCTGCCACTCATAGCAGTGGATGTAATAAATACCCGCTGGACTTCTAGAGATTGGGTTTAAAAACTTGCTGCTATATTTGGAAACCTGATATGGGTCATGTTAATCGTGCCTTTCATCACTGTTTCTTCTATGTGCCAGAGTTGTCCATGTATATTTTGAAGTAGTCATTAAAACAAATCTGTTCTCAAGTTCTTTCATAAAAAGAGGGGACAGTTCTGTATCTAGAAGACAGTTACTGCTTTATCGTTGCAACAGAAGATCCCTACTTCACGCAGTTCTAAGGCAAGGTATTCCAGTATTATTCTTAAATAAAACTGCTTTTCAGTGTCACTTAAAACCCTCATAATGTAGAGCTTATGCCAGTATGTGCAAAATACCTGCAGTAAGAGTTATGCTAAATAGACTTGTTGCAGTTAAATTTAAGCTACAGAGATGATCAAGTAACTTGTTTTTAGGAATGTACTGCGAAAGTATTTGAACAAAATTGCTAACATGTTTACTGTTGTAAATATTTTAATAAAAAAAGGACACTTCAAACTTTTTTTACACAATTATCTACAATAAAGAGAAATTTACAACCATTTACAAAATGTTCTTAATTTTTTCTTTACTGCCAAGACAGTTAAGATAAACAAAATAAGCATTACATACATGAAGTCCCGGGTTTATTTCACTCTGTATTTATAAAAGGAACAAAGCATCTTGGTGAAGTTCCATCCACATGCTAATGAGATCAAATAGATCATGATGAGAAGTGCGAAGGGATACAAAAGAATAGCTGTGTTCTTCAGAAAGGGCAGTGCTGAAACAGAAGCAACAATGCAGCAAGTAAAAAGCAGCCCTCTTTCAAAAAAGGTGCTTCGTGTAAAATGGCCTCAGGGATAGATGGCAAGAAAAATAGTACAGCTCTGCCCTCCTCCTGCTACCTTTGCCACAGCTGAAAGAGCACTTGGGTTAATGGGTACAGGCAGTGCCCTGGGAAACTGTTTTACCTACTTGCTACAGAATTCTTACCCAATGCAAACATTTTGAAGTAGATTTACAGAGGAACGAGGTCTAGTACAACAAGGGAATAATACAAATTCTCTGGTGGAGAGGTCCAGCTGGCTGGAAATGTGGAGTGGTAAATTTCTATCAAAATACTTTTACCACAAAGAAGAAAACATTTCAACATCCAGCCGAGCCTCTGCTTTACAAATTAATAGACCAAAACCATACTCTTGTTTTTTACTCAAACAAATAGAAAAGAATTGCCATTACTTACCACTGTATCCTAGGAATGTCACATAGATGTAATAGCCAATTGCAATCAGCCATAGTGTATTCCCAACAAAATACCCAATGACAGAATCAGATATGATGACATCTGCAAGAGACAACTGCTCTCAGCTGTTTTGATAGAGCATGATTTTGAAGCAGAGAGCACAAAATATTCTACTTACAGTTGATGAAAAACAGCTGGATAAAATGCAAAATGACTAGAAGTGGGTAGAAAGCATTCAGATGAACGTCAAAGGCATATCCCCACTCCACATCATAGTCTCTGTTCTGCTGCTTCACCAAGTACTTATTAGAAACGAACCTACATGAAAAGATATTTGAGAATGTTAATGTGAATCTATAAAGCCGACTGCCAAAATGTTGGTTTGAGATAGTAAGCCATACGCGAGCCTTTACCCCGACAAAGTATCTGGTAGAAAAATAGGCAGGAATTATGCAGACCAGGCTACTGTTAAAACATTTATGTTAAAACTCTTACATTCCTTGCATTCACCAGGCAGCTGAAATACACCACTGGTAATCCAGGAACATAACTTTTTTTTTTTTTTTAGATAGATCGGTGCTACACTTTATCAACACAGTTACACGTTTTCAGGCAGTGTGCTGCTTTTGTTTGTACACACACAGAGATGACAGCAGAAAAGTGCTTGTACAGGCTCTGTACACCCTGCACAGAGACGGTTTATTTCAGCTCTACAGAAAGGGCGCACTGCAAGGACAGGGGGAGGGCAGGCCAGCACTCTTACGACCAGCCCATTCCTCTCACTGGAAGGAAGCGCTAACGGAACGCGCGCTGCTTGGTGTTACAGGCTACAGAACAAGCCTCAAGACGTTGTTTTCTTCAGCTGAAGTTCTGCTGACATCAGAAAACTTACCCCGTTTGGAAGGGGAACAAGAAGTCAATACATGCTCAGAAATAAGAAGGTTAAGAGCCGCTTCCTCTGGCACTCTTTGTGCCAAGGGCAGGGTCAGAAAAAGGTAGAGCCTGGGCGCAAGGTGAAGCGAGGTAAGAAGGGGTTTAGACTCATCAGGAATAGGGGGAGCTTTTGAAAAAAAAGCCAAAAACAAAGGTGAGCCTGCACTGGAAGAAGGGACTTGAACCAAACTGGAGCCAGGTGACCGGTATTTAGGCCTGCAGGAAGCTGACTAAAGGACACAGGAAAATCAGCAGATGCTGAATTTTCTCCCGTTCAGGAGACTGCATCCAGAGTCACAAATTGCTGGAGGATGGGGAGAAACATTACTATACGCTCTTTCCCAAGCGATTTATGGGTTGCTGGCCCAGACAGAAGTAGGTCAGATATAGACCTTTCATCTAGCAGCTAAAGTTCTACGTGCCTCATCCTGAATTTTGCAATTGCAAGCGGGAATCCCCGAGGTCACTGAAAGGAATCTCTCTCTTTTCCGACTGGCATCAGTTTAAGACGTCAGCTCCAGTACTAAGAACTCTTTCAAGTGCCCTTGCCTTCCTTAAGTTCTTGGTAAAATAAAAATTCTCCCTTTGGTGGCCTCCCCTTGCCACAGCTCAGAAAGAAGACTTGTTTCACGGTTCCCTTGCTGGTGCAGGACACATCTAGAATGTGCTGAGACCCGGGTTATAAACTGACTCGCTACTGCTTCTCCCTTCTGTACGTCTCTGGACATTACAGGATAAAACTGGCAGCAACTATCACCACAGCAACAAAGCCAACAGGCGTGAAATAGAGCAGACATTGCTTGTAGTGGTAATAGCCAAAATCTTCAGCAAGAAGCATGGCTCAATTGTGTATATTGCCCTACTTAAACATAATCATCATCAGGCTTACTTTACTTAAGCTGTTTTAACAACATACAAGAAATTTGGGTTTTTTGATCACCAAATTTTTGATTTGGCATTATTGCTGAAGATTAACCAGCTCAAGAAGAAAGAAAACAAGCTGAAGTGTTCATCATAATACAGACTTTTTGAATGTTCATCTTCTGCAGGAATGTCAGTGAAGAAAAAGCAAAGTAACATTTTGAAACAATTATCAGAACAGCACAGAACCTATAGCAAATACGTACTTTATAATTTTGCCCCAAACAGAGAACCAAGCATCTTGCAAACAGCAGAGGATTGTCTGTGTCTGAACAGCAACACTGAGCTCAGTTTCAGATGTCTCTACTTACCACATCAGAGTTGCAATCAGGAGGCCAACGCCTACGCAGTCTATGAATACAACCCAAAGTAGCAGCTTTATTGTTTCAAAAAACCCCATGTCCAGCACAAATCCAAATCCTACAGTAGACACTGAAAGGAGAAAAAGATTCTTAGAGTTAGCTGTGGAAAAGAAGGCAAGAGATCTTAAACCAATATGTTCTGTTGGGTATACCATTACAAAAGCTCCAACTCCCTTATTATTTTTCTTCCCCAGATTTTCAGTCCAATGGCTCATTTTTTTCCCCCACCAAATACTAGGTATAATGCAATTTATTCATAACATAATCCCTTTCACAGATTGGCGAACAGTCATCTGTACTTGGACTTAATGATACAACAGTAAGTTGTATTGCTCCGCCCAGACTATTTTTTTAAAAATTCCCACAATGCTACAATAGAATATTGTTTTATAAAAGCTCTGTGTTAATCCAAACTGTGCATGCGGTGATACATACTTTTTTTTCAGAGTTAACAGTTTCAATATTACTAACAGCAAAGTGCTACGTAACAGAAGATTAAGATAATGCTTCTCACTGCGTTTTCAATTCAGTCTAAAACTTACATGAGACATTTTGTTTATAGCTTCATTCTGCAATATACAGAATTTCACCAGGGCCTTCATTGTAAAAACAGTCTTTTATGTGTAATGTTCAGATAAACCAAACATCCAGTATTTTTCAACTGAATCATTACTGTGGGGCATGGGGCTTTATTACTGTCTGTAAAGTTACAGGGAACTACATAGTCTGAAACACAATGGAAAGTGAGTTGCAACAGAGAAATTAATCCAGGACCACACAGTATTAGTTACGCATCCTCTGTTTTCTAATTCCCACTTTAACTTCCAAAAGGTTAGGCCACTTCCCCGTATTCTACTTTGATTAAAAGATAATCCATGCGGATTGGTCCTTTTTTTGTGTGCGTGCGTGCATGTGATTAGAAGGGCCGCGAATGTTCATCCCTAAGCTTTCCCTCCCTTTCTCTTACGCTGTCCATTCCCCTCCACTCACCGCAGAGCCAGATACTGAGAAGTACTAAGAAAGCAGGATCGTCCCTTGCCCACTGGTCCTTTGTCTGTTTTCTGTAGTGAAAGTTCCTATAAACCCTCTGTGGTGAAGTAAACAGGTAAAGCATCTGCCAGAGAGCAAACTCGAAGTCCATCTGTCGGAAGTGGAAGAGCCGCCGCAGGTACTTGTAGCGTTTGGCCCCAGCCGTGTGCCTCGCAGCATCCCTGGGGCTCAGTGCACCGTTGCCCTGGCTCCGGGAGTTAACCAAAGCAGTGGGCAGCATCTTCCTCAAGGAGGAATTTCAAAAGACGCCTTTGGTTTTGCACATAAGGAGGCCTAAAAGAATAAATAAATAAATAAATAAATAAAGCCATCACACGATACAGGCCACATCTGCCATACTGAAGTTACAAAAACCGTGCAGGGGTACAAACCATGACACTCACGGGTGCGTCTGCCCTGGCCCGGCAGTCGCTTTTGCTGACTGCAGGGCGGCGGCACGGGGGGAAACTCGCAGCAGGCAGCTCCGCTGCCAGCGCGGCCTGTCAGGCAGCCCCAGCGCCGCGGCCCCCTCTCCCCACCGCCGCGGGGCTCTCTCCCCCCCTTCCCGCCGCCTTCTCGCCATGCCCAAAGCGGTTCGAGGCGCTGACGGGCGGCGAAAGGCCGCAGCGCTCGGCCAGCGGCAGGGGGGAGGGAAAGCTACGGGCCTCCCCGCTCGCCCTTCAGGCCGGCGCCGCCGCCGCCGCCGCCTCAGCGCGACCCGCGCCTCAGCGGGAAGCGCCGCGCCCCCTCCTTCCCTGCCCTCCCCCCCCCTCCCCTCCCCTCCCCTCCCCCCGCAACGGTCACTCCCTGCCAACAGCCGGGCTCGCGCCTCACCAGCTGCCCCGACCCGCGACGCGGCGCGATCCCCCGCCTTCGCCCGCCGCCGCCACCACCCGCAGCCTTCCGGCAACGTCCGCGGCGCAGGCGCTCCCCTCTCCTTCCTGGAGCTGCCNTGCCCTGGCCCGGCAGTCGCTTTTGCTGACTGCAGGGCGGCGGCACGGGGGGAAACTCGCAGCAGGCAGCTCCGCTGCCAGCGCGGCCTGTCAGGCAGCCCCAGCGCCGCGGCCCCCTCTCCCCACCGCCGCGGGGCTCTCTCCCCCCCTTCCCGCCGCCTTCTCGCCATGCCCAAAGCGGTTCGAGGCGCTGACGGGCGGCGAAAGGCCGCAGCGCTCGGCCAGCGGCAGGGGGGAGGGAAAGCTACGGGCCTCCCCGCTCGCCCTTCAGGCCGGCGCCGCCGCCGCCGCCGCCTCAGCGCGACCCGCGCCTCAGCGGGAAGCGCCGCGCCCCCTCCTTNCCGTCCGTCCTTCCTTCCTTCCTTGTCCCGCCGGAAGCGGCGGCAGGGCTGGGCGAGCCAAGATGGCGGCGGCCGCGGGTAGCGGCGTCTGGGTAGGCCGCAGCGAAGCGTAGAGCTGGCCTCGCCGCCATGCCCAAGTACTACGAGGATAAGGAGGAGGACGGGCGGGCCTGCGGGGGGGTGAGGGAGGACCTGCGGCAGTGCCTGCTGGAGAGCCCCTGCGTCCTGCAGGTGAGCGCCGCCGCCCTCCTGGGAGAGCGCCCTGTAGCCCTCGGCCGTGCCTCGTCGTTGCTGCGTTGTCCCGTGTTTCCCCCTGCCGGGTCGAATCCCGAGGGAAGCGCGCCCTGAGGTCCGGGCCCGGCGCAGGGGGAGCCGCTGATCTGAGGGGGCTCCCGCCGCACCCCGCGGGGCCTTCCCGGCCTGGGGGTGTCTTCTGGCGGGGGAAAGGCGCTGCTCGGGCCGGGGGCGCCGAGTGCGGCTCTGGGCGGGGAGCGGCGGCCTCCCGCTGGCCAGAACCGGCCCTCGGGGGAGAGAAGATGGTCTATTGTCCCTTTCAAGCTTGTTAATTCGTGCTTTAAGCAGGTTAACAAATAATAATTTAAGAAGCAAGCGTAGCAAGTCACCGTACTATAGCGAAATCCCGAGTGAACCTTGTCTGAAGTTATTTTGGTGTCTCTTTGACAAGTTGCAGAAATCCATTAAGATTTTAATGCTTTATTTTTCACCTAACAGGAAAACAAAAGCCCTAAGCAATGTTTGAGGGAAGGACACTGTAGGAGTTTGCAAATGACATTTTTTGCATGCAAAAGATCGATGGTAAGTGTTTGTGGTGTGCTTTCTGCTAGCTGCCTGGATGCTTTCTGTCCTTTTCCCTGTTTTCTGACGAAAACTACTTTAATTCAGTAAAGCAGATGCTATTAAGCAGAACAGGCCTTGCCTTTGAATTCCATTTAAAATACAGATGTTGTGCACTGTTCTCATGAAGAAAAAAATCATAGATTGTGAAAAAAGATTGTGTGGAAAAAGCATGTTTAAATTTAATCAGGTTGTGCATGTGACCCATAAACGAGGTAGGTGGTTTTATGACTTCTTTATATAAAGGTTTGGTTTAAACAGTATTAGTGGATCAGGTAGTTGTAGGATATTGATAAGCTAATTTTTGTCTGTCAGGAAAGAGCATTTAAGTGAAAAGGGAGTCCTACTGAAACAGACTTCCACTGTTGAAGCAGGCTCTTGCATTCATCACTTTGCTTGGAGGACTTGAATTCATGATAAAGAACAATTTTGGTGTTTTTTAAGATAGTGAGTGAAATATGGTCGTGAGAAGCCAGTTGTAAAAATGTGGTTAGATAAAGTTTCCCCAATTTTGATAGGAGTTCCTTGTCTAAAAATATCTTGTTTCCATAAAACTTCAAAAATTCTAAGCATCAGTAGTGTAGGGCTCGTTTTTATTTTTAGCCGATTTGACACATAATGAAGAATATACAGCTGAAACTGTACTTAGAATTTTTTTGCATTCTGTATTTTTGCTGAAGTCATACATAGCAGCTTTTTGTACCTCTCCTACATGAACTGTATTCATCCATAAGGTGACAAATGATCATTTCTATGGATGGGAAAAAATGTTGTGTATTTAATGCTTGAAATACCAATAAGACCTTGCAGTAGCAATATATATATATATCTCCAGATGATGGGCCTGTGTTTCTGTCTGTAGGTTGTTAAGGGAGCCTGATGAAACAAAAGTTTCATGCAGGAAGAGGCCTGGCTCTTGTATGATTCTACTTAACTGCTCCAGATTCTAAGGCTGGAGAATGACATTTTTCTTGTACTGTTAACTCTGTAAGTTTCAATAATTGTCCTCTACCAAATTTGTCACTTGGTATAATGGTGAGGCTTAAAGAGTATTTAAAAACAAGTTAGACACTAAATGTAGATGTAATTTACAATTACATGTAAATGTAAAATGTAAAATCAATAGGGATTTTACCTAAATGCTATTTTTTTTGTAAGGAAGTAAAATTTCTTCTCATATAACTTTAGTGCACTTATGTTAAGTGTAAAATATTAAAGTAGGAGCAAGGTTGAGAATGGAAGCTGCTTGGTTATTGTACAAGCTGTGCCATCGTTACAAATTTTGCTGCAGTTCTGAATCCTGAAAGAGGGTTAGTTGATGGAGGTAAAAGATGCCTCTTCAGTGTAATATCTGAATATGGCTGAATTGCAATCTGTAACTGACATCTTCAAGACTGACTATCTAAATTCAGAAGAATTCTCCCAAGGTCAAACTATGTTTTTCTGCTTCAGTGGGAAAAAACTTACAGTTTATCTTCAGAAAGTGCTGCACCATAGCTGTTATCTTAGCTTTACTTCCATTTTTTGCCTTCCGTTAATTGCTTTTTTATAAGTGCCAAGAAGAAACCCCTAAGAATTTACAAGCTGAGTATTATGTCAGTTTTTACTGGTTGTGTTTTTTTTCCCCAGACACTTCTTATATTTAAGTTATCTCTGTCCTCACTGACATTTGCAGTGACTCCCACTGTGACCCAATCAGAATTTTTCCTCCTTCTGCTTCTCTGTTGTTTGGAAAAACAGATCTAAGCAGTTTTACACTACCTGGTTTTCATGTGTTCCTCGCTATCCCACTGTGCTGTTCTGTCATTTGTTGTTGCGCTGTTTATTTTGGAATGCACAGGATGCACATAACATTAATTTTGTGTGAGATTTAAGATAATACAATGTCTGTTTCTTTGGAAGAACCTTATGACTTGTTGGCTACGTCACTGATTTTCTTTACAATGACTTCTGCTTTATTCTGTGCTTTCTACTGATGTTACAAAGTGCCAAGATAGCACAAGCACTCTAAAGTATTTCTTTTGCAAAATGTGTGGTTTTAATATGTTGACTTCAATTTTCAGTTGGATACCAGGGCAAGATTCAGAGGAAGGAAGGGATACTGAAGTCCTGTGAAGAGAGCCAGCTGTGGGAAATCAGGGTTCATCAGCACTTTAAGCAAAACAGAGACTAAAGTAAGATGATTGTATCTGCTGTGTCCTTTCATGCAATATTTTCATGGAAGGTATCTACTCCTGAGTACCGCAGTACATTGACCCGGATGTGCATTTAAATGTTAAAAAGAAGCCAAGAATTAAAACTGCAAGTTCTGGCCAAAATGGGTACTTGTCGCACGCTTGCAATAAAATACGTAAAACCCAGAATAAGCTGCAGAAGTTACGATTCTCTTTCGAAGTGAAGTTGTCTTTTGTGGTTTTACTAATTCTGATCATGTTCTAGTATTACAAATAGTACAAGATATGGAGCTGGGAGTTCACTCCACTGGTATCCCAGGGGGTCACTCTGGATGGAGCTGTTGTCAGAGATGACGGGTTGATCGAGGTTGTGAAATGTATGTGCAAGCTGCTTCCTCCCCGGTTGGTTTGTTACCCAATAAACCTGCACTAATGGGTAGGGGTGGTGGTGTTTTTGTAGTGCCGCGTACACAAGTATGACATCTCTTTCCTCTTGCTACAAACTCCTTTTAATACGATGACCGATGTACATGGTTATTAGCACAATCTAGTCTTGTTGAACTACTAGATTAAAATTTGGTTACTCTGAGTTAAAGCGTGTTTGATTTATCTTTTGGTCGTCTACTTGTATTGTCACAAGTACAAGAGAAATACATCGTTATTCTAGTCAATGACTTGAAAACTGTATGCCAGGATGTAACTAATTATATATCTTTGGATGAGGGAGGAGAGGATTTCTCAGGCCAACAGTTATGGAGACTGTGGCTGCTCTTAGTGTGTTCTAGAAGTAATTTGCAAGAGTATAAATTCTTCTGAGATGACCCTCGATGACCTTTCTGCATTATTTTCCTAGCAAGCATATAAATAGTAATCCAGACATATGTACAAATGAGGGATGATCGTCCGGACTTTATTGTGTTTATCAGAAGTTGTGCTCCACAAATCTACCTTGTGAGCATTTCTCCTGTTTTTAATTTGTTACTTCTTTAAATTCTTTGGTTACGTTTACGGGTGTAAAATGTTTGAACTGCCATTCGTATTCATTTAAATTGTAACTAGTTTCTGCTCTGTATACTTCTTAAGACTCTTGCTTTAGAATTTTTTTGTGCTTAAGTCAAATTTTATATAGTTTCATAAGTTCTAAAACAGCTGCAATGAAAAAGCAAAGAAATTGAGCTGGAGATACAATGAATACTGCTTTGCTTTCCTTCCATCAAGGATGACTGTGGCAGTACGACAGTGTTCTTTGAGACATAAACAACATCTATCAGTCTCTAGTGCTTCACCTTGGTAAGGAAGAGGGATTTATGGGGGTAACAAGCATTAAATAGTACTTAAGCCATGACAGTGACCAATACTTACTACTTCTATTTAAGAACTTGTTACTGAAGAATATTTCTTTTTCCTTCCTTCAGTGTCTCTACCTCCTTCCCTGCCTTTTGAAGCCTTTAAAAAATAAATGGTAGTGTAACTTCTATGCGTGGAAACTCAAATAACTTCAGACAAGCTAATTAGAAATAAGATTGGGAAACGGTGAGAGGAGAGAGAGTTGTAGTAACTTCTTTTCTTGGCTAAAGCCTGCAGCCATGTGGCTAATTTACATTTAGTCTGAACAGATGCATGCAACACTTAACTGTTGGTAAAATTGTTGACTTCAGTGAATGAGTGCTTGTTGGTTATTTAATTCTGTCTGTCTTAAGCAACTGCTCTGTGACCAGTCAAAGTATGTTTATATTCCTTGTATGTGTAGGATTTTATTTTTGCAGTTATAAATCAACACTGATTTCACATTTTCGTGCTGTTTATCATGTGAAAGCTAATTCATTTGTTGAAATGCTCTAAACTTCCTATGTTTTCCACAGCCTCGTTACCATATTATCTCTTTACTTATACTGGAACCATAAATTGATGGTCTATAAGGGTATTCTTTGCTTAGCACCCTAATTTCAAAGTATTACTTATAAGGCTTCTCCATGGGGGAAAAAAAAAATGTAAAAAAGGGAGTGAAAATAAATTCAAGCCACTTGGGAGGTAATTAAATGTCAGTTAGAGAGGAGAGTGGGAATGGTATGTGGTTTTGGTAGTCAAGGACACTTCCATGGTCTGCCCTGCAGCAGGGGACTATAGGCTTGACGGTTCAGGTGGTCTGTTCCTTCCTCAGCCATAATCACTCGGCCTCAACTCATGGTGCGGCAGCAGCTCCTTTTGGAAAGGAGCAGACAGATAACAGATCATAAGACAGGTAACTAGTTAAAGTCATTTTTAGTAGTTGGCTTGATCCAGCGGAGATTGAGTGTTAGAATTGAATGCAGTGTTTGCTATTAGACATTTAAGGATTTAATAATTAATTTATCAGAATGCATGTATTATTTGATCCAATAGAATCTTAGCGTCAAAACTTCCTAACGGTTCAGTAAGCTATCTAGGACAGTATAAAAATGCATATAATATGTATCAAAATACTGACTTGCTTCAGAGACTGTCATTGTCCAGTTCCAGTATTGGGTAACATAATATTCTGTCTGAAAATGACTAATTACATAATTGCCTTGAGACTTCGAGTACTGTCCTACTTGAGAGCTATTAATGTTACTTGTGTGAAAAAGAATTTGTTTCATTAATGGAAAGCCCTAAGTACTATAAATGTGGGTATATTATTCCACCTTTTTTCCTAATACACAAAATGTTTTTATTGGAATATATTGATATTTTTAAGTCTCATTCCATGTGCCACACCGCTGGTTTTATTAAATAATACATATTTCTAGTCTACGGTAGATTTTGCGAGACTGAACGTGTAATGTAGTTGAATCTGTGAAATTGGCCTGCTGAGGACAAAAGGTTGAAATGGCACCAAAGGTGTCTTAAATGATTTTGGAATCAGAGGTATATGCAGTGCTAATAATTTGTATTGAATAAGTACAGGACATGGTTTGCAAAAACCTTTCACTGCTGCTCTAATTTCTCCCGCTTGTTTTATGTGGTGGCAGAGTCAAAGGGTGTTGAACGCTGTCAAGATTCACATCGCAGACTGGCTCTGACAGTGTTAGGACTTGTCTGTGTTACTACATCTAGTTTCATCAATTAACATGTTCTCGCTGTGGTCCAATCCTGCAGATGTGTGTATATTTACGTAGCTGTAAACACATATTGCAGAACTACTCACATGTTTATTATGATTAAAAACAGGCCACAGTCATATACTCTGGTTTGAAAATTCTTTAGGTCATTTACTCCGTTCTTTCAAGTTAGTATGAAGTGATAAGCGTATTGTTTAAGCAGAATCTGTTTAATGAAGGCCTGTGCGTACATATATTTAAAAGTGAGAGAAAAGGGTTGGCGTTTAACAAGTATGCGCGCATTTATTGTCTTAAGTTATACTCTTAAAAGGAAAGACAAAGCATCTTAAAAAAAAAAAAAACCCACCCTACAAAAAAACCCCAACCAAACAACTTCTGAAAGCTTTTCTGCTTCCAGAATGCGTGCATTTGTATTACAGAGAGCTTCATTATTCACTGCTTGTCATAAGAAATTGGTCTTGTATTCTCTCTTCACTTTTAAATTTCTGGGGAGTAGCAGGTTGGATGATATGCTTTTTTCCAAATCAAACTTTTAAAATAATACTATTATTTCGGTGGAAGCCTGGAACAAACCAGACTGACACCTTCTGCTCATAAGAAGAGCACTAAGGGAAATCATCTTCTAAAAATGCAGCCACAGAACGTAGGCGGCAAGCAGTATCTGTTGTTTAAGCCTTTGGTTGGAAAACTTAGAAATACAAAACTGTAGCAGCTTTTTTGACATGAATTTCACAAGTACTCACGCTGCCCTAGCACTTGATATCTGGTCATTTAGAATATGTAAAATATGTATCTCATTGTCTAAAGCTGAAGAGCATGACAGAGTTTAATTTCCACCCTAAACTACAGTTGGCAGAACAGTAACCAGAAGCCTTTAGATCCTTTCTCCTTTTTCTCTTTCCAAATGTGCACGCTGAATTGTTTGTCTCCAGCACGGTTTTGCTACAAGTATCTTCAGAAGATTATTAACCAGTTGTTTCTGGAAGTGGTACGCTCCATGATGACTTGATCGACTCACTGTAGGAAAAAAAATTCAAGAAGCTGCTCTCTATATTTACAGAAGTGGACTATGTTTTCAGGATTTAAAGTAGATTGATTAATAACGTCCTTAAACATTGAAAGGAGAGGAAGGAACAAGATTAGCATTTTAATAGCTACTTAATGATGTCAGTAGCAAGTGATGTTTTTCAAATAGTAACGTATTTTACTAGATAAACATTGAATTATTTTTTATATCAAGCTGAGGTTCATTCATCCTAATGAAAGCTTTCATGTGCCATATTCTTTCTTTGCTTGTAAGTACTACTGGGCTGCAATGAAGTGGAAAGGTTAAAACCTTAAAAGATTTTTAGTAACAGAGGAAATGATACAAGCGAATCTCTGACTTAGAACAAGATATCCAAACCTGTTTTTGCAATATTGCTACTATTACTTTAAAAGGAGCTAGGGAAAAAATAGTGAATATAGAAATTGGTTTGTAATTAATAAGTTCCAATGATAAACTGTGCTACTGTATAACTGTATTGTGTTGTCCCTTATCATCATGAAGGATGAGGAATATAGAATTTTTCTGCCAGTTTATGGCAGGACTTTTTAAGGGCTTTTTTGGTGGGGGAAGTTTTGAAGTCTTTCTGGTCCATAGGTCACAGAGGTCTAATATTCGTTAGCTATTGCTTGTCTCAGGCTTTTGATTCTGTATCAGCCATACTGCTCTAATGGCTATAGCAGGATGCTTTCTGGAAATCTGGGTGAGAAGAAATCTGTTACAATCGTCGGATTGCTAGCATACTCGGGAAGATGAAGGTAAACAGAAACTGATTATCAGTTGTCTAAAATTTTGCATCGCTCAATATAGAGACAGAGACTACGTAAAGCTCTTTATCAGCTGAGACCTGATACCCAGTGAAGTGTCCCTTCCTGCTTTATATTAGCAGTTAAGAGAGTTTAATACCCTTCATCTAGTCTGACCTCCTGTGAAGGTTAACTTTTTATGCTAGAGAAGGGCATTGACTCTTGAAAAGGGCAAAAAATGTAATCTGTGTCTTCATTTGATAGTATATTTCAAGAGCTAGTAATCCCTCTGTTAGAAGCGTGTTTGGTAATAAGAATTTGACTTCATCTTCCACTTACAGAAAGAGGGGAGGGGATGGATCTGCAAAAGAGGTCAATAGTATCTTGTATTTCCTTGCTGGGAATGCATTTAAAGCTAAAAAACCACTCAATATTTTTTGATGAAATGCATGGATGACATCCTAAAATCTTGTGTTATGCTGGTCTTCCTTAGTTCCCTCTCAAATTTGTCATCTCCTTTTAAGAAGGATCTAGACCCTGGTTATAGCTCTTTTTTTCGGGGATTTGTATATGGGTAAGATCCCCTCTTCTTTCTTTGTATGCTATTGATTGTGCTTCCAAGATGCATGTCACATTTTGTCACAGTGTTAAGTTGGGATCTCGCATTCAATTCCTTGTCCGTTATGACCCTGATGCCTTTTTCAGAGTCAACAGTTTTTCAGTCTTCTCTTTTCCCAGTGTTCAAGGTTCAGCTTTGTATTCTTTTCCCGGATGTATAACCTGAGATATATATAACCCCGTTCGGACAAGTAGGTTTTGAGGTTTGTTACTTAGGTTTTCTTAACCAAACCAATCTGTAATCTTACCAAAAAGTGAGGAAAGTGAAAAACCTGCCTGCCCTACCTGTTCCAACCCCGTTGGCTTTTCTCTTCTCCCCCGTCTCCCCGGATGACTCAGACTGCTCTGCCTGTAAGTGACCTGGTTGTTTTCTGTGTCCTCCCTCAATGCTGGTGCAACACCAGCGCCCTTCTGGTCTGTTGGGGTTTAGTGCTGGTTTGATTTACTGATGCTAAGTGAGCATCAGTAGTAAACGCCGTTCTTCCAGTATCCTAGGTGGGGAGTTGCCCAAGCCTGCAGGTTTTTAAAAGCTATCGTGGCTGATGATGATTAAAATTGTCATCAGCTACAAATAAGATAGAATGTTTTGTCCTTCTTTAACCCTGTTGAAATCTGTTTCAATTGAGGGCTGCTAGTCACAGTGTCTACTTGCTTTCTAGCCTGTTCTGGCCAAGTATATTTAACATTTTTATGAGAGGACGGCTTTAAACTTGCATGGTATGCAGAGGAACTCCTATTTTCAGTCTCGTTTTTGTTTAAAAACATGGCGTGGTTCATTAGCGTTGTGCTAAATAATGACTAAAGATAAATGCTAAAAATCACATGTTTGACTAGGCATTGCAAATAAGCTCTCCTGTGTAAGTTCTGACTGATTATTTTTTTTTTTGAAATGGAAGTGCTTGGATCAGTCCTGCCACAGTGGAATTTCGCCACTGACAGGTGGAAAGAAAAATGAAAAATTCAGGTGGCATCTCCTGGCTTCTCCATCCAAATTCAGATCAAAACGGGGGCTTGAGCCGGCAGCTTCCAGCACCAGGGAGCTGCAACAGGCAAATTAAAATTGTCACACTAGAGTGGTGTTGGGACTGACTCGACTGGTAGTTGGCAGTGGTCCCCTGCCGATCGCCCACAGTTGGCTGGAGGCAGCCGGACAAGCGTGTCGGCCTGCGTCTCACCGATTTCCCCCCTCCAGCGTGTTCCCTGCGTGCTGGGACCCCTCGCACACCTCCTGGGAGCTCCCACGGGGCGGCTCATGGTAACCCATCTGCTCCTTGGCATTTGCGTACCCTGCAAGAATAATGGAGCGAGCCAGAGCTGGACTCTGACCTCTTCTTGCCATCGTTCAGATTACGCTTAACACTGCTCCGGCAAGTTAAATCCCCCGTTGACAGCAGGGCGGTATTGGAAGTCGGTTAAGAAGTGGAGCCCTGACTCCGGCTATCCAGCCATTTCAAGATGTGTAGCTGGTTGAGCCAGCTATCAAGTAACTTCCAAGTGTGGCAAATGAATAAGGACGAATGGAGGAAACGCTGTGACATTTTTATTAGAAAAGAAACGATCCGGATGATTATCTCAAATTACTTGGCCCAAGCGCCACCGCTTGCAGTGTGGGTATTTCTCGAACCCGTGAGGTTTTCGTTTTCAAGATCCCCAGCGCCTGGCTGCAGATGAAGATAGGAGAACGCCTCAGTTTCTGCATTTTTGGGTCCGTCGGAGCGGGAGATGACAAAGCACGAACAAGCCGGCTGCTCCCCGGCTCGCTGGGAGGCCGGAAGGCTTATCAAAAACCGGTTTATCTCAGCCGGGGCGGGAGGGCCGTGCCAGCCTTGCTGTGGCCGTGCCGTCCCTCCCCGTTACGTGCCGCCTCCGCCGTTACCCCCCGCGCGGTGCAGCGGGACGCGGCGGCGGCGGCGGGGGGCCGGGCCCCGCGCCGGGGCGGGGCCGCCGNNNNGGAGGAACGGGAGGGGGGCAGCGGTGCCGCGCCTCGTCGCCAGCCGTCGCTGAGGGCGCCCCGTCGCGCACGGCCGGGCCCCCATCTTGGGGAGGCCCCGGCAGCCGGGTTTAGCTTGGTGCGGCGGTGGGGGGCTCGGTCTGCCGTCATCCGCAGCGCGGTGCTGCGCCCGGCGGCGCTGCCGGGTGTGCTGCTGGCGCTGGGTTTTACCGAGGGTCGTCCCGAGCCTCCGCCGGCCGTGCCGGGTGTACATAAGGGCGTACAAACAGCTGTCTTGGGAAAAGATGCAAGAGTGAGCCATCAGAAAGAAAAAAAAAAAAAAAAGATGATGTCGCTTTTAATTTGTTATTGAAGCCCGTGCTTGAAAGCTCCCGTGCATTCCCGTTCCCGGGTATTTTTATGAGATCCGTGCTTTTCGATATTACCCCAGACGCTGCTTTTATGGCTTTGTGCCGCGGCGGGGCTGGCGGGCCCCGCGTCCCTGTGACATGTTGTCATCTGCCGTGGTGGGGTGACCCCGAGGCGCGGTGGTGTGGTGGGGGCCCTCGGTCGCGCTGCGCCCTCCACACCTGCGTGCTTTCGTGCTCAAAAAAGAGTGGCGGAAACACTTGCGTGTGCAGGAGGCCCCATCCTGAGGTGGGACTGTCCCTTCAGGGTTGCTGGCAGCGGTGTGAAGAAGTGAAGATCGGAGGGTCCGTTCACCATGGCTGGCTGATGACATGGGGTGCATCCGTGCCCCCCCGGTGAGCTCTGCTTTTTTGGCAGCGATGCCGTGGTTTGGGGAGTAGGGATTGAAGAGCAGAGCTCGCCGAGTGGAGTGCGCTGTGGAAAGCGATAGGACGTTTAAGAACGTTTAACCTCCCGTAATTTATTCCAGACCCGCTTTTATGGTTCCTTTCCCATGTAGAGAAGCCTTAAAAGGAAACAGATTGTATGTTTAGTTTGGTGCATATTTCAGATTTTTGCCCATTTATTAAGTTAGAATATGGTTGTGAAACACAGTAGAACTGCTTTTGCGCTCTCCTTGCAGTACTGATGCACCATCATCCACTTCTCATGGCTTTGATGGAGCAGCGTAAGAATGAAGTTGTAGCTTTGGCCCAGTGGCATACGTTTACGCCCATATGACGAGGAGAGTCAATATATGCTGGTTAAAGCTCGGCATGGGCTGCACGTGCTGCATAGATGGTAGATGGGCTTCTGCCTGGCCAGTCAGGCACCGCAGTGACAGTAACTCTCCCATCTGCAGGCCGATATCATTCTTTCTGCAGAAGTCTGTAGTACTGAGCTTGTCTAGGTTGGCAGCAGAGAGCTGGCTGGGAAGGTCTTGCTGGGTTACTTTTTAAGTAACAGAAGCAGAGGCTCTTGTATGTTTGCATGCCCTCAAACTCTAAAGCAAGGGAGATGAGGTAGCAGAACCCTGTTGTCCTGGAAACAAGNAGCTCTTAAGTTAAAAACTTATTAAGGTTTTTCCTGCTTCTGGAGTTTTTAATTCAGTGGGTTACCTTGCTTGTAGGAACTCAGAGAATGCAATACCTTGCCAATGTTTTCACGAGTCTGACTCTCAAAGCAAATGTTAGGTCAGAGCAAATGGGGAGGGATATATGTATTTTTGGCAAGAACTTGAAATTCAGTGTTTTTAAGTTTAGAAGTTCTGGCACTTTCCAAACTTTGAGGTGGGTGTGACCTCTTTTATTCACTGTTCCCTGCTGGCAGTACCAAGTTGTTACCAAATCACGATTTCAGTGCTGCTTTCAGGTGTCTGTTATGTAGGCCATATGCATTTTTCTTGATACATAACAACTTTGCCTGTGATTTAATTTATTTTAACGAGCTAATTTTAACTTCATCTATAGTGGGTGGTAACACGTTAGGGACCCATGGAGAAACAAAGAACTCTGCCAAAGTGTGGCAAAGGAGGCATGTGATCTTCAGATGGTGTTTGGCTCCGTTACTGAAGACAGTGATCACACCTCTGCAGAAACTTATTCACTTCTGTCTCGCTTTCTGTCAGCTGAGACAGAAAGCTGTGCCCCTACTAGGGCAGTAGAGTTTTTCGTCTTAAGATATCAGATATATTGAAGGTTGGACGTCCTCAGCCATCTCTTAGACCTGTTCAAGTCCAGTCTGTTTGCACAGATGCTGTATTAAATGGAAGAAATTCTTCCTGTGGACTAAAATGACTGCTAGAAGAGATGGTTGCTCTGTTTCCTATATGTTCTGGGCTCCTTAATCTCCATATTGTATTGGAATTAGGCAGGAAAACAATGCAGCCAAGGATCCCCTTTCGGTTCTTGTTTCCTTGTTAAGATTTAATTCAGACTTCTGGCATGTATTTTGTTACAGCAAATTTTAATTACCTAATTGCTAGTGCATAAGATGCACCTTTAGAATGTAAGAATACCTGTTGGACCTCCTTTGTAGATTACTTTGTTGGAAAAACTTCCCCATTTCTTGCCTGGATGTGGAGAGCAATTGCCTTCCTTGGAGATGAAGTTTGAAACCTCTACCTGTTGTCCTTGAAGAGAGGTAAAAGAGCAAATAACGCAGGCAGCATAGCTCAGAGCTCTGTCTTACGCATCCTTCGCTTCTGCTTGTCACTTCCCTTCCTGCTTCTTTTCTGACAGACTGAATTTCCTCTCTATTGTTGGATTATCTACCTAATCTCAAACAGACATCCTTTGCAGAAATGTTGTTGGAAAATGTTGACCTTGGAAGAAGAAAGCTTTGGGGTGTATCTCCCTCATCCACATCACTCAGGCAGACAGGCATAGCCTCAAATGTGTTTAAATCGCCCCTATTGCTGATTAACCTAATACAATAAGCTCTTTACTATAGATGAAGTTGATTCTTCTGGCTTTCAGATAGAAGGAGGATTTTTCCCTTTCCCGCTTCACAGCCACTTCCCGCTACCACTCTTCTCCTTCCTTTGCTTCCCATGTTCCGTTCCTCTGTAGCTGTCTGCTTACTGTAAGGGAAGCATCACCACAGATTGGCAGTGTGCAAGGCAAAACCAGAGAACAACCAGGGCAAAGCAGGCTGAGAATGAAGCATGGACCAGGTGAAGTAAGGAAAATAACAGGGACATTTGTAAATCAAGGGCGTGACTGAGAGGAGGGCGTGTGTCCCAGCTGCACAGGGGAGTGGTAGGGTCATAGCCGGCTTTTGTGGTTTGTATGGCACGTGGTAAGGGAGCTGTGAACGCGATAATGGAAGGCAAAACTCGCCAGGCTTCCCAGGCAGTTACTGCTGTATTTTCCCTGTTTCAGAAACTGGGGTTAATGACGTTGCACCAGCCAGCACAGGTAGACGTTGTGCTCCTGCTTCTGTCAGCCTGTTGAGCCTGCCACTTTTCTGTCCCTCGCAGAGAAAAGGGAGGTAGGTGCCAGCTCTGCAGAAATATGGTTAGCACTTCTTGAGAAAAACATGTGAAAGCTGCAATAAAATGTATTCAATCAGCAAGAAGGATGTCCCTGGCTGTTTATACTTCCATGGAATGTGAATTTCTTGAATTTATGATATTTCTACCAAATACGCAATAAATAGAAAATAGGGAAATTAAAGTACCAAGGTACATCCTAACTCGGCTAAAACCATCTTGATGAAATACAAGAAAGTAATATAATTTTCCCCCCTAATCTCCAGGCAAGTCGAGATCTTGATCTTAGCTGGAGACTTTCTGTGCAGCTTGTAATACATGAGCAAGGATTTCTCTGCAGTTGAGGTTTGTGAATGTGTGTTTATATCCAGTAAAAGTACTCACTGCATACAGCAGTGAGGTATTGCTAAGACCTTGTATGAAATCAGCAGGAAATTTTGAAGAAGACACTGACATTCTAGACCTGGCCCACTCAAGAGAGTGTAACCGCTTTGATGTTCTTGTATTTCTCACGAAGGCCTGGATCTTGGTTGTGGCCTACTGCTCTGCCATGCTAACAGAGAAGTCTTGTGTGAGAGTTGATGCTCTCTAAATACAGCTCTACCAGTTTGTTGCAGGCAGAACAGATTTTGTGGAGGAGATAACGTAGCGAGGTGGAAGGGAATAGCATGGGAGAAAAGGAGTGTGGATATAGATGTGGTAAGTGAAGGGAAAGGGATGGGGAGGATGAGAGAGTAGATGGCATATACAGGAAAGAGGAGAGGTAGTGATGGAAAATGCATCCAGTGTGTTTCTGATCTGTATTTCATAGCATTTGCCAGTGGAGCACTTTAAAGTTGTGGTTTCTGCAAATCACTGGAGGAGTTCTGAACCTGTGGCTCCAGCTGGTGTGTGCCTGGGGAGAATGCAGAAGCATGGGCTAGGCTTTAGAGCTGGGCTTCCCTAGCAGCTGCATCCCGAATATGGGCGTATGGGAAGTGAGCGGGGCTGTGATGGGAAGTGAGTGGGGCTGTGCCACACTGAATGAGGACCTGCAGAAAAAGGCTTGCTATGGGGTTTGCATGCTGTTAACTCCCATTGCTAGGTAAGATGCTTTGAAGAAGTTGGGGTTGTCTGCTCTTACAAGCATGGTTATTTCTATCTTGCTCAAGAAAATAGTATGTTTTACCACCCATCTAAACTTTTATAAGAATAATTATTCTTTCCACCGTATGACTAATTTTAGGAAGTGTATATGTACAGATGCTGCACATATTTGGAAACAGTGCACCTCGGTTCCTTGGGGCAGCTTATAGCTAAGGTACCCTTCCTGCAGCGTAGCAAACTGTACAGAATTCTGCAAATAAAACCAATGCCTGTGAGTGCCTCAGTTCGTTCCTTTTTTGCAAAGCTAAGTAGTACAGACTAATTCTGTGCTTGAATAACTTCTTTACTTGGCGGTAGCCTGCCATATCACTGAGTTTTCTGTAACTTCCTTCCAGCCACAGAAGCACATGCAAGCAAAATGAACTGTGCTTATAAAGAATTTGACGCCTGAAATTTCTCCTTGCAATGAGTAGGACATGTCTCTAAGGTAGAAATTATAGCTAACAGTGGAGGCACAGAGGATGCTAGACTTGCTGAGAATTTGTTCTTCCACTCATACTCTGTCATTAAATCTGTTGTGTTGGGGAAAGCGGACTGGAAAGCTGAGCTTACTGCTAGTGATAGGCATTGGATCTTTCTGTAACTCCAGTTTGTGTTTGTTTCAAGCCTTGACCCTTGTCAGTCTGAAGCCTGGATTCAGGCTTTAGAAGAATTTTTTGATAATTGCCCAGTCTTTTGAGTGTTATAGTAACACTACAGAATTAAATTGCTTTGTATAAGGTGTCTTAAAAATACTTGCCTCCTTGGAGTCCCCTCTGTTCTTTTTCCAGCTCCATTTCTACATTTTCTCTGTGAAGACCAATGTTAAAGCAATAGTTTTTCATAGTTTTCTAAGACTCTAATTGTTCATCATGCTCTTTCCAAAAACAACGTGTGGGGTTTTTTTTTCAGTGTTGCTCAGAATAAAGTAGTTATTGATAGGTGCTCTAAAGATTTTTTTTCTTTTCTCTTACCCACCTGGATTTCTGTGTGCGTCTTGCTGCATTTTGTCTCGCCACCAACAGTTCTGTTGATCCTGTAGCTACTTTTTACATTCACTAGGCTGGAAATTACTGCCTCCCACAGCAGGGCAGGTGGAACGAAATGTGTGCCCGCGCTTCAGCAACTTCAGTGCAAAGTTCAACGACTTAATTTAAACTGCTGGTTTGACGTTTCTAGAGTGTTCACTTGATCTGGTCCATTGGCTTTGCTTGGGAGGCCATACACTTGAACAGCAGCATGGTAGTATCTTGAGTGACCAGAGCTACTTGCTGAGCTGTGTGCCATTTTTCTGTTACATTTTTGCCACAAAGCAGTAAGTATTAATCCATTGTTAATTCTGATAGCAGTTCTGTGAATATCAGAATTTACTGAACATTGCAGCATTTGTTTAAAAAAAGGTGCTTGTGTATTGTCTTGTGGAACATGCTACATATAATATGGAAAATCTGGGATAACTCTACCTGTCCAGGTCCAGAAGTCTGTAGAGCATCTCAGGTGCTTTGTAAGTATGGACATTATCTGTACAAGAGAATTATATTGTGGGTGTCTTATCTCTTCTAGTTTTTATGGGTCACTTTTCCAAATTCAAACTTGTACGGTATCACACACAGATATAGCAACAATTAATATGAGACCAGCAGATAGTAATAATATCAGTAGAAAAGTCAATTATGTCTAGCCGTGTTTAAAAGTCAGTTTTACAACTGGAGGCTAGGAGGTAGTGTCATGTGGCACTTAACTCCCCGTGGACTCATCAACTTGCTCTGCTGTCCGGTCGCGTACTTTTAGAAACGTGGATGAATGTGGTCCTTGAGGTTTTCTAGTGATCATTACTTTTGATCCCAAAGTGTGGGTGGGCCATCTGTCATCATTTGTGGGATTGGGAGAGATATTTGTCACTGTTAGTTATATGCTGAATGGAAAGCAATGATGCCCTATACAAACAAGACAGCTATAGGCACAAAGACAACATTTTAAACCATAAATTACCTACGCTGGTGATAAAATAGCTGTCTTAAAAGAACAATCCATGTAACCACAGTTTGGCCTCGTGGATTCCAATTATGCAATGTCTTTAGTTAGATGATCTACTTTTCTGTGTTTTATTTAATGCAGAGGAGGGGCCTAATCTGGGGATAAACTGTGCAGTGAAGGACATTGGTGAGTGTAACAGCTTTATTTGTTGCAGAAATCGGAAGCTGTAAAGCGATCAAAGCAGGAGGTCAAAGGAAGAGGAGGGCAAGGTTGTTTTCTGATTGGAGCTGCATCCTTCTACAGGCCTGGGATGCAACCCTACCACTCCCCACAGTTCTGTGTGGTGTGAGGCAAGTCTTTAAAAATTGTCCTTTTGCCATTCGTCAATACATGATTCTTCTTCAGGTTTGGGCTGCCTGATTTATGGTCTAGTTCCAGTTTTATGGAACTGCTAAGCCCTCCCAACTATTTCTGCATATATTATGTAAAGGACTGTATACTTTTAAAGTTGAATCGTGGGTGTCTCGAGTTGAACACCCCAAGGTAGTTGATACTTCATGCTTCCTGCTGAAGAAGGCTGGTTCTCCCTTGAAGTCTGCACCAAGTGTCTCTCCTGTGCACATGGCTGGTTCCCAGCCTCCTTGTGCCAGCTTAGGCTGCCCCCCTTGGTTTTCCTCCTTATGCTACTTGTCCAGTCTTTTTGGTCTGCCCATACTGGTCTGGTCCCCAGCCAAGTAATTTCTGACCTTATTTCTGCCTGCAGACCTCCATCCTGGTCTTCTGACACCTTCTTTTTTTTTTTTTTAAGCCAACTTTGCCAGTATTGCTCTTCAAATCTATTACTTCTTATCCTGCCCCTTCAGTTTGGCCATTTTTTCCCCCATGCTTTTGAATTTGGTATTTCCCTTTGAAGTCTGAAGGTTTATCCTAGAGATAGAGGTTCTGTTGGCCCAGTTCAATGTTCAGCCAAACTGATGTTGAATGATTGCTAAGAGGAACTGTTTTCTGAACCTGTTGGGCTGGAGCAGTGCGCCTGGGCAGTGAGTGTGCAGTTAGATCACCTGTGGAAATTGAGAGTACTTAGTTTTTTGGCGTTTTTGGAGATTTTCAGTTGTGAGTGAATCTCTGCTGGATCTGTGTTTACTGTGACTTTTTAAAGGATTAGGATAGAAAGGGAAAACTGCCAGTTTTTGTTGTTTTTTAAATTTATACAAAACATGTTTCCTTTAGCCCTTATTCTTGGCAGTAGCTGAACTGTTTTAGCTGAAACTAGTGCTTATTCTTTAAAAAATCAGTCTGAGGCAAACACTCAGCATGAAAAATTTCTGGGCACGCACTTTGGGAAAATAATAAGCAACTGAAAACAGTAGTCTTCTAAGAAGTGATGTTGAGCATCCATAGTTATGGGTAGCGATGCTACCATTCCCACCTTCTGATTGCTCCAGTCTTGCTGAAGGATTAGAAAGTGCTTTACAAACTGTTCAAACTGCGGTAGTAGCGCTTCCAACATGAGCTGTAGGTTTACTGCTTCACTTGAGAGAGAGATGGATAGGGAACAAGCCTTGTTAATTCTACATCAGGTTCTCATGTAGCTTTCTGTCTCTGTGATTTCTATGTCATGGTGCCTGAAATGTTCTGTACTTAATATATTAATGGTAGGTTACAGTTCTGTGTTCCCAAGAGGCTTTCCACCTTGGAGCAAGCAATCTGTTATGACCAGAAGATTATGTACTCTATAAAAGAAAGAAAGCACAGCAAAATACAGTCAGTTGAGAAATCTGTGGAAGGCACATCTAGTGAGTGAATCTGCAGGGGGTTTTGGACGTGTGCGCTCTATGTAATTTTGACAACGTTTCAGATTAAATATCTAACTAATATATTGAATGAATGTGCTTACCTAAAATATTTGGCAGTTCTGTTGTATAGTATAAGTAGCCCAGTTGCAGTAGAGTGGTAAGTGTCCAAGTGTCAGAAACTGGGAACCTCACCACCCTGCAGGCTTGGATGTGAACCGAGCAATTATATTAAAATCTCATAGGTAAAATGAGCATGCTGCTAAAAATGGGCTGGTGGGGTGTAAATAAAAATGTTAGAAGTCATCACAGGCTCACTGTTGGCTTTTTCTATGTGTACTGTGCTGCTTTTCAGTGGATGCATAGTGCCTGTTAGTTCTCCGCAGGGTAATATTGCACTGGGAGGAGAGATGCTGGTGCAGTCGAGGCTTCTGCTCTGCTGTGTAGAAGCAGCTTAGCAATTAGGCTAGCTGCTGAGTGCAGGGAGACTTTGAGAGCTGCCCTAAAAACACTGCTCTCCAGTCCTAGCAGAAAGCAGGTACATGGGGAGACAATTAGTGGGGAATGAATTATGAGGATCAGTGTTTTCCTAGCGAGATTTCCCTTCTCAGGAAGAGCAGTGAAAACTTCGAGTGTTTTGTTATGTAAATGTCATGTCTTGCACAGATGTTTCAGGGGCTAAAGACCTGGCATAAGGATAGAAATTCTTTATTTCTGTGGTTCTCTTATGTTGCCTCCTAGTTCTGTTTTCCTCCTGTTCCTCTGAAAGGGCAAAAGTACATTTTCCCCCTGGTTTCCCTTACCTCAGAGTTAACTTGGGGTATTGCAGTTCAGAAGGTAGCAAGTTAGTTCCTAGTCTTGGAACAGCAGGGGGCTGTTGGATTACCATCTTGCTGTAGCCGTCCCGGGTTGCTTTGAACACCTGTCTAGTTTTGGAGTGTTAAAATCGCCAGAATGTGTTTGCTCCTGGAGTGTCTGCTGCTGTGTGAAGAAGTCAGGCAAACAGACTCTGACAATACGTGTCAGAGTCCTCTCCACTGACATGTATATGAGCGGGATAGTTCACCTCAGGAGTTATTGGAACCCTGTCTGACAGGTAGGGACTGGAGAGAGATGCAGTGGTACAGTAGTTCTTCTGCAAGGGTGCTCCTGGGAGCTTTCAGTCTGAGGGCAGAAATTTATTTTGCTCTAAGTGCACCTTTTTCTCCCTCCCATTTCCTCCTTCCTTGTCTGGAAATCGGCTTTTGGGACAGGCACCTGGTGAGCTGTATGGGTGAGGTTCATAGTAGGGGGAAGGGAAACAGTTCTTTGAAACTGGTTGTGAGAATTCAGTGAAAGGTTCTTTTAGGAGAAGCCATGGTGCCAGGAGGAAGGGACCAGTCTTTTTTCAGTAGTACCTGGTGATAGGACAAGGGGCAATGGGTATAAAATCAAGTATAGGAAGTTCCATCTCAACATGAGGAGAAACTACTTTCCTTTGAGGGTGGCAGAGCACTGGCACAGGCTGCCGAGAGAGGTGGTGGAGTCTCCAACTCTGGAGACATTCCAGACCTGCCTGGATGCCATCCTGTGCAACTTGCTCTAGGTGGACCTGCTCTGGCAGGAGGGTTGGACCAGATGATCTCTAGAGGTCCCTTCCAACCCTTAACTTTCTGTGATTCTGTGATCATGTCTCGAGTAAAGTAAGGTCTTGAGTAACTCTCTCTTGAACAAAGAAGGTCATGAGGCCTAACTTTTACATGCAACAGTTGAAAAAGGGCGTCAGAGAATGCATGTGGTGGTGGTATTATCAACCTTGGGCATTTGGAAATCACGGGAAGCCTTAAAAATCACGAGGATTGTTGAAATAATCCCTGCCACAGACTTCATATTTGTCTCCCAGCTTTGGGAGCTTTTAGGATAGCTCCCAATCTAGATGGTCCCCATTCAGTAATATTGAATAAAATGGCATACTGTGTGGTCACCTCATATTCTGCTCTTACTGAAAACCCTCATGTCTTTAAATTTTTTGTACATGTGAATGGTGCTGAAGAACTAACATACATCCTGCCCTCTTTATGTGCTGACTTGTACAGCATATTTGCAAGATCTATTATGATACTGATAAGGTGAAAGGTTTTCTCTTTCTTATGTGTAATACGTGCTTCAGGGACCTGAGACTTTCAGGAGAAGGCTGAGTATTGTGAAACTTGATTAAAATAGTCAGAAGGAACAGTGATTTCTGATGGAATAATTGTTGGATGTCCTATAAAATCTCAGTGTTTCTGAGTTTCTTTGAGGCCCTTCACAGTCGTTATGAGGATGGCCAAACCCTACTTTTATGGCTTCTAAATATCTCTGTATTTGTGTAATTGTATATGGCTCATTGTCTTGGGGATTCATGGTGCAAAATTATGCACAGCATGCTAGTTTGATGCAAACATCAGTATCTATATGCATTGCATCTACTTGGAACTTTTAGAAAGTGAAGAATTAGTGAAATGCAGGTAAGTCCAGTTTGTGGTATTTCCACAGCAGAGCAGTATCAGGAGCTACACAATCTTTGAACTGGAGGTTTTGAGCCAGGTGTTTCAGGGGAGGCATTTAATTTTAGGCTTCTCCTGTAGCCAGTGCTCTGATGCTCCCTGTCATGACAAGTGCCCTCTCAGAAGTATGCTGAGGTTCTGAAAGCACAGTGTACCCCGGTAATTTCCGTATGGGACCTGCTACTGAGATTTATAAATTAGAGCTTGCTAACAGTTGGTCTAATTTAAACTTTGATGTCTAAGGATTGGAGGAGGCAAGGTGGTAAAAATCCACCTATATTCTTGCTCTTTTTCCGGTTTATTGTTTAGTAGGTAGGTTGGAGAGCCCATGAAGATATATGTCTCTAGAGAGAATAATGTTTTGTGGCTCTGGAAGGAGAGCTTCAGTTCACCTAAAAAGTGTCAAGAACTTGTGCGATTAAAAAAAAAAAAAAAAGGTGTTAGTTCTGTAAGTAGAAGGAAATGGGGATTTTTTTTTGATAGCTCCTTTTTCCCCATTGCAGCAGTTATGCTTGCAGATTAGGATTACACTAGAATTGAGACCGTTTGAAACGGTGAAGCCATGAATGTGGCAAGAGATATACCCAAACAGAAAGGGTACTTGGAAAGCACAAGTTGAGAGGCACGGGCTATCTGAAAGTTTGACAGGATTAGGAGAACCCATATGTATGAATTCAAGTCAAACAGACTTTAAAAGATCTTGACGTTAATTTATGGGGAAGATAGGGAAAATATAATTTACCTGTCATTATTTGTATGATGTGGTTGGTGGAAAGGAGATAATGAAAGACCCTCTTGAATTAAGATTGAAGATCATGAGAGCATAACTTAGAGAACTGCAAGAAGCAAGACTTGAAAAAGGAAAAAAAAAAAAACCCAAAGAAAAAAACAAGGAAGGGGAACTATGAACTCTGAGGGAACTTTGATACTACTGAATTAACAGAATTAGCAGTCGGAAAGTGAAAGCACCCAAAAGTCTAAAAATTGGGAGATTTGCATTTCTCAGAAAGAAAATGAAAGGAGAAGTAGCCACCTACGCAATAAATTTTGAAAATACTGAACTAATGCTTGAAAGGAGCACCTTCAAAGGGTGAGTTAGAAGGTCCAGTACAGAGGCCATGTAGAATTTTTAAGTGAAAAGAATTTGCTGTACTTTCAGAATCAGCCTCCTAAAGCATAACAGGAAAGAACAAAACCCGAAAGCGAAACATGAGGTTCCCATGTTGACTACTACAGCTACCTCAACCAAAGAAAACTATTAATTGCAGTCAAAGCATATAGAAATAATATTTCACTTTGCATGGTTATCCTAAAATACTCTGTCTCAGATGCTTTGATTTTAGTGACGATGATTACTAATATAAAAACTTCTTTAATGGTTACCCTGTGGGTAGAAAGAAATATGCAAATGTAGTTAATTTCCAGAGAGGAAGAAAGATGACGTAAAAATAAACCCATGGTTGTTCAATTGACTTTGTCTTCAATAAGCCATTGACACCAAGGAAATGGCTTGTTATCCTATCATTAGTGCTGTCATGATCTCATCTTTCCCGTTTCTGCCAGCTTCAAAGTACATACCAAATTATTGTCTCTCCCTCCAAACGGACAGCTTTTTACTTCTGACCAGACACTCGGTCAGGGTATTTTTCAAGGTGAGACTCTTGCGGCTGTTGTGTGTTGAAGCTGGAATTTTGATGCATTACTAAAACATTGGCTCGAAGTCCTTTCTGTCAGGTAGCTCAGAGTACCATGGCATACTGAATGTTAAGGGGTTTTTGTTTCCTACTGAACCAAAATAAGAGGCTAACATCCCCCAGGTAAGAAGCAACTCCATCCTTCTCCAGACTAGGCAACACGAGAGTTGGTTCCGATCAGAGGAATAGCCTCTCTCTCTGAAGAGCTGCTTCCTGTCCTTCCTAAAGTGTATGCCTTGCCATCCTGTCAAATGGAAGTCATCCCCCTTCCCCACCCAGTCACCTGCCTCCCTGTTTGCTTCTGAACAGCTGTGGCACCCCTTTACAAGGGGAGTGGGTGTGTGTTGAGGAAGGGTTTGGTTAATAGTGTTTAAATACGCTGTGCAGGTGGGTAACTGTAGGGAAAAGATTTTGTTTCCTTGCTTTTTTTAGTGGAGATTCTTTGTAATAGAGACTTGCCTTTGTCTGAGGTTACTGTTTGCAGACAGAAATGAGATGATATAATGATGCAGGATATACTTGTGCTTTCCTGTTGTGGTGCATGTGGTTGGAAGTAATCTGGGTGTAGACCTGGTTTTCTTCTAAATGACAAGTTGCACAGGGCTGAGAGCAGGCGCACTGTGAGTAAGGTAACAGGGAGGTAGCTGAAGGTTGAAAAGGAAGATAAAGTTACGTGTTTCCTTTTTATGGTTGGGTTGTTTTGTCGGGGTCTTTTTATGTGGTTTTGGGCATTCATTTGAATATTCTTAAGTAAAATTTAGTGAAGATTTGTATGAGAAAAGACAACTATGCCTATATGTGTATATAGCATGTGCCCTTATTTACCAAAGTACCAGCATGGTTGATAACCCTTGTCTTCTTGTGGCAGCCCAGCTAAAGCCATTTTCCGTATTACCTTTCAGGCACGTGTCCTGTTCTTGTCCCTCTGATTTTACACAAAGAAACTTGTCCATATGCTGTTCAGACCTGATATTCTGTCTCAGCGTGCTTTAGATGCTCAAAAAGTTATTTCCGAGAGACCTCCTCTTCTGTCACATTCACATTTGAAAGTGATATTTTGGTACTGATGTGTGTGTATGACTTTGCATTTCTTGGATGCTTAATTCCTGTGCAATGTTCAGTATTTGGTGCTAGCAGGGGTGGCAATGAGGGCAGGGTTTTGACCCAAGAAGAGACATGTTCCTTGACAGTGATGGCCAGTATGGAAATCCTTGAAACGACACATGTGATGAGTGAAGTTTGTAAGATGAGGAGTAAGAGAGTGTTCTCCTCTCTGGAGAACACGAGGGGCACGAAGCTCGAGTGGGACATCTGAAATGTCCCCATGAAGATGATTTCTACTGGAAAACGTGTGAGGGGGGGGGGAATGATAAGAGAGACGTGCAACACATTGGAAGGTTTTGGAAATGTGTTACTGTCATTTGTTTGTACTGTCAGGCTGACTGGCCTACTTTTTCTCTGAAAAGGATTTGCTAACAACTGTGTGAAATCCCTCCAAACAGAGGAGTAGCTCCAGATAGCAGCAGTAGTCCCTACCTGTCGGAGCTGGAGTTTCTCTCCTCCGTCTGCTTGAATCTGAAATCTGTTGCTGGCGGCAGTTTAACCTCCAGGCTTTAATTGAATTTCCATATTCAGAGCACTAGATGTTGGCTTTCAGATGTCAGTGGAGACAAGTTCTATAGTAAAAAGTCACAGAAAATCTGCTGTTGTCTGCATCTTCGCTTTGCTGATACCACAGCTTTTAATATTGCACTCTTAATTAAATTTATACCCTGCTTCCATTTCTTGGTGCCAGAAGAACGCTCAAAGCAATGTGGGTTTTCTCCTGTGGTTGCAGTCCTGATTTCAGGCAAAGTTGAAAGGAAAGAGGAAGTGTGGTGGAGAAACACTGTTGCAGTTAGATAACACATTTAAATAATTATTGTTTTAAGCTGTGATATATCCAAATCAATTGTCTATATTTTTAATAGAAGACCTGGTTTTTACTTTGTTGTTAATATTAAAATATTTTGGTGTTCTAAAATGTGTATGCAACACTTGAGACAGCATTGCACAAAGTGTCTATTTTTAATCCGTGAGTTTTAGTTTCTCTAGAACAGGGTATTTGCTTAATCATACTCTTCTGGATCTTATCATCTTCTTTTCCCACCCATCTTTCACCCACAGTTCAAATAGCTGGCTGAATATATGTTCTTTGGATGCATCAGCATGAAATATTGCAGATGGCCACCAGTCTTAATACATGTGAAGCTGTGATCACAGTTTTCTAAACAGTGCCAGAGATGCTGAATTATGTTTGCAGTATTGCCAAGTCTCTTTAATCAGTCTTGACTGAAAAATGATGGCATAAATCCCAGATTAGTAATGGTGCTTCAGTGAGTCATTAGCAGTGGTTGTCTAGATCTAATTGTAAAAGATACTTTTTTACAGACACAAATGGGCCAGTGCAGGACAGAAAGGGAACTGCTATAGTATAACTTAAGTAGAGCCATTTTTAGGTTCTTGGGCATGTATGAGAAAAAAGTTCTCACCTAATTTGCTCAACATAGTAATTTATAACTGGGATCTAGAATTCCGTGCTCTCTGCTGAAAACAGTTTATAACTCAGTACAGGTGCTGTTTGTTGCATCAGCCGTTTGAGTTGTGGGACTAGAGCTGAGTGGACAAATGTGACTTAGCCCGTCATCAGGTGAGGTAGCCCATCATCAGGTGAGGTGGTAATTGCACAACAGTGAGGTCCTGCTAACACCAGCTGAACAAGGCAGCCTGTGTGGCAGGGAGGGAGCGCAGTGGGCCCGGGTTGTGTGTACACATACGTTTTAGTTGTAGTGGTCAGTATTGGGGGCCTTCGTCTTCCTTGGCTCTCGTTTGATGAAAATAGGAGGGGAGGGCGAGGGCAAGGGCTGTTTGTGCATTGAGGCAATGCAGGGTGCTGCCTGCTCCGAGTGGAGAACCCCTCTCTGCCACTCACAGCTTGAACAGGTACCATGGCAGCATTTGGGCTGTAGCCCAAGTGCACAGTAGAAATCTTTGGTACTAAACCAAAATAAAAATGCTTACCCGCAAGGACTTTCAAACTTGCAGTGTTATCTCCATAATGAGTACCCTGGGGGACATGGTTGTTGTTGGTTTCAGGCTGCCTATTAACTCTGTAAGAGTTGTCCAGCTCTGATACAAAGCAGGTCTTCCCTTGTGAGCTTGAAGGTGTTTGTGAATGTCTTCTTTTTTGGTTGAAGGTTTGAACTGCTGAAAGGTTGTGTTTTGACAGCTCAGAGGAATTAAGTCTTAAATAGTGTATAAAGTTTGAGCAACAGCAGCATATTTTCCTTCACGCTGCAGGTCTTGAACTGGAAGGCCTGTTTTTAATGAAAAAAGACGCCTACAGAGAAAAAAGGCCTCTTTGTTTAGATCACCTTGGTTTCATACAAACATTAATAAGACCATTTGCAAAGCTCCTGTCCAGAAATATTTCTTAAATGTACAGGCTTAACTGAGCGAAGTCATTAAACTTTTTCCTTTATTCAGACTAAGAGCTTTGTTTTTAGAACATGAATCACTTGTCTTCTAGTTGGATTGAATGCTTCTACTTTTAAAGCAGTCTATTTCTGCTCACTTAACAAGAAACAGGGAAGTGAAATGTTGTGCAGTGTTTAATCCTACCTGAAAACATTTGCGTTAAAAAAATTTTGTGCATTTTTTTCTGGACATATGCTCAAGTTGTAAGAGAAAGCATATAACAGGCTTTACTTTTAGTGGCAATGATGCATCACTTATTTTTCACCTTGCATTTTGTCTGGAAACTTGGAGTAGTGATTGCTTGTATATGTGCAGACATATATTTTCTAGGGTTTTTGTTTAATTTTTCTCTCCTCTGATAGCTAACAGTCTTGCTGTTAGAAACACAATTTTGCATTTGTATGCCAAAGTTTCAAGATCAATATTTAACTGAATCAGTTTCAATGCTACCTGTGACATCATACAATTACAAATTCTGTAGCAATTATATACTCCAGATCTTGGAGAAAAATGTTTTCTCAACTAAAATGACAGCAAAAGTTGAAATCTTAACTGGTGACATGGATGTTATCAATTCGGTTTTCTAACATTTCTTTCCAATAAATGAAAGTTCAATATTATTTTGCCTGTGTTACAGTAGTAAAAATCATCTATTTAGTAAAACCTGTTAAATCACTAATTGTTAAGTCAAAGTACAATGTCTTGAAAAATAGAAATACATAGTGATCTCAAAGTGGAAAAAGTCTTTCTAGGGCTTTCTTCACAAAGCAGATGTAGGAAGCCTTGTATTTTTTATTTTCACTACTCAAATGTATAACTGTAAAACAAACAAACCAACAGTAAGCATGGCAGGATGTTATTTCAATTTAGTGAAGAAAGTATTTCTCTGGAGAGATTTCTTTTCATGATTTAAGTTACCATTTTCACATATATTTTTAGAAAATTCCTGAAATTTGTTTTTCCTATTGTGTTTTCAGATTTTCTTTGACTTTATAGTTAGTGAAAAACAATAATTTTCTGGAGTTTATATAACAATACATTTTAGTGAGATATATTTGAGTTTGGGATGTTTTCTTGAAACATAAGTAAACCATTTCAGACCAAGCATGGTCTGAAACATGCTTGGGAGCAGCAGCATCTGTCAGCTGGTCAGATTTGTTGTTGTTTTCTTCCAAGTGACTGTAGATCAAAGGGAAGGGAAAAACTAAATTTTTATGTCTAATTAATAGATATTAATGTCTGTTGTGTGCAATGATGGTATCTACATAAAGTAAACACACATCCTGTGCTCTGGCTTTGGGACAGTTCTGTATTTCTGTGTTGGTTTTATTTTGGTGTGCTGTAACACTCTGGACTTTGTTTCAGATGCTAAATTTGTTCAGATCATTCTCTTTTTCTCACAGACAGTTCTAAATGTAATTAAATGTATTGCAGTGTATGAGGGTTTTTTTTCCCCTTTCTTTCATCCTTCCTCCCTTTTTAAGTAAAGAAAACACATCCCGCAAACTCATTTAGTATTTTTGAATTCCCGCATCTATTTATGGCTGCTTGCATCATGGGGGAAAAATGTGACAGGGCTCATAGGAGGGTGACATAAAAGGTTATATGTGGCTGTTGACTGGTGAGAGTCCTTTCAGAATTTCCCAAGAAAAAGCATAAGCAGAAACATCATCGTAGTTCTTTAGGTTTTGGGGTGGTTTTGTTGATTTTTCGTTACGAGTCACTACCTGTATTAGAATCTGCAGGCTTTCCTCTCCTTTACTACCTCTGGTTTTAGCTGAGGTGACTGCTGACAGCAGGGGTGCGCGGCTGTGGGTGGGCAGAACCCAGTCTGGGACCCGCTGCAGCGCACGAGGAGACTTCTCGGCCTCATCAAGAAAGCACTGTGGTTACTGGGCAGAGCGTTCACCATTTCCCTTAGATCTGGTTCTTAACATAGGCAGCACGAGCGTATTAACTTGTGCTGCATATGGGCTGTGGGCTCCTTGGATTGTTATGCTGGAGTGCTTTTTTAGTCAGCTGTTGCTTTTTGAACAGTTGAATGAGGCTGGAGTCCTGAATTTGGGTATGTTTTGCATGTAAGTTTGGTTTTACAGAAGCATATGAAGTACATGGCAGTTGCTGATTGTTACAGTGCGATCGATAATGATTTTGCTATGGAAAAAGTATGTGTTCTTTCCCATACAACGTGAATGTAAGCTTTAAGACAGAGAATTTTCTTAATGCGTGAGAAATTAAAATGAATGCTTTCTTATCAGTCAAGGAAAAAGAAGTATAAAAAAGGAGACAACTCGAGACAGTAAATTATTATGATAATTTATTTGCTGGACAGAATTGTCACTGCCCTTGAAATTGGTTTTTAATTTCAGTGCAAAAGAAAACAATTGGTAGCTGTCTCTTGTACAGTGTGTTATTCAGGAGCTCTCCAAAAACAATGAAAAGGCCAATCCAAATATTGTGGGGTTCTTTTTCTTCTGACCTATTGGCTGCTTTCCTCTTGAACTTGGCCTAATAGTGACAGATTTGCTTAAGATAACACTCTGGGAACCTACATTTATTACTTTTTTGGCTACGGGCACAGAGAGATCAAATAAATAAGACATCTGTAGATGGTTTTCTGCTCAGAAATAGGTGTTTGTATACACATCTGTGAGTGAGAAACATTTACAAATATACAAACTTACACATGCATGTAAATTACATATACACAAAAAGGCCTATATTTGGCTTTATGGCCGTAGAGGTCATGTGTTCAGGTAAGTAGGGACAACAAACTAGAAACTTTTCTAGGTAAGAGAAGGTAGGATGGAGTGAGGTAATATTTTCCTCTTTTTTACCCTTTTAAAATAAGAATTTCAAGTTCTGTTTTGTTGCAGGAGCATAAATAGATTGCAGTGTGTGAATGGAGTTCATGGTGATAAGTATGCAGGGAATGAAGGCTACACAAAATCCATCCTCATTGTTGCTTATGATACCTGCCAAGTCTTCAGCTCAGGGAGTTTTTGTTCTTGGCTCTTGTTGGTGTCATTGCAAACTGCTAAAGCTAGACACTAAATTGTTCGGAACAGACCTTTTACAACCTGGATATTTTCCTCGCTTTATGGTCTGATTTCTCTCTTCCTCTGACATCAGTGGATGTTGGATCACCTTTACTTCTGTGAAAATCCTAAGAGACTGGAGATGTAAAAAACATCTGTAAATTTTTTCTAGCAGGAGAAAATGGAAGTGACAGGAAGGAAGGAGTAGTGTTATTTAAAACAGCCTCATAACTTTGTCTTCATAGCAATTGTTACATGTGTTGCAAGTTCATTAACTGACTTCCTACTGTGGTTTGTACTGCTTGTGGTTGTTACAGGCAATTAAACCTGAAAGTCCTGTGATCAACACTCGCTGTAGTTTTAGGTGGAGACAGATGTAATCTGTTATACAGGAAAAGGCCACCTTCTTGTATTAAGTCACAGTCCTGTAGCCTTACATTTCTGCTTCTAAAACCATGCAATCTAACGAAAACATACAATGAACATCTGACCCTTGGAGTGTGCATTTAGACCTCCACAGCTATTAATGATGAAAAGTCTTGTAGTACTTGTTTATACCTATTTTGCTGCTCATTTTGTTTGAAGTACAGTATTTTGTTGCAGGATTTGCATTTTACCTGAATTTCTCATGTGAATAATTTTACTGTAGAGTAACCACAAAGGTAGAACCTCAAAGTGAAACAGACTGAGGAGGAGGGAAATAATTTGTAATTAATCATGTGAACGTACAGAGGATATATCCTTCACAGTTATCAAAAAAAAAAAAAAGTCCATTTTTCTCCTACTTGTGCATAAATGGGAAAAAATCTTCTAGCGGACCACTGAAAGTAATTTTTAACTGAGCTGTTCTTCCCTCCTGGAATGTAAATCCCAAGAAGTTTGAAAGAGGACAAACAAACAAGATAACAAGCAATGTACAGAAAACAGAAATACTACTAGAACCTGTAGCTCTTTCGTTTTAGATGAAAAAAGTAATTTCTTTTAAGCAAATGGCATCACGTTCTCCTTCATCAACAATGTCTGAAAGGTTTAGCTCTTGCAGGTGAGAGGGTGGCTGCATGTTGCTTCTTTGGGGAATGGAAAAAGCCCTGCTTTAGCTTTGGTGTCTCCTTTTTACTTGCAGACCTTTGGAACCGAGAAATGATTAATTAGAAGACAAACTACAAGGCTGGTAGTTAAGCATAGTTTAAGCAAAGTTAAGATGTTTTCAGGTAACTGTTGGAAACCAGCTGAAACAGGATGTGCTTGTTTCCATCAGTATTACTGTTTTTGTAAAGGCTGTAAGCGCACTTGTATTTGTCTGGGCTTCAACCCAGTCGTCTGCACTCTGAGGGACTTGAGTCTGCTGTTGGAATTAGGGTGGGAGTGAGGGACTGACTCAGATTGTTTTTTCTGCAGATTTTACTGGTGAAACCAGCACTAGTCTGGCTTGAACCAACTTGCTTGGGCCTCTACAGATAGGCATGTTAGAAAGTCTTGTAGCAAAGAGAAAAAAAAAGAGAAAAATTATATAGTAGTGACATGAGTTCTTACTGCTGAAGGGTTATCAGGATAACAGGTGCAAGCTGAGGCAAGTTGAGGTGGAAAATGCTGACAGTTTTCAGATGGGACTTGGGGATTGCTATCTGAAGGCAAAAGAGACAGTCAGAGGAACCTGAGTTCTCCACAAAGTTAAATACTTTTTATTTTCTTAATGTTTTTAATTTGTACCACTAGAATATTTGAAGTAGTTTTGCTGTATTAAGCATGAAACAAGGAAGCAGTTGCTAAGAATTTCTTAAGTAGTGTACATTTTACAGTAGAGGTTCTCTAGTTTTGCTGTCACTTTTGCTTATACCTGTCAAAACCCCCCAGAAATGTGGTCACAGATGTGTTAGGCTTTGCTAATCTCTCCTTTTGATGTGCCTACAGATTCTCGGATCTTTTTTTTTTTTTAATTCATTGCTAAATAGAAAATTTCAGCTATACACAAAGTGAAGCAATTCAGATTTATGTATAGTTATTGATTAGTGCTTCTTAGCCATTTTCTAAAGGGGACAAATTTGCACGAGATGCTTGAGAGAGTCATGATTGATAACACATACTGGATTTCTTCTCTTTGTTTGGCAGCTGTGCTCAGAGGCACAAAACTCCCACCTTGGGAAACTGAATTCTCCCAGTGTGTCATCCAATCCTACATATTGAAAACAGCTTGAAGGGCAGCATTGGTGCTTTTCTTGTGCTTAGTAAGTTTTAATGACATCGGTGAAGTTATTTGCAGAATAGAGAGTTATCTGTCTGGAGTCAGTGTTTTAAATAACTTCTGTTAAAGAAATTACCTATAACTTTAGGGAAAACCAGTTTGTCCTTGAGCATTTTTCAGCAACACATTGAAAGGAGTTACTGGAGGGAGATGGAGAGGTACCTTTGCTTGTGGATACATGGCTATAGACTCAGAGGGCAGGAGTCATTGAGTAGAGAGCACCCTGTGATGCGGCAACGCACAGGAGATGCCTGTGTCCTTCTAGGGGAAAATCTCACATTGGTGCTGTCCTTTTGCGAGAAAAGCACTGTCCTTATGAATGGAACCAGCTCACTTTTTCTATGGCTGTGGAAAAGAAAAAGCAAAAGTTCATTGCCAAGAGCCAAAAACCCATTACTAGTGCTTAAGACTACAGAAAATTTAGGATGGTGTCCAGTATAGACTGCCTAAAATAATGTTAAAAGTTAGCACAGTACTCACTCTGATTTTTATTACAGTATCTACTGATTTTTAGCTTAGGGAATTTGTCCTAGGAAATTTACTTAATGTAACCACTTGAGAAGCCCAAAGAATCACTGATATGTCTGCAGAACTATTAATTGGGAAAATTTCTGCCTTATTTATGTAGCTGTCATCCTGATAACTCTCTGATCATAGTGTTAGTAGTGGATTAGTGAAACTGAACAATAATTATAATTTTCGTAAGAAAACCTCTGAGTAGTAAGTCTTGATTTTTATCCTTGACTGACCTATGTCCTGACTTACTTCTTTGCATGTGTTACTGTTATATTCCTGTTCACTATGCAACAGTCCCTTGCAGGGATGGCCTGACAGGTCAAAGGTTACTCTTCCTTCGTGGCTTCAGCGTTGATCTGTGAACAATCTAGCTTATCAAAGATGTATTTGGGCTGAGTTTGTCTATTCAGGTCAGTGGCTTCAGGGCCAAACTCCTTACCCTATTACTGATGTTTAATAGGCCAGCATGTAGCAGTAATCTTACACAGGCATATTCTTAGCTTGCTGCAGATGTAAGGTTATTTATCGCTGTAGTTCACCATGGAATGAGGTTAAGCTATATGACTTTGCGTTCACTGTGGTTCAGCTGATGTGTTATAACTTGTTAAACTTCAGTACTTTGATCCTGAGCTTTTATCTTTATAGGCATAAATGTAGAATGGTTGTGACATGTCTGGTTGTGACAGCAGGTCTTCTGAACCCAAGAATGGCATTTCTGGCTTTTGCATCAGCACTTTTCATGTGTATAAGATTGTGTTGTGCTAGTTTGATTCTAACCAATATTCCTTTTTAAAAAAAAAACAAAAAACCCAACCATCCAACCATAAAACCCTGTCAAAAGCGTTGTTTTTATAGAATAAAATTTGGATTGGATAGAAGGTACTAGTTGTATCTGCTCTTTGACATTTGCTATTTTTGGTCAGTCCCTTAATCTTACTAGCCTTTTAAAAGGCATCACGTATTTCAGAAAGAATAAGCTGCAGTTCAGCCTGCCCCATGAACAGGTTAATACTACAATGTTAATACACTGAGCTAAGCCTTACTTTTATTTGGTTGCTGGATTTAAAAAAAAAAAGAAAAAAAAAGAACATATTTCTTTGGTTAGGTCCTAGCCTGACATACTGCAGGAATGAGTCTTTATATGCCCGTTTCAATTATCACGTGCATTTTCATGTGAGGAGCAAGCTGCAGTGTTAGGAGTTCCTTACTTTCTCATGTCTCAAGACGCAAGCTTGTTTCAAATGTCATTGCCATGTTGAAGGGATTCATAACAGACAAGTAGAAGTCACGGTCTTTCACTGGGTTAGCTGGTTCTTCTGGTCCCATGGCTGAAATGCTGTGGCTGCTGGTTTCCTGGGTCTCCTATTAGTTCATAAAGGATAACTAGCAGCTACCTGTGGCAGCTACTGTTATGTCTGCTCACCTACATTTCTTCTCCCTTTCCTTTCAAAAGGAACAGAGTATTTGGTTGTGTTTTGCTCCAACGTGGATCCTCCTTTCTGCTACTGAACCTGGGCTAGATATTTCTGCGATATTCCAGTCCAAGCAACTGGAAGCAGGTTTGGGTACAGCTGCCTTGGTGCTAGTGGTCAAAACTCACTATTCAAGCTAGGTTTAAACATTGATGAGCTTTTAAATAATCCTAAGGTGAAGGTCCTTCTAATTGAGTTCCAGCACTTGAGCTTTGGTGGCTCGTGTCTTCAAACTTCCTTCTGCTAAATCATGAAACAACAGAGATTTGCAGTGATGGTTACTTAGAAGTCAGACATGAGACTTTCGCCTAGTCTTACAATGTTAGCAATTGGGCATTTAAGGAAAACATTGAATGTCACACAGTTTATAATTCCTGATATGCTATACAGGTCCACAGCTGCTTTAAAACTTATAACCCTGCCCCTGCCTTGGGACAACACAATGACAGAGGGTTTATCTTGTCAACGTAATGCTTCTCCCAGTAGTTTCATCCTAAGGTGTTTTTCTGCCTTAATTTTCTTTGCAAACATACCTTTCCTTGGTTTGATCTTCAGTCCTCACTGCACTATTAAGCCAGATGTGGATGAATATGGACCTGTGCAGTGAGGTGGATAGGTTTGTGCCTCTGTATTGTCATCTTAATGTATTCACTGTACTTGCTGAACTTAATCTAAAGGGGTTCAAGTTTTGTAGTCTATGTAGCTTCATGTTCTAAGTGACATTAAAGTATTTCTTGTAAATACAAGAGTTACTTCTTTGGCACAAATTTACATTGCTTAAAAGAATGCCAGGAGAAAACCGTTCCTGCCTTTACTTTTAAAAATTATACCTGCCTATATTGGTGTATTTCTCAGGTAGGTAATTAGCTCTGAATGATTTTGTGGCAGCTCTGTTTTAATCACTTGAAGGGTGACAGAGCAGGTAGACTTGGCAAAATAGAGCAAAATGACTAACAAACTAGATGATTGATTTTGTATTTTTACTGGCAAAGAAAGGTAAGTACTTGATTGTGGTGCACGTGTGCGTGAGTGGGACCTTACCTTTAATCAGCCTCAAGAGTGTAAGTCTCACCCTTATTTAGCACCCATATGTCAGTCTGTAGGCTGCAAAAACAGAATATATTTTGTTTGTTCAAACTGGCAACATGATAAAAATTTTCCAGGAGATTGAATACTCTTTGGATGTTTAACTGTGTAATCTCTGTCTAAAACAGATATACCAGNCCCCCCCCCCCCCCCTTTTTCTTTCTTTTCCTTGTTAGTAACAGTCACTTCCTGAATTGTCTTATTTTTGTGCTTGCAGATGATAGTAGGAGCACTCTGGGACTTGAGAGCAGTTTAGAGATTAGCTTAGAGACATCCTGCTCTGCACCAGCTGCTCCCCCTGCTCTCCCAAATTGCATGCTAAGGATGCTATCCAGTGGCTCATGTCTTGCTGGGATTAATTTTAGGCTATTTAGAAAAACTAGGGCTGGCCTGCTTTGGTATACAAATTGGGCTATGTGGAGTGTTATGTGAGCTAAAGACAGTTTTTCGTTCTGACTGGCACTTCATTCTCCACAGTGCTGCATGGTATACCAGATTTATCTTGTACTTCAGCTATTACTGCCTTTAGTTTTTAGAAACTAGGCAGAGACTGCAATATCATAATACTGCTCTCTATCTACCTTTTCCCACCTTCCTCCACTGCTCTTTGTACTGCGAGAAAACTGGCAAGTAGTTGATTTCTGAGGCAAAAGGAGGATGAGCAGCCACCAAAACTTCCAAGATGTAAAGAAGCAGTCCTGTTAGTTAGCCCTGCCTCCTGTATTTGCCATCCATCTGTTCAGGAAGACCCTGTACTTGGTAGCTCCTCCTTACAGTACAAAAAGCACTGTGGACTTAAAGGGGACAATAAAAGGCAACTGCTTCAGGCAGCTATGTTATAAATTTCAGGGTGTTGATAATAGAGTATCATAGAAGGTATAAACTTGGTGGTACTGTTTTTCCTTTTTCTGTGGATGTGTGGCTTCTTGCAGTATTGGAGGCCAAGCTTGCCACAGTACCTTTCCAGAGCTGCAGCCTATGCAGTAAAATAACCCGTGGAGGCTCTACACAGTGTTCTTCTGGAGTTGCTGATATTTTTGTTGTAAATATTTTCTGTCAGTGCCACACAATTCTGAAAAATGATGCTAGACGCAATTGGCAATGCGACACTTGGAGAAAACTGTAGTGACTGTAAAGGAATATTTCTGTCATGAGCCAAAAGCCCAGGAGTTCCAGGGGTGGGTGGCCCAAAACAGCATCCCAGCTCAACGTGTCATGTATTTTGTGTAACTGAGCTACAGCATGCTTAGGGGTCATGGAGGATTTGCATAGCTCTACATTGCGTATTTAGTAGCCAAACCTTTGAGCATTGCTTAATGGCAGGCCAGGAGTTTCTGATCTGTGGTCCTTGAAGCAGTGGAAACTTGCATGGTTTTGCTTTTCCTTCATTATTATTGCCTTTATTGCATTGAAGAGGCTAAGCAAACCTTAAATGCTTCGTGTTAAGTGGCGCTTGCTTCGATGGAAGAATTTTCTGCATGATGGTTAGTCCATTGAACAAGGAAGGCTTGATTCAGGGAGTGACTTTTAAGGCCTCTGTTAATAGGGTTGTATGGTTTAGTGTCTTACTCCGGTTTCTGCCAGTCAGACTTGAACATTCAAGGAGTGATAGGTTCACATCAGAAAATGCCATTGATCAAGATGTGATTAGGACCTTTTTCCAGACTGAAACCTGCAGAGGTCTGCACGGCTCTTCAGACACCTGGGTCAGTGGAAGAGGACTTACTGCTCAGGTAATTACTGCGAAGTCTTAATAGCCTTAAAACTTTTCTGCCTAAATTCAAAACAGATGAAAAAAGTTTTGAGTTTTTTTCCGGAGACTTGACAAACATTGTTTTTCTTGCCAAATAATACTCTTATAAAGCTTTCCTAATGATCCCTTCCCATGTCCTTTTGTCTCCTCTCTCTCCCTTTACTGTCAGAGCTTCTGCAGGCACCTCATTTTCTTGTGTTTACTTCTGGGCAGCCTGTCGGTCAGGCAGCTCACTTTTGCAGCTTACAAATGTGTGCCTGTGTCTCTGCCTGAATCACTCCTCTCCTCAATCCACCTCCTTGGATCTTTCTCCATCATACAGTTAACTGTGCCGTTTGACTTGCCCGGCCACACTTTCACCTAAGATGATTTGCCATGCCATCACTTCTCCATTTCCTGTTCTCTAAACCAGTTTGCCCCATTAGCAAGCCACCACAGTGCCATTAACTTCTCTTCTTTCAAGACCATACACTAGGAACTGCTTTCAGGTCGGTATATTAACTGGAACTCATATCCTCTTGAGGGTAACATCGATCTTTGCCTTGCTGAGAGTCTTGATTCCCCAGCTCTGACATTTCTTCTGTTTCTGTCTGTCATCTTCTAAAAAAATCTCATACCTCACAGCCAAATTCTTCCCATCTATGTTCTATTTTGAGCTCTGCTTTTACTGAATAGTCTCCCTATTTAACTTCAGCACTTGAGCCGCTGCAGCATTTCTGTCTATCTTCTGCACATTTTTTTATTTGTTGGTAGGCCTGATTGGGGCATATTAGCACCAGCAGAATTCATCCCTTCTGTGGTTTGAGAGGGAAGCGAGTGCCTTCGGAGAGGTGATTCCTGACACCTATCTTAGCAACTTAGCTCCAACTCAGCTTAGATGCTCTGAATCACACTCTGCCTCTCGTTTCTAAGAAAGTAGAGAATTCAGTGCATTTTGTGTCTCTCGTGGATGTTCTTGTTAATGTAGTCCCTCCAGCCTCCACATTGCATATAAGGGGTATGTATGGATTGTAGTAATTTTCAGCCTATTAAAGGGATCAGAGGCATTACAGAATTTTAAGCTATGTCTTTTTAATTTCTGTTCTTTAATATTCCTTTATTCCTGGTTAGCGGGCTGCATCTGTAGGAGGAATCAATAGATCGGTTTCTTTAATGCAACTTTTGAAGTTCCCACTTTTCCTTTTCCTTTTTTTTTTCCCCTTAATGGAAGATATTTCAATGAAAAACTTAACTCCACAGACTACTTATTTCCTCTTTTTAGTACCTAAATTACAGAGTTTTAGCCCATAGTGATGAGGAACATTGGAGTAATAAAGCTGAAAAGGCTTCTCTTACAAACAAACCAAAAGGTCACAAGTAAGATACCAAAAATATATTGCTTTCTTGTGTGGAAAGCTTTTTATGCAGGTTAAAAAATTATTATTTCCTTCTCAGTCTCTTATCTAAGCTATAATTGCTACCAATTTCATGCAAAGTTTGTTACTATTTGTAAAAAGACTCAGGCAGGTCTCCGTCATATTTTTTGAACCTGCAATCAATTATTTTTTGGGAGGACGAACTGGGGGGAGAGTGGGTAAAAGAAACGTGCACTATTTTTGTACGAAAAAAGGCTTGTACTGATTAGCTGCTATCTAAATTATAGTCTATAAAAATGAACTTTGAGCTCATTTATATGAAGCTGACAAAGCGTCAGGTCCTTTTGAAATAGTGTTTGGCCAGTATTTGTGTGGTTTCTGCCTATTATATGAATTCCTAAAAAAGGCAGGCTATTTAAAACCACTGCCTAACAGGTGCTGCTTGCATCTTACCCTTTTTTAGACCCACTGTAAAAGAAAGACACCCATACTTTTGAAACTGGTTTGATGAGAGGATACCTTTTACTTGTCTTCCTTTAATTTAATGTGTCTGTTTCCTTTTCCATCTTAACTACGGCTGTTACACTGAATTACAGCCTGCGTATTTTAAGACTCCTTCCATAGTTATGGGTGTGGATTGTGTAGTTTCCATGCTCTGCTGTGCTTCCATACTCTGGCTCAAGGCAACTGCAGGCCTGTGCTGGTATTTGCCCTTACTTACGATTTCCTCACTGAACCAGTGCTGTGCAGTAGTTAATGGAGTTGGAGATAGTTCAGCAGTTCTCAAGCAAAATGAATGGTCCTAAAGCTATAAATGACTGTTCTTTGTGTTAGAGAATTTCTTACTCAGATTGTGTTGAAGAACTGACACAGATAAAGGCTCTGTCCTCTTTCTGTTTGCTCAGTTTGGTGTCTGTTCAATCTTGATATAATCAGCAAAGCCAAATGTACCGTATTCTATTTCAGAAGCCCTTTCATGGAGGGTTATTAGATTTGTTTTTCCCAAGAGAAATTAACAGAGAATTAATGCTATTTTGGACTAGAACAATCAATAAAGTGTTTTTACACTACCTGTCTTTATGGCTTTTGCTGACTTACAGTTGTGTTGGTGGTCTTGTATTTATAGCCAGCTCTTTTCAGTATGTCTTCTTTATCTCTAAAATCATTCTGTGAGTGTTTGAGATCCTCAGCTTGCAAAGGTGAATGTATTTTGGAGTGCACCTTTCTAGGAATGTGACTTTCATTTATTAAATAGTTCTCTAAATAGTTCTACATTGATTAGAATCAATCTCACAAAATTTGGATGGGCAATAAATGGATATCTTTCTCACAAAACTAAGCATTATCCCAAAATTACTTAATAATATATTGAAAGAAATCTTGTTGAATATTTAGTGCACTAATCAGAGCTTACGATTCAGTTCCCAAGACTCTTTGGGTAATGTCAGGCAAGTAATGAATAAAATCATTACAAGCTAAGTGAGGTGAGCCCTAGAAACGTGTGCCTCTGAGCCTCAGACTTTATTCTTGCATTTGAAAAAAACCAAAACAATGGAACATAACCATCCAGTCCAATGCCCCCCCAAAACTGATGAGCTACGGGGAAGGAAACCTTACCTTCCTCTGTTTTGGCTTAAAAGATGTGAGGTGAGCTGGAGAACAGGTAATGAGGATAATGACGTGACCTGTTTTTTCCAAGATCTGTGGGTGCGTGCTTTTTCTCTGTCATGATTGTCTCAGGTGCAAAACGCATGCCAACTGACCTGTGCTTTTCACCAAACTAATCTCCGTGTCAAGGAAACCTTGGCCCAGGCGGGAATGGGAAAGGCAGCTGCAGCTCCCAGTGGTGCAGGGCGGCAGGACTCTGTGGTCCGTGACCGCTGTGAGCCCCATCAGGCAAGTGGAGGGCTAGCCATCAACTCCAGACAGCTGAAGTACATCACAGACAGAATTAGAAGAAGGTGGAAGTAGGGGTAGGGAGCAGGGTAAGAGAAAATATGTATAAAAAGATGATGCCAGTAATCTTACCACTTCAGGCTGGTGGAACTGAACTATAAACAAGAGGTTGTATGTGGGGCTATGCACATCATTTCTCTGCATAGCTGGAATTGTTTGATGACTTAGATGGGTCTGTCAAACAGCTGAATTATTGTATGCCATACATTTGATGGGAAACTGAGTGGATAGAGGCTTTATAGAATCATAGGATCTAGATGTCAAAAAAATTACCTTAAAGTAGCATAATTACCAATGCTTTCCATTTAATCGTAATTCCTTAATACTAATCATGCTTCCTTAATACAGACACACAAACATTATTAAAGGTTGATGAGACTCTAATAATGCATTAAACCTGGTAATGAAATGATGCAATGTCTTCAATTATTATCTGCCCAGTCTAATTCCCTCAAAGTTCAAGGACTCAAAGTCTTTCCTGAAACACTACTTGATACAAACATCTGTAATCTCTGGTCTCCCTTTAGTCCCCAAGACATCCCATGCAATGAGACCTTTTACCATACTAGGAAGTGAAAATAATCTAGAAATGTATATAGCAATATATCAATGCATGCTTCTGGATTATACATAACAAATGACTGATTTAAAAAAAAAAAGCCAAAGCAAACACTCACAACTCTAATACACCACCTAGTATTTCAAAAGTTATGTGGAAAAAGACATCATAAGTGTTAGAAGTCTCAATAAATGGAGCACAGGAGTCTTTTTGGGGCAGTTTGTATATTTATGTAACTGAAGAAAAAGAAAGTGGTTTATTTAATAAGGAGATTCTGAGTGTATTCTTATTTCTGGTATTTCTTTTTTCCCTATTATCTGTGTAGGTTTGCCGGTTTGTAGTTGACTGCTTGTAGAATAAGACATGTAGCCTTTGACATTAAGATTTTTTGAAACCACGTTAAAAACACTGAGGTGTTACTTTTTTGTGAGCTTTTTCCATGGCCTATTTTCAGGAAAAATCCCAAATGATCTGAAGTCAATTAAGTTCTGAATGTCAAAATTTCGATTAATCATGAAAGAAACACTTCCATTATCAACTGTGTTAATAAGCTTTTCCACCTTGGGCTCCCACTGGTCTGCATTCTGATACACAATCCAACATGTACAGTATCTTAATCTTTGAATGGTCCTGTTGATATTTGGTGGCATTAATGTGGGGAATAATTTACAGTGCACCACAAATAAAAGTTGGATTCACACATAGCAACTTAAAATTTGTGAGCTTGCAGATAAGTCTTTCTCATTGGATTGTTAAATAATTTATTTTGAAAGAAGAAATGAAGAATTTTGAGAGAGAAAGAAGAAAAATGGTTTAACTATGGCTTTTCTTTTTATTATATCTGTTACTCGTCAACATACATTTGAGGACCCTCTTAGCTTTTTGTGAAGTGCTGTATTACACTATACTAACAACAGGAAGGTTTTTTGCGTGGCAAAGGCAAAGAATGCCAAGAATAGGAATAAGAGAACAAGGCCCTTAAACATGTCTAGGTTGACAGTTCCTTTTCATGACCTTACTAATAATGAACATGTCAGAAGATGATTTCCCTGCTAAAAATAGAGGCTGGTTAATTTGCAAAGGAGTACAGATGAGTTGAGAAGACGAGGCAAAATGTTAGAAATCTCTTGTGCAAACACAGAATGTTGCATTACAACAGATGAGGAGGAGTAAATTTTATAAGAAATGTTGCAGACTAGTCATCAAAATTGTCCAGCTTCACATTCAGTTTTACTGGTCTTTGATTTAGTTTGCCCCGTGCGTCAGATGGTACTGAGAAAACAATAAGTCTTTGCATTGACTTTCTCCAGCATTGACAATTGTTCTTTCTGAGGCATTTGAAGAACCTACCCATCATAGGTCACAAAGACCAGCATGAGATCTGCATTGTGAAGACAACAGGGAAAACTTCACTCAGAAAGTGCATAGAGTGTATTGAATGAGCAAAATGAGTGGATGCAGACAATTCCCACCACAGTGTGTAGCATTTTGTCAGATAATGCAAGGAAACGGGATGTTTAAGTCCTGCAGTGTCATATGCTTGCCTCAAAATGAGTTTACGCCTGGGTTTGGTTGTCTCTTTTGTTAGGATTCACAGATCAATATTCAACTGAAATTATTGTAGAAGTGCAGAAAATGGAGCATGCTGGTTTAAAACAGAGAGGTAGTTGTGCATTGTACTGAAAAATAAAGATTGCTTGGAATCAGAAATTTGTGTCTATGTTGATAGAACAAATTTTAATATTCTTAGAAGCCTGGAGAGACAAGGTGTTTTCTGACATTTTCTCTGTTATCCAAAGTGATCTCCATGGCATGTACGTAAGATTTGAGATTACAGGTGCTTCTGCACTGGCACTGTTGAGTTTTTTACAAAAAAGCAGAGCTCTGAATGTAAGAGGAATGAGACTGGGCACGTGGTAATTGCAAATGGTGCACCACTTGATTATCAGGTTTAATGTATCATTAGCGTCTTACTGACCTTTTCTGTCAAAGCAAAACAAGAGCAGATGTTGGCATTAAAGAGAAAAAGAGAACAGAAGTGGATAGATATGAGCAGGCCAGCTGCCAAAAGATCAGCTGACGCTACGCTGACATCAAGTGCAATCTGGGGAGCCCTCCTTATCCAAGCAAGCCTTTGCACGCAGCAAATATATCCATGTCTGTACATGCGGGAGCCACAGCCGTGTCTGTTAACTAGTCTCTCATCTGGTCAGTACGTCTGTGTTGCTATGAGATATATTTTTCTTGTTGTGTTTTGGCTGATTTCTCTGATCTTAGTCTCTCAGTCTCTTGTTTTCATCAGCTGAGAACGGACCATAAAGAGGAAATGGGCATTTAGGTCATCTTGTGCATTTTCACTAGATGTGCAGATGTACTTCCCTCTGAGATCTGCATGCAGTATGTTACAGGCAACTTGTCGCTTTTTAGTCTTTCTCCAGTGCAGGATGTGTAGCTTTGGATTGTTATGAGAGAAATAAATAAAAAAAAAATGTACGCGGGTCATAGCTACAGCAGTAACTTGAGGATGTGATCTCAGTGAAGAGATGTACTTGTGTGGTGTGGTGGAAATGGTTTCCCACAGCCTCTTGTGGGTTGCTTTGCTAATTGCTTTTGTAGAGATGAGTTTAAGGTCCTACTGAGACATTGGTGGATGATGTAGTGATGGTAAAAAGTTCAACCACTGTACTGTGTCCTGTTATTTATCTTTAGAAGCCTTGAGATCAATGTGATGAATAAGTGCATTCTCTTCCCTTCTCTCCTACTCAGTTGCTAAAGCTCTGCTTTTATGTGTGGCTTCCTCTGCACAGGATAAAGGTTCTGATGCTGATGCTTTTCACAGCAAGAGTTTTAATTTTCCTGAGAAGCAAATAGTGCTTTGGTCATAGCATATCAAAATACCTATGAAAGGTTATTAGCTGGAAAAAATGAACCTACTACTGAGATGCACCGAAAGGGAAGTCTGATGGTCTAGTCAGCGAGACACTGAAATCTAGTTTCTGCATGTGGCTGTTGGACATGTAGAGCAACCTTGGTCAAGTCAGTTAGCTGTGCTTTGTGAGATGAAGCAAAAATATTTCCCTTCTCAACTTTTTGCCTGTAAGTCTTTTCAAAATATGTGCTCCTTCTGCAGTGGGTCTCTTCTACTGTGTGCGTGTGTAAGTGTTCACCTCCATGTGTGGCTGCTCACTGGTGAGGGCCTTTGGAAAGTACTGTAATACCTAAAACAATGGTAAAGGGAGCGTGAGCCTGTACAGAAAATGCGCTCTATTTTCTATTTTTGTCTTGAAAACATGCAACAGTGCTCCTCAAAAATTAGTATCTCTGAACTTCCACTTTTCCACACAGGGCTGAGAAAAACAAGGCTACAAAACATTGGGATGCAGCAGAGTATATAGCTGATGGAAAGATGACTGGAAGGCTAGGAGGGTGAGGGGGGAAGGAGGATGGGAGGTACTACTGTGGGTAGTGGTAGCGGTCCTCAGTCTGCTTCTGTTACTCTGTTGCATTGGGAGACAGCTCTGTCCATGAAGAAAATGCTTGCCTTTCACATACCCCTCACCCCACCCACCTCCAGGATAGTATAGCTGAGAAGAAAAAAGGGTCAGGAGGAGGAGTTAGAGGTTGGTGTTGTTCTCAGTAAGGACAATCTGCCTGTAGGCTGAGTTTTCATTAGAAAGCAGGTTAATATGGAATCTGACAATCTGGAAGAGACTGCAGGAAACCATTTCCACCATTGTTGGCATAATGATGACTTTTTTTTAAAAAAAAAAAAAAATCACAAACGGACAAATTCCCAGAGACAGGGAGATGATGATGAGGAACAGGATTCTTTAGCCTAGCATGTTCTGGGGTAGTGCGCAGAATAAGCACTATACAAAAGCCTTTGCTTGGTTGTTTCCTAAGGGAGAAAAAGGAAAAGCTATTATCTCTAGTCCTTAAAGAGTGTATAGTAGTCTACCTTTTAATGCAAAATCTCTGGCAGTAGGGTTTATTTTAGCAGGCTGTATTAAATTCCTGTTCAAGATTTCATTCACATCAGTGTAGATTTTTGGGGTTTTACATCTGCTGGGGGAAGAAACTTCAGGTTTTGCTGCTTGTAGGCCCACAATCCAAACCCTTTCTACTGCAGAAGGTCCAGCTAAGGAGACCGATAAATTAGGCAACATGGAACCTGTTGCCTATAGCAGCTAGATCGCTTCTGATTTGTAGATGAGGTCATTTGCAGCTGAGGCAAGTATGTGCGTTTTACACAGTGCTCTTGGTGTGGTTTATCTCTTTGAGGCCTTTCACAGCTCTTTTGAGTCATCTTTGATCCCAATCTATGCTTTTAGGTGGACAGCAGCACAAAACTGAATGTAGATATACAGTTGCATGCCACACATTTAAAACTAGACAAACAGAAAATGCCACCACCCCTCAAAAAACCCCAACCCAACTACCTTCCAGTTTTGTCTTCCTCTGCCTGTGTCATAGATGCAATTTGGACCATGTCCTTGTTCTTAGTTTTCCTGTTTAAAATCTGAGGGTCTTGGTTTAGTTTTTTGTTGCTGCTGTTCTTCCCCCCCAACCCCTGGCACGCTGTGGATTTTAGCATTCTTTTGCCTATTCAGCCATTTAAGACATGAAAATAAAGCCTTGAAAGCTTGACAGGAGCAAAGATTCACTGTCACTAGTAAACTGGGGAAAAGGATGGGATTCAACAGAAGATTTTCCAGTTGATATATAGAATACTAATGGTTTTAGGTGAAAGAGTTTAGTTCAGTAGATCTTCATAAACACCAGCTATTCTTTATCCCCCTTGTTTATGTTATCTCCATGACCATGCTTCAAGGATTGTTTTGGTCAGCTTGATTCCTTCTCAGCTCTTGGTCCCTGCCAAGCCAGTGTTCTTGGCTGCTTTAAGATACACGGAGAGAGTAAACATTCACCATCAATAGTATGAAGTTCTTTTGGCAGCTTTAATAACAACCGGATACAGCACTAAACAGGGCTGTGCACATATGTGGATTGGATGGGTGGGCTTACCTTTCATTTGATTGGGCTTTGTAAAAGATGAAATTCTTTAAAAAGCAAAAACCACAGAACCATTAAAGTCATGCTTTGATATTAGTTTTTCCATGAGAAATCTCAACACAAATCTGTTTATCTGGACAATAGCCAGATGGACATTTGCTAAGTATGAGTAAAGATGTTCTGCTGTAAATGCTTTGACATAAACCAAGTGCCTTTTTCCCAAACTATCTGAGATGTTTATATGAATGGCTGTTAAGCAGGTCTACACATTTTAATGTCATTGTTCTTTGGGCCAGCAGCTTCTTTTGACAAGACTCTCTTGATTCATCCCACCAGTTTGTTTCCATGCGGTTTACCTGGTGGCTCGATAGTAGAGGGCTTCACATGTCTTCATCCAGCCTTTTGAAGGCTGGATTTGCTCAGCACTGCAACTGTTTAGTATAATGTGCCTTTCAGAAATAAAGTGTAATCAGTACAGTAGTGCATATCAGCAATGACTAGCATTAGGTGCCTAACTTTGGCTTCATGATGCTTGTTCTTAGTTGTATGTGGTGGGGAGTTTGGCAGGCCTGGGAAATAAATAGTTGATCAAATTGCTTCTTTGACTGTGGCAATTGGGGCCAAGTGAGATGGATAGCTTTGGGGGAGGCTGTCAGAATTCAGCCCTGAATGCGCTGCCCCTGTCTATAATACAGCTATGCTCTTTTCCTAGAGGCACTTCTCCCTGCTAAATGGGTGTCAGGCGTGTAGGATTTCTGCTCATGTGCATCCCCTAGTCCTTCCTACAGTTCTTTTATCACACTGCATTTGAGACCAAATTTGTCCTCCCCAGAGTACTTAATGAAATCAGCGGCACTTTGCTATGAACTTGGGATGAATAAATGGATGAATAAACCCTAACTCAGTACTTGCATTTTAGAATCTTTCCTGGGGTATTTGAGTTCTTCCCCTGTTCTTGATGAGAGGTGTGAGCCCATGGCTATCTTGTAGTAGCACACCACCTGGCATGCCACAGTATTGACCTGGCTTCCAGAGCTAACTTTTGCATTCAAGAACAATGTATTTACAGTGAAGAAAGAGAGAGATTTGCCATCCTGGGGGTGAAAAAAGCAACAAACCAAAAGCGCCAAACAAGATTATGTAGAGGATGAAATAAAACTTGCTGCTGGAAGAAGCAGCTGGGGCGGTCTGCAGGCATAGAGAGGCACACGGCGGTGAGTGAGTGCGCGCCTGCCTGTGTGACAGAGAGACAGAGAGCAGGAGCGAGTGAGAGGAAGCCCTGAAACTTAAACTCCTCCTGCAGCTCTGCATCTGCTCTGAGTCACTGGTATGACTCACACTGACAGTGTTCACGTTAGCTAGCGTTCAGATGGAGCAGCTCTGGCAAGAGAAGAAGCAGGTTATATTATTGATTACCTGCTCCAGCAGACAGTTGCGCCAAGATTTTTTTTTACGAGCACAGATGAAACAGAGGAGGCTCTACTGAGCACCATTATTATTGTTTTCTTAAGGTAAGAATGCCTGTTATTTACTGGAGAAGGATACGAAAGGGAAATTGGAGCTTGTGAAGGCTGAGTCTCTTTCTGCTGCTGCTTGTTCTCGGAGGATGCTGATCTTTGGAGCTGTGTAACTGCAAAGCTTTGTCTCGACTGTTTGCAGTGCCATATGGAGAATCATATGGCTAATGGGCAGTGCATGTCCTAGGAAACAAAATAACTATATTCTCATTCATTGATGTTATGTAAGGCATGGCAGCCATGTTAAGGACAGAAGACCTCTTTCGAAGAAACAGTGCTGCTAGATGGTAGGTCAAGAAAAACAATTAGTTTTTAACCAGCTCTCTGTTCTTTGGAGAGCGCTGCAGTTCTCTAGTTCATGCTTAAAACTAAATTTACTGACTTCTGAAATTCTGTGTTAATAGAATAAAAAACAGTGGCATTAGAAATAGCAAAATAATTGTTTACCTTTAGAATCATGATGGTGTTTTGCCTTCAGCATTCAGGCAGGGAGTGTGCGCATGCTGTGATCCGTGCAGTGCCTGGATGTAAACAGTTTCTTCAAATACTTTAAATGGTACTTCCAGATATTGGGGTGGTTTTCATTTTGTGCCACTAAAAGCCCATATGTGTATGTCCTATTCTCACAATTAGTTATATGCAAAAAGTGGAACATAGTCTAGTTAATGTTGACATATGCAGGGTGGGTGAAACAGTTTTTTGTAGTGGCTTTACTGCTATTTTATTCACTCTGGTGCTATAATTTTAATGTAGTCTAGATTGGTATTGCTTATTATCCTGTGTAGAATCCACTGAATATTAAGCCTTTGCTATACTCCTCACAAGAGATTTTCTAAGTTAGGGATTCTGCTTTTGAACTGCAATAGTGAATTTATCTTAATTTCTTTTTTTCTTTTCTTTCCTTTTCTTACCTTTTTATTTTCCTTTTTTTCTCCCTCCCCCTTCATTTTTTTCTTTTCTTTCCTTTGGTTTTTCTTTTCTTTTTTCTCATTCCCACCATTTCTTTTGAATTTGCAAGGCAGTGTCCTTTTAAAGTGCATCTTACAGTGAGGTTGGCAGCTGCTCTTGGTGTAAACAAGGGACCCTGGTCACTTCTGTGTATTATTTTCAGAATGAGAGAATGAGGATATTTTCCAAATGCGATGATTCAGTAGCTTACTTTCAGCTAGTTGAAACTACCACTCATTTCCTTGTAGAATTTACATAAAAATGACCACTGTTGTCTCCTCTCGAAGAAATATGGTGCTGTAGTAAGGTCATTTAAAAATGATAGCATACTTTAGATTCTTCTTCTATTTGCTAGTTTATAGCATTCACTGATGCAAAGTGTATTCATTGCAATGAATTAACTAGATTTGATGGTTTTTCCTCTTTTAAAAAAGATTGGATTTCCTAATAAAATGGAAAGTAAGGTTTGTTAGTACATTTGTAGTACCTTTACACTGTGGCATCCAACTTGAAAAACTAAAGTGTGAGAGAAGCTTTTAAAACAATGTCACTCATGGACACCCATCTCCCAGAGCAAAATTCTTGTGACCAATTTTAATGATTTATGTTTCTGATATAAAATATTTCTCACATTCATCATGGAATCATAGAAGGGTTTGGGTTACAAGTGACCTTAAAGATAATCTAGTTCCAACCCCCTGCCCTGGGCAGGGACACCTCCCACTAGACCAGGTTGCTTAAAGCCCCATCCAACCTGGCCTTGAACATGCTTAGCATCTGAAAACCAGGATGACAGCCCCTGACTCAATACAACCCTGAAGACAGCTTCTCCATCCTATGTGTCCATAAACTCTTTGTGCAAGTGCTGACCACCAGAGAGAACTCCCTCTGATTGATCGTGTTCTCGTGCTGCCTGCTATGTCCCTCTGTCTGCTGCTGGAATGTGGTTAAGTGAAAAAGAGTGTCAACTGAAAAAAGAACAAAAAGCCCAGTGTTGCAAGATAGCTAGACAGTTTGCTTCTTGTAAATCGGAAAGCTTCTGAGAAGAACTAAAGCAGTTTTAGTGATGATCTGTTGTGCTATTATCTTGATGATTGCATGCCTTCTTTTAGATATATTAACAAGACACAACTAAGATGTAAATAGCCAAGGCAGGAGATTTGTGCTCAGAAGTGATCATAACTGTGTTAAGTGCAAAGGAAGCAGTTGCGTTTGATCCTTCTGTGTAAGAATTTTGTAATAGGTATAATAGGGTTTGTCAAAGTCTGCCCTCTAGGTACACAGAAAGTTATTTTTTGTTGCTTTAAGTTGGCTGTGCATCAGGCCATAAAGACAACATACAGCACAAGCTGTTAGGACTGTTTGGTACTTTTGGCAGGAGTTGAAGTGTTGAGAGTTCATGATCTCCTTGGCCTTTCTTTTTTGTAGTAAATGGTTTGTTATCTGCAGCGAACCCAAGCAGAAGATTGCAGCTTAGTGTTCTCCCGTCCTGTCCTACCGGACATCACCAGTACTTGCATGGCTGGTTTTCTCATCTCTTCATTACTCCAGGGCCATGTTTTGTTATGTCTGTGCTCGCGGAAGCTTTTGTGGACTTCCTGCTGAAATCTAAGCCCATTTTTAAGCCAACTCTTCAGCTGCTCTACTGTAATCTCTTTAGTGATTCTCTCCCCTTGGTAGGTTCTCCACCTAAGCAAGCCTTAAATGGTGCAAAACTGCAAAGCTCTTGTAACTCGGCTCTTCCCTTTTGCTCCTGTGCTGCTTGTGTTGTGAGCAACTGGTGGGGTGTTCAGCTGTCCTTTTACTTGCTTCTTCCTTCATAAAACCTGCTGCTTTTTTCTGTGGCTTCCTTTGTGGCCGTACCCTAACTGTGTTATTGTGAGCCCGTTGTCTGCCTTCCTGGCACGTGGGAAGCAATGCTGCTGGATTAGCTCTGATCTCTCGCATCTTCTGCTTCCTCAGTCCTCAAGCAGCAGTTTCGAAATGGGCAGTGGCACCGTCCTTGTGCGTGCTGTTCTACCTCTCCCTGCCGTGGCAGGGGGAAATGACTCTGCAGGAAACACAGCTGTTGCTGTGGGTAGTAAGTGGAGAAATTAAGAGGCATGGAGAAGATAAAGCATTTCTCCCAAATTCTTGAAGCCCTGAGACGCCTTCAGTGGGAGGAAGCACCTACTCTCTTGTTTTACACAAAAGCTATATCAGCAGTGATTTATAGCTAGCCTTGCTAAATGGCTGGTGAAGAACTTAGGGGAAATCCAGTCCTGTTATTGAAATGAATTTGCATGAATTGTCTTTAATATGGGTGATTTTTTGATTGAATTACAGTTTTACCTAATGATCAACCCAAACTGGAGCACTACTGTATCAGGTGCTGACTTTTACAAAGAGTAGAAGATGGTCCATGCACTGAATAATTATTTTTTTTTTCTCAAAAAATGGTTGCCATATTTCATATGGTGATTTGCTATTTGACGGTAGACTTTCTGAAAGAGGACTCGGTGGTATATGAAAAAGTAGCAGTATATTGGTGTTTGTGTAGTACATCCTTGTGTCACAGAACAGCACAACACTTCTCTTTTGAAATCTAAATTTGAAAAGGAGGGAGGGGAAAAGTTTGAGTTGGTTTTTTTACAGTTTTCTGTTTCTTTTTTTGCATGTTAGAAATAAGCCATGGAAACTGGAATTTGGAATAAAATGCATGCATGTGAGCAGTATAAATAGCATTGTTTTCAATACTGAACCATCTTGTTCACTGGAGAACTCATCTTTTTATTTACATAATATTTAGAAATGACAGTTTTTACATCAGTTGTTTTGGAGGTCTTTTATTTCAATATGTGTATACATCTAGATGGCATCTACTTTGTCCCTTTTCCCGTTTTCTGAATAAGTTGTCTTGTTTGGATTAGATTTGTTGCCTGGTTTTAAAGAGGAGCGGGAAAGAGCTGTTAAATCTTTGTTTATACTGTGTCCTGAAAAGCTCTTCACTTAATCCTGGAGCAGTTCAAGCAGGAGGACACACAGGGAGGTGGTGAATACGTACTATTTGCCCTGGAAGGCCCAAAATGTTAGAGGGGCTCCCACCTTACTGCATTGCATGAGGTTTTTGTATCACACAGAAAAAGTCACAGTCTCAGTTTTTGTCTGTTGAAACCTTTGTGTGTTCTTGAGCATTGTCACGGGATGGAAGTATTTGACACAGTTATGGTTTAGCAGCAGTTCAGTTTTATTTGTGATTTGGGGCAGATCAAGAGATTGAGTTTTAGTAGCACTTAGTCATTAACTGATTTAAAGATTTACAAAGTGATTTGACTAAATAAATGAACAGCAACTTGATTACAGATGTGAAGATGACAAGATTCACACTAACTTACTATAAGGTATCCCAAATCAATGCATATGCATGAGAGTAAAAGCACAGATCTCAGATGGATGTATATACATATAAGCAAAGCATATAAGCACACGTGCGTGCACACAAACCCCTACACTCTCCCCACCCCCTTGCAGTTTATAACTGCTGAGATCAAAGATCTCTTAGTATCACATGGCTGTCGAGTCGATGGGTGCCCCTTCTAACTCCTGCATGTGCGTTGAAAATGGAACATCCACATCCATAAAGCTAATGCATACATAGAAATAGAGAGGTGGATGAAAGAGAGTCTAGCCTATGGTTAAAATTTCCCTTTTTGAGTTAGCGCAAATACTCACAATGCATCGGCGTTCCTCAATGGATGGTAATTGAGACACGAGAGAGATTGTCTCAACCTGGTCTTCCAGTCCTCGAGGTGTTTGCCTGAGACAGCCTCCTGACTCAGGGGAGATACTGGCCACAGCCCTCTGTGATCCAGAAAAGCTCCTAGGGTCTTGCTAGAATAGCTACTTATAGGGTCTGACATAATTGACTTACATCGGGTATTGTTCCACTCTGGCCCATCTCAGATGATGGAATATTCTGGTACTTTCCACCAGCTGTGCAAGTCCAGAACTTGCTAGATTTGCAAGTGCTGGTATAATCTCCCTTTGGGCCACAATCCAGGTACAGATGTACTAGGTTGTCAGGGAATGATATTTCCAAGTGATAGGGGAAGCAAGAGCCATGCACGTTAAGGGAGTGCCTTAACGCTCTGGTCCTTTATCTTTTGGAATTCATGCCTGACATCTCCTAGGTTGGTATGTGGCCCAGAGATGAGGAATCGCACCAAGTACCAAGTGGCCAAAGTATGCGCGTGTGGGGGGTTGCACCACCACAAGCATGTGCTACTTTAAAATAGTGACAGGTGCAGCCTCTACTGTGAATCTAGCCATGATGGTCCTTTCATTTGCCTTCACGGTCTCAGTTTCCATTCCGCTTCCATGGTCCTTCATGACTATAGTCCCCCTGCCCTGCTCTGGAGTCAGAGCCAGCATAAGGATAAGTATAGTTCATTTTGCTCTGGTTAAATGAGATTATGGCCTGGATTACGATGGCATGTTATTTCTGTGCTGAACTCTCCTTGCATTTTATAGCGATGCAGAAATCTGGGATTAGCTCAGTTTTCGTTTCAGTTTGATGCTTCATCTTTTAAAGCAGAGTATCTCTGAGTCTGCTGTGTGGCCTTAAACAAATGGTAGTGAACTGTGAGGTTTGATGTCTCACATGATGGTGAATTGACCTTCTATGTGTTCAGGTGAAACACAGTTTGAAAGGAGTGGGTTCATGATCCTTAATTCAGATTTACTTTTTAGATAAATACTTTCTAGTGCCAGATGTCAGAGCTGCTTACAGGCAGAGGTGAATAACAGAGCATGTCCATTTCTGCAGGTTATTTGAGCAGCAAATCTGATTTAAAAAAAAATATGAAAAAAGACAACACTACAATATTCTAGATTGCACTAAAAAGCCAGTAACTTCACCAAGTTTCCTGCGTATTATAGGTAAGTGTATTTTAAGCCCCAAATTCCTGAAACAACCTGCTATAAAAGATTTCTTTTGTCTCATTTCAGAAATAGACACTAATAGTCTGACTTTAAAGTATAAGATTTATTTTTTCCCTGGCATCAAAGTTATTTCTGTTGGGCAACTGGGAAGGCTTCTCCTGAGGTCATATGAACTAAAGTGGTAAACTGTCGATTCTTTTAATGCACATAGAAGGACGTGAGAAAAATAATACCATGCTGACAGTGTCTTCTGTTGTTTCAAGTAAGGTTGCAAGAAGAGCTCTTTTGAGCTCTGTAAGTTAGTTGGAGGATTTGTATTAAAAGAATTACATACTGAGTATTACTATACTAAATATTAGCATTGTGGCTGTGAATACATGACATAAAAATGCACGCAGCTGGCTAGAATGGGGTTTTTCTGTTAAATCCTCCCTCGAATGTGGGTGCTTGGGAGAAGTTTATTAAATTATTCCCCGTTCCTGAGATAAGTGGATGACTTTCAATTTGTATTTTGGTAAACAGGAGGTAGTGAGTAATAGGAAGAATGCGGCCTTTGTAGATGTACTTTTCTGTATAGGAAAGAGTTCTAATTATTGTCCCATAGCTTTTTAGACTCATTGGTGAGAGTCTACACAAAAAAGTTGCATGGAAAAGTGACTGCTCCTTTGCTGACACATATGCAGTGAAGCAAACGTGCAAACTAGGCCAGAAGTGGACTTTGGAGGGAATTGGAGGGGATTCTTCTTGGCTGCCCTCCTATGAAGTCTGCAGTTCAGCTGGGGAATAGAAGGGAAACAGGAGAAGTTTGGTCTCAAATTTATAAATTTCATAGAATTTTTTCTGATCATCTTATATAAGATAGTAAATTGGGAGTGCTTATATTGGCAGACTGGCCATTTTTAGAAATCATAGCATAGTCTGAGTAAGCATACTGTGATGTAATTTGCTTTTTCCCAACACTAGGTATTGTTTGTTACTGGGCAGAAGCAAATTAAATGAAGTTTTAGTCCTAAGTTTGTCTTGAAGTGACGTGATGTCTTATAGAGAAGAGACCCTACAGGGCTTTGCCATCTTTACTGAATGTTCACAGTTTGTACAGTTTATCTATAGCACTTTCACTAAAATACATGGTGAATGGAAGTAACCACTTAAGGATGTGGGCAATGTTATAGATTAAAGTAAGAAATGGGAGTTGAATTGAAGGGAATCGTGTTCGACAGGGTTTAATCCATCCTCTGAGGATCCAGAGCTGTGGTCTCTGGAGTGAAACCACTAGCATTGGGAGGTGCTCGAGAGGCTTATTTTGGTGAGCTCCACAAAGCCATGGGTGGAGGGATCAGACTGAAATACAGACAGAATCGTCTCCCATGCCATGACCTCAGTTTGTCACCTTTATGGCTATGTGGTGAAATTACATCCTGTATTACTGTCTCCGTTTTACCAGCATCTTTGGAATTGAAGACACTGGAGTATTATTGCCCTTTTAACTGGTACGGTCTGGGAGAGACTGAATCAGTTAGCTGAAGGCTCCTCCATAGTGAAAATGCAAAAGCTGCTCAGCAGTCAGCTCCTGCGGACCTGAGTGGGCAGAGTGAGATGTGGCTTTGCTGCCCGTGGCCGGGCTGGATATTGAAGGGCAGAGATGCCCGCAGGCAGGAGGCCGAGGCAGCAACAGTCCTCCTGGCTCCTGCCATCCAGTCCCTTTCTCCTCCCCTTCTGCGTGAAAGCTCCGTTTCTGCCAGCTGCTCTGTGCCCCAGAGAGGGACGTGGAGGTGCTTGCAGTTTGCATGGGGCAGTTGGCTCGTTTTGGTTTTCCCCTTGAAGAAGAGCTGTCTCACGGGATCCTTTTGAAGATGCTATGTCATTTCAGTGCATGGAACCTAGTGGGTTCAGGGTACAGAGAGCAGCAAGAGAGGGGACCTGTCTGGGCACACTGGAAGGATAAACTTCCATTTGCACACAGAGTGCTTAAAGGAAGCAGCTGCTTTTGTGCTTGGAAGTGATGGGAGGCTGCTACTGTGTGTGTCTGTGAACTGAGGAAGGGAGGAGCTTGACTTCAACACCCACGGTGTCTGAATTTTCACTACCTTGTAAATGCTTTGCCTTTTTTATGGGATGCAAGTATTTCCTAATAGCTCGAGAAGAACTGAACGTTCTTTTCTGTGCTCGTTAGTGGGATTTATATTTCAGATTTGTAAACATCCCCACAGCCTTTAATTTCATGGAAAATCAAAAAATGTCACAAGGGGCCACTGGTAAGATTTTATTGAGGGATAGAAACAATTTGGCACACGTAACAATTGTCTCTTGAAAAACTGAGGGTGTCTTTAAATACCAATTTTACGTAAAATTTAACAGAAAGACAACTGGAGGGCAGAACACTTATCAGTGTGAAGATCTGCTTAGCTGATGTTATATTTGTGGTAAGTAGCAAACAAGAAATCACTAGTAATTTGACTTAATTTATGTGAAGATTTGATACCCCTTCCTGTCATGAGCAAGACGTCCAGGATAAATAGGAAGAGTTGTTCCTTCCTAGCACAGTGCTTACTTGTCACTAACAGCATTTGCAAACCTCTAAAAGGTTTCTAAGAGAAAGATGGGAGGTGGCAAATAGGCATTTGGGAGGGCTGTGGTGGATGGGGAGCGTAATATTTTGCAGTGTTTTTTTTCTTTTTAAAGTATGACAACTTTCCCAACTTCCCTAAAACTTGCATTTTTTTCCCCCAATTCCTCTGTGATTCATATTTCTGGGACCCAAGAAAATAATGTCTTCACAGTAAACGTGATTATTTAGATGCAAAAATTAATAATGCAGCCTAGATTTCCGCCCATATTGTGCTGCACATTTTATGGCCTAGATGCCCAATGTCCCAGTTTGCATCAGGTCTCAAGTTACATTTGGGGGTCTGTAAAATATGACTGCATGACAAGGTCAGTGCAATGGGTTGCTTTAGAAGGAAAACCCATCTTAATGTTGACATCTCAGGGACTTGTGTAGGACTGAACCCCTTAAGAAATTATAATTTGGTTACACTGCACAAAGATAATTTCCACCCATTACCACTTGGATGTTTAGTTTTAGAACAGAATATTATTTAGCCTGAAAGCATAGCCTCCTGTGATAAAAAGAGACAGGCATGTAGGCATTTGATAGCTAATAAAAATAGAACCATAGATTTGTCTAGGTTGGAAGGGACCTTTAAGATCTTTGAGTCCAACTGCCAAAACCACCACTAAACCATGTCCCTAAGCGCCATGTTTACAAGTCTTTTAAACACCTCCAGGGATGGTGACTCAACCACTTTCTTGGGCAGCCTGTTTCAATGTTTGATAACCCTTGTGGTGAAGCAATTTTTCCTAATATCCATCCTAAACCTCCCCTGGTGCAACTTGTGGCAATTTCCTCTCATCCTATTGCTTGTTATTTGGGAGAAGAGACTGACCCCCACCTTGCTACAACCTCCTCTCAGGTATTTGTAGAGAGCAATAAGGTCTCCCCTCAGCCTCCTTTTCTCCAGGCTGAACAACCCCAGTTCCCTCAGCTGCTGCTCACAGGACTTGCTCTCTAGACCCTTCACCAGCTTTGTTGCCCTTCTCTGGACACAATCCAGAATTTCACTGTCTTTTTTGTATTGAGGGGCCCAAAACTGAACACATTATTTGGGGTGGGGCCTCACCAGCACCAAGTACAGTGGGACAATCACTTCCCTAGTCCTGTTGGCTACACTATTCCTGATACATGCCAGGATGCTGTTGGCCGCCTTGGCCACCTGGGCACACTGCCGGCTCATATTCAGCTGACTGTCCACCAGGACCCCCAGGTCCTTTTCTGCAGGGCAGTTTTGCAGCCACTCTTCCCCAAGTCTGTAGTGTTGCATGGGCATGTTGTGACCCAGGTGCAGGACCCGCCACTTGGCCTTATTGAACCTCATACCAATGGCCTTGGGCCATCGATCCATCCTGTCCAGATCCCTCTGTAGAGCCATTCTACCTTCAAGCAGATCAACACTTCCGCCCAACTTGGTGTCATCTGCAAATTCAGTGAGGGAGCACTTGATCTCCTCATCCAGATTGTTGATAAAGATATTAAACAGAACTGTCCCCAGTACCAAGCCCTAGGGAGCACCACTTGTGACCAACTGCCAACGGGATTTAACTCCATTCACCACCACTCTTCAGGCCCAGCCATATAGCCAGTTTTTTATCCAGCAAAAAGAACACCAAGCTAAGTCATGAACAGCCAGTTTCTCCAGGAGAATGCTGTGGGAAATGGTGTTACAGGCTTTACTGAAGTCCAGGTAGACAACATCCACAGCCTTTCCCTCATCCACTAAGTGGGTCCCTGGCCTTGGAGGAGATCAGGTTTGTCAAGCAGGACCTGCCTTTCATGAACCCATGCTGACTGGGCCTGATCGCCTGGTTGTCCTGTACGTGCTGTGTAATGGCACTCAGGATGATCTGTTGCGTGACCTTCACCGGCACTGAGGTCAGACTGACAGCCCTGTGGTTGCCCAGATCCTCCTTCTGGCGATTGTTGTGGATGGACTTCACATTTGCGAACCTCCAGTCAACTGGGCCGTCCCCGGTTAGTTGGGGCTTCTGATAAATTATGGAACGTGGCTTGGTGAGCACTTCTGCCAGCTCCCTCAGTACCCTTGGGTGGATCCCATCCGGTCCCATAGACTTGTGTGTGCCTAAATGATGTGGCAGGTCACTCACCGTTTCCCCTCGGATTATAGGGGCTTCATTCTGCTGCCCATCCCTGTCTTCTAGCTCAGGGAGCTGGGTACTTGGGGAACAACTGGTCCTACTACTAAAGACTGGGGCAAAGGAGTCATTAAGTACCTCAGTCTTTTCCTCATCCTTTGTTGCTATGTTCCATAAACTCTTCTCTCTGAGTTGCGACCATAGCTCTCTGTTCAGCCAGGCTGGTCTTTTTCCCCAGTAGCTTGCTTTTCAGCACACGGGGACAGCCTGCTCCTATGCCTTTAAGACTTTCTTCTTGAAGACCATCCGGTCTTCCTGGACTCCTTTGCCTTCCAGGACTGCCTCCCAAGGGACTCTGTCAAACAGGTGCCTGAATAGACCAAAGTCTGTCCTCTAGAAGTCCAAGGTGGCAGTTCTGCCAACCCCCCTTTCTTGTTTCTTCAAGAACTGGAAATGGTATCATGCGTTTTACCTTGTCTTTCTGTGACACTAATATACTAACTGAAAGAAGCGAGTGAGAATTACAGGTACTGGACACCATTCTTTTATTGTCAACAATATTACAAAACCATTCAAGTTGATTCACCATGGTCCTGGGTGTTCTTCGTACACCTCATCTCTTCTGCATAAGCATGTAGTAAATGATTGGATTGATCATGCTTGTAATAGCAAACAAGGGCTTCTGCTTAATATTTAAAATAGAATGTGAAATGCAGGATCCGCTCGTGCAAACCAGTTTGCCCTTGAGACTGTATTTTGTAATCATCTTTTCTTTGCTTCCCATTTTGCAGGACAGCACGCTTTAGCTAGGCTGACTTGTGGAATCGTGTATGTGATGATGTTGCAGAACAGACCTAATGTTGGGGCATGCTCTAGGTTCTGCCTCCATGTTTGTTCAACCTGGGGAGGTATTGATGTGTACTATGATTTTCTTGCCATGAAGATCAGGTGCAGAGAAAGGTAAATTGTGACAGTTTCTGCCCAACAAGTTGTTGTTACTCATTCAGAAACACAGCCTAGCATTAGGAATGCTAAAGCACTGCTGCAGACAGTAGTACAGACAGAGTCACAGATATGTGTTTCATTTCTTCCCAACCAGGAGCTGANTGTTGCATGGGCATGTTGTGACCCAGGTGCAGGACCCGCCACTTGGCCTTATTGAACCTCATACCAATGGCCTTGGGCCATCGATCCATCCTGTCCAGATCCCTCTGTAGAGCCATTCTACCTTCAAGCAGATCAACACTTCCGCCCAACTTGGTGTCATCTGCAAATTCAGTGAGGGAGCACTTGATCTCCTCATCCAGATTGTTGATAAAGATATTAAACAGAACTGTCCCCAGTACCAAGCCCTAGGGAGCACCACTTGTGACCAACTGCCAACGGGATTTAACTCCATTCACCACCACTCTTCAGGCCCAGCCATATAGCCAGTTTTTTATCCAGCAAAAAGAACACCAAGCTAAGTCATGAACAGCCAGTTTCTCCAGGAGAATGCTGTGGGAAATGGTGTTACAGGCTTTACTGAAGTCCAGGTAGACAACATCCACAGCCTTTCCCTCATCCACTAAGTGGGTCCCTGGCCTTGGAGGAGATCAGGTTTGTCAAGCAGGACCTGCCTTTCATGAACCCATGCTGACTGGGCCTGATCGCCTGGTTGTCCTGTACGTGCTGTGTAATGGCACTCAGGATGATCTGTTGCGTGACCTTCACCGGCACTGAGGTCAGACTGACAGCCCTGTGGTTGCCCAGATCCTCCTTCTGGCGATTGTTGTGGATGGACTTCACATTTGCGAACCTCCAGTCAACTGGGCCGTCCCCGGTTAGTTGGGGCTTCTGATAAATTATGGAACGTGGCTTGGTGAGCACTTCTGCCAGCTCCCTCAGTACCCTTGGGTGGATCCCATCCGGTCCCATAGACTTGTGTGTGCCTAAATGATGTGGCAGGTCACTCACCGTTTCCCCTCGGATTATAGGGGCTTCATTCTGCTGCCCATCCCTGTCTTCTAGCTCAGGGAGCTGGGTACTTGGGGAACAACTGGTCCTACTACTAAAGACTGGGGCAAAGGAGTCATTAAGTACCTCAGTCTTTTCCTCATCCTTTGTTGCTATGTTCCATAAACTCTTCTCTCTGAGTTGCGACCATAGCTCTCTGTTCAGCCAGGCTGGTCTTTTTCCCCAGTAGCTTGCTTTTTGGCACATGGGGACGGCCTGCACTTGTGCCTTTAAGACTTTCTTCTTGAAGACCATCCGGTCTTCCTGGACTCCTTTGCCTTCCAGGACTGCCTCCCAAGGGACTCTGTCAAACAGGTGCCTGAATAGACCAAAGTCTGTCCTCTAGAAGTCCAAGGTGGCAGTTCTGCCAACCCCCCTTTCTTGTTTCTTCAAGAACTGGAAATGGTATCATGCGTTTTACCTTGTCTTTCTGTGACACTAATATACTAACTGAAAGAAGCGAGTGAGAATTACAGGTACTGGACACCATTCTTTTATTGTCAACAATATTACAAAACCATTCAAGTTGATTCACCATGGTCCTGGGTGTTCTTCGTACACCTCATCTCTTCTGCATAAGCATGTAGTAAATGATTGGATTGATCATGCTTGTAATAGCAAACAAGGGCTTCTGCTTAATATTTAAAATAGAATGTGAAATGCAGGATCCGCTCGTGCAAACCAGTTTGCCCTTGAGACTGTATTTTGTAATCATCTTTTCTTTGCTTCCCATTTTGCAGGACAGCACGCTTTAGCTAGGCTGACTTGTGGAATCGTGTATGTGATGATGTTGCAGAACAGACCTAATGTTGGGGCATGCTCTAGGTTCTGCCTCCATGTTTGTTCAACCTGGGGAGGTATTGATGTGTACTATGATTTTCTTGCCATGAAGATCAGGTGCAGAGAAAGGTAAATTGTGACAGTTTCTGCCCAACAAGTTGTTGTTACTCATTCAGAAACACAGCCTAGCATTAGGAATGCTAAAGCACTGCTGCAGACAGTAGTACAGACAGAGTCACAGATATGTGTTTCATTTCTTCCCAACCAGGAGCTGAAAATAGCTGAAATTTTAATGTTGTGAAAGTACAGGTTGCATACATAATGCAAGCAAATCTGAAATAATTCTGGGGAAGTCAGATCAAGACAAGGCAAGTTTCCTCTTTTTCTGTAAGGCATATTTTGATATGGTGGTGATAGCATCTTGTGTTAGTTAGTGCTGCAGAAGAGTCGCCACATTGTTCACAATAATAATGGGCTAAGAATGAAGAGAGTTGATGTTCTTTAAAATCCTCGAGACTGGTATCAAAATGGGGAACATGAGGCAAGACTTCAGGAAATCATACTTATAAAAGAGTTTAAAGAATGCTGCATTTTATTTGCCACAAGACAAAGGAGAAGATCAGACAGCACAGCAGAACGCACAGTATATTCTACCTTTTGTCTGCCTGAGGTTTGTAGCAGGGGTCATAACTATCTTGACCTATAAAAGAATGTGCTGCCTGGGTTTGTAGGCTGATTATTGGAAACTTGAGCCTTTAAAATGTGTTTACAGGAAATGTCTTCTGAGCTACATTGTCTGCAAGTTTGACAACTTGCTTTGAATGAGCATTAGTTTGCAGCTCTGCTGTCATGTGGTTCATCCTCAGCTGCTTGTCTGCTGCAGAGGTTCCTGCTCGTCAAATCTGCCAGCATAAGCAGCAAATATACTCCTTCTCCAGCTTGGTTCTGTCAGAGTGCTTTGGTTTAAATTGTACCTTTTGCAAACTGTTCTATTTTGCTCTTTTTTTCTGTCTAATTATTCTAGGGGGTGCAAGGGGTTGGGCTTTTTGTTGTTGTTTTGGTGGTTTTGCACCATGTACATGTACCAACCTGTGCAGTTTTGATGACTGACAGGAGGAGGGGAAGAGTGAGGACAAGCAATGGGAGGCAGTAGCTTAGATTGGCTCAACTCCCATGGGAATAGCATGTCTGTTGGACTGTGCCTGGACAAAAGCTATCAAAATCAGCTGCTGGGCAAAGTAGCTCTGTTTTTCTCTGTTTAACTGATGGACAAAATTACACCTGGTGTCAAGGGTTGCAGGTACCCTTCAGAGATGTTGACACCACAATTAATTGCAAAGAAAAAGAGTCAGTCGTTTTTTCCTCCCTGGAGTGATTTAGCTGCTCTCCAGTGAGTTGAGAAAGAGGGAAGACGGGAGGGCGGAGGAGAAAGTGAGGGATTTTCAATAGGAGCATGTACACTTCCTGTTACGTTTGTTTTGTATCACACTTTGAGGATTCTCCATAGGGAATAGTGTCATGTACTTCGCTTTCTGCAGTATTTAGGAATAATGGTGTGTCAGATTTAATTGAGAACTGGTGTTCTCCTCCATTTGTGTGGTAACTGTGGTTGCAAGTACAAGCAATGGGGGAGAAAAAAAGAATCTCACTATATATCATTCATTTCCTTACAGTGAAGGATCTGAACAGCTTTTAAAATCTGGCAGCAAGCACTAAAGCTTGAACTGCCATCATTAGTCAATGGCAAAACAATTTCTATATGGTTTTAATTAAGAAAAAGCATTCTACAGTCTCTGACGAATCTTTTTTTCTATCACCATCATCATTTCTTAATGCAGAAGGCCAGAGGCAGAACATACCAAGAAGCTGGTGCTTTGGTGTGGTCTGCAGTAGCTCATTAGCACACTGCCATGGCCTTACTGCTATTACAGGGGAATGGAATTTAAAACTTGTACAATGTAGGGTGAAAAAGACGGTCTTGAGTTGGTGCCCATTTGGAATCTTTCATATGCAAGTGACAGTGGATTCTCTGGGCTTACTACCTGGGCATGTACTACTGGGGTTCAATTCAGTTGTTATGGCTAAAGCTAGCACTTCAGCGGTTCTTAATCAGGTACCAAAGCATAATTGGAGTGCAATTAAAAAATGTGATTGTCTCAAAGAGGAGAACTTACAGGTAGACTCTGGAAATGTACTTGAAGAACCAAAGTTGCTTTTAGAATGGGGTGCTGAGCAGGAGGGCGCCTGCAGGAGTTCAGAACTTGCTGGGGGATTGGTAGGTAGGACTTGCCTTCTCTGCAGAAGTTGCAATATTTTTCTAAAAATCTTACTGATGGACTGATTTTGAAACACATCACTCGACAATGTGTGATTTCTAGTGTTGCTCTGCAAAATGGGTGTGACTTCCTGATGATATTGAGCAAGGTACAAATATAACTTGCGAGTGAAAAACTTGATGCAGTTACTAGATTGCATTGTCTCTGTTTTGCAGATGTGTGAGCTATGCTACAGAGATGAAAGGGATTTGCCTGTAGTCACAGAACTAGTAATTTTTACTCATAGTATCATAAATAGGATTTTTAGATTCATCTCTGCCATTTTAGTTTCTTCATTTTAAATGAAATGAATAATAATTGACCAGATGTAAGTATTTATATTAAATGTCCTGAAGATGACATGAAGGTGGGTTATAATGTAGCAGATCTATTGTATCAGTCCTTGATCTTGTGACTGTGGCTGGCTGTGACTTGCTGTGACTTGCTGTGTGAGTGGCTTTCATCATGTCTAGGAGCTTTCACAGTACATGCCCTGCTTTTAAAATGGAAAAAGAAAAAATAACTATACTAAATAAGTTATAAAGGAAACCAAATTGAAACTTTGTGTGCCTGCACTGAATTTAATAAAATAAAAAATATTTCAAATAGTAAATGACTCTGACAAAAACTATTGCATATCACATTTAACCCTGAAAAGAGCTCCACATAATATCAGATGCCTCTGTCCTCATTCAGGAACTCTCCAAAAGCCAGTGTAAGTAAAATGCTTTGTAACTTCTCGTCTGAACTGAAAGTCATAGAAGTGAACTTCAAGTTTGTTCTGCCTTCACCTTGGACAATAAGAAGAGAAGAAAACTTGAGCCATCTTCACTTCTGTGAAGACGTATAATTTTTTAAGAAATTTTAGATGCTTTGCTGATGAGTGCATAGGGCTGGATGGAGTTTCCCAAGTTGTTGAGTCTAGTCTTAACAGTGTCATAATGCCCCTTTTATAAGGAAACCAAGTTTTTCCGTGGCTAAACTAGACTTCTTGGTTGCTATTATTCCAGTTAGGTTAGTTATTTTTTTTTAACATCCTATTTATCTTAAAACTTATTTTGTCTCTCTGGTGTTTAACCCTTGTCGTGTATTACTAGAGAGCAAACTGTAACTCATCTCAGCCTCCGCTTTGTTGAGCTTAATAAGTTTTTGGCCTGCTCTGAAGAAGCTGACTGTCCGTTGTCCTCATAAGCTGTCTCTACATGTGTTACAGACCGAGATGAGCAGTGTTTAGCTTGTTGTAGCCAATGTTCCTGACTTGGTCTCATTGCTGCTTTTTGTAGTGACAAGAGCAGGTTGGTTGGTACACCAGGACACAGTATCTGTCCTTTTTGTGGCTGCATTGGCTGATGCAGAGGTTTCTTGGTTTTTCTCAACCGACAAATTCCCAACTTGTAGCAGAAGTTCTTCTTGTTACCCTGTAGCATGTTGTTTTGTCTTAGTGGTTTTTAACTTCATCTTACTTCTTTTACTTCCGACCTGGTTGTTCTTTGATAATTTTGATTTTCCTAGTATTTGCACATAGCACTGTAAACTGATGAATTGCATCTTAATTATTGCATCACAAATCTGAACACTGTTTGCTTTATGTATCAGTCTTCCCTGAATTTAATGTTTTAAGGAGTGTTTTGCTTATGAGTGATCAGTATATTTTTCTGTGAATTAAAGTTTTAGCTTTCTTAATCCTGCTGTATATATTTATGTATGCACATCGTCTATATATTTTACTAGAGAAGTATCTTCTCCACATAGGAACCTGTCACTTTGCCACGGTTTTGTGGTACCACGGTCAAAGATTTCTAACATGCACTGTTGTAGCAAAATGGCAGATATTTCAGGTTAAAAATCATAGTTGTTCTTGTCTTGGAGAGCACACTAGTTGAAAACCTTTTGGTTTGGCCTTAAGATAAAACAAATTGATCCATAGAGTTATTTGCTGACTCCCAGGTACACAATTAATGTCTTTGTTCTATAATTCTGCATGCAAATAGAGGTGAAGGTGTGAAACTGAAAGACCAATTTGTGTGGTGCATTGGTTGTGCAGTAAGCAATTGCTTATAAATTATTGTTTTCCTTCTGTAATGCTTTTGGAAATGTGAAATAACTGTACTACTGGTTCTAGTGGCACCCGTAACAAGAGGTAGTCCAGCAGTGAAACAGTTTGCTGAAAGAGGTTGAACAGTTTCCATCCTTGGAGGTTTTTAAGACCCAACTGGACAAAGCCCTGAGCAACCTTGTCTGAGCTGAGAGGTGACCCTGCTTGAAGCAAAAAGCTGGACTACCCTTTCCAGCCTGAATTATTCTGTAAGGTCAGATTTACACTACCTCTTGCTGAGGAACAGGGTCCCTCTTGGAAAGAGATGTGCAATGGAGTAATCATTCAGCAAAGTGGGCTGAACACACTAGTGTTGCTTTGCTGGGTTTTGCTTCTGCTCTTTTGTAGTGTCTCTACCTGCGAGATGCTGTGATGCTGCAAAGGGGCAATCATGCAGCTAGCCTGCATGGATTCACATAAATTCTCTTTCTTTCTGACAGGATTTTCATGTCATTATCAAAAACGAAGGAAAAAAAATGGATATATCTGAGGTGGTCATGTCTGAGCTATAGCAGGAGATGGTAACTTCAGTGGGATCACATTAGGGGAAGCCTGTCTCTTGCTGTCAAGGTCAAAGGCTGTGAAGATGAGCTAGAGTATTCAACTGGCTGCTGTCTTGGACTGTCCTGTAGCCCAGCCCGTTTCCCATCAGGTTCATCCACATTTCTCTCTCCAGTTTGCTCCTTCATCCCGATCCCCCGCTTTTTTATGATGTGTGTTACTTTACTTCTGGGTTTGCTTCTGGAGCGAGTGAGTTGGTAGAGGTAATTCACTCCATGGGCTGCTCCCCATATGGACAGCAGTGTGCCAGGCTTGTCTGCCTACCTCACCTCACCTCACCCTCCATCCCAGCAGGTTTTGCACCATCCAACACCTGAGCTGCCCTCATGCCAGGCACCTGCTCCTAGTTTACCACTATGAAGCACCGTTCTGTTGGGTTGCAACACAGCTCTTGCATAATGTCAGAAACCGCAAACCTGAAAATTCAGAACGGTACCCTCACAAAATACTGATTGCGTCTTAAGATCACCATGGGGGCTGAGAAGAGACCATGGTGAAATGTCAGGATACTGTGTGACAGCTGTGTTAGGCAGAACAGAAGTGGCCCTGGGCAGTGTGATGCGGAGACTCGCCTGCACCTCAGGGCCTCGCTCAGGGGCTAACCCCAATAGCTGGTGGATTAAGTGGGATGGATGTTGGATTTAGCTGGCTACACAGCCTGGGACGGCTGTGGCTTTTTCAGGCTAAAGTTAACCTTCATGTCTAGCTGCCTTACTTTCCTGCCACGTGGATTGTGTATCTGTTTGACAATGAACTTGGGTGAGGATTCTGGGCTGATTGATTTGTGGGATAAAATGTGCTTGGAAATGTCTTGATTATACTTCTTGAAGGGGAAAAAAATCCCATTAAGATGCCTATTGGTTATGTGTGGTGAGTGATGTTGGTATGGCCGGGGACACTATGTTCCTTGTCACAATGGAAGAGCTGTGGATTTTGGCAGCAAGAAATGAAACTCTTGAATCCCTCTGCCAGTGGCGTCTGAATTCAGTCTGGACCTGCAGGAAGTAAAAATTGCCGGGGGGGTGGGAGGCGAGGGGGCTGGGCTCAGTTGTTAGCATTTCTGTTTGGTGGAGCAGCCTCTTGGGGAAGTAGTTGCAGTGCCATGTGGTGACCTCAGCAGTGACTGCAACTGGAATAAGCAGACAGGACAAGGTAGCCAAGTTGAGAAGCTATGCTGGGAGAGCTCGATTGGTGCTGGTGACATGAAGTAGAGACTTTACTGAGCTTCTTATACTGTAACCGCATTAAGTCTTTTACAGACTTAATAGAAAAATATTTTAGCATTTATTTAGCATTTATGCATTATATTTTCATTAATGTAGTAGAAGGGAGATATATATCGCAGTCCTTAAGTGTAAAATGTCACAGTAGCAGTACCTGGTTCTGAAATTTTTCTTTTTAGCTTTATTGTTATACTCTTTCCTCAGAACTGATCCACAGTCCAGATTCTGTTTCAAATGGTAAAGGAACTATGTTATAAAATATTAACACTGCATTTTTTACAAATTTTTTGTGATTTTTTTTTAATTGTTCCTGTATTTATTGTTGTCCTGCAGAATGTTTTTCCTATGCTACTAGCCTGTTTATTTGGATCCATTCAGTCAGAAACAGTTTGTCCTTTTTGTGTCTTTCAGGCTTTATTAAAAAAGAAGTGGATGTACATGCTGAATTTCACCTGTGAAAGATCGAGTAAGGTAATATAATTTTAGTGATTTCTGCTATAATGTGGGATGATCTGCAGACACTGAATGCAAAGGCTCAAAGATTAAATAATTTGGAGGCAGACGAAGCAAAAGGAACTTCAGCCTCAGAAATAATGAAGTGCTGATAAGGTCCTACGTTCTGGTATCAATGGCATGCTTACCCTATGTTTTGTACCGTGGCCAGAGGTTTTCTATTATCATTGAGTGTGTTGTCCACAGAAGCTCAGGTAGATCATCAGCTAGTGCGAGTGATTTGTTCATCTTTGAAGAAGTGATGTGTTTCTGGAAATTTTTGAGATTTGAAGTACAACCTATGCTGAAAGGCTGATATTTGTCACCTGTTTCTGCTATAAGAGCAAACTGGTGTTTCTTTAGTTTTCCTCGCTTGCACATCCTGGGCCAACAGAAATGGAGAAAGGCAGATCTGCCTTTGTTGCATTGAACGTTGCTGTAGCATAGAGCAATATTCCTTCAGGATGGGAACTGAATCTTGTTGGGCACTCCACAAACATTTGTCAAGTATTTAGGTCTTCACAGTGAAAGAACTATATGTCCTGTGATGTGGCAGGGAGCAGAGGCTGATGATCACATTACTAGGCCCTGAGAGGTGAATGTGTATCCTGGTGGGGTTCATGTTAGCAGAAGAGTGTTGGAAGAAGACTCTTCCCCACTCGTTTCCAAGCAAAGTTCAGTAATAAGACTCCTCTTGCTTCCTATGGCCCAGACCAGCTGTTGGTGGGTGGTATGTCAGGCTGACCAGTTGCACCTGGCTTCTGGGATTTCAGAGGGTAAGAGAAGTTGTGGCACAGATGCTGGTGATGTGTTGGATATAGCCCTAACCACAAGGCAGTATAAAGTAGATGCCAATCAAATGAGTCTTCTGGTAGAGGCAGGAGGTTTTGCTGGTCTGGGAATAGGAGGCAGTGAGAGGTGAGAAGCGATGCTTATGGTCACGTGTGACGCTCACAGTCACGTGGGTAATCATACAAAAATTGTGGGGGAACCCTCAGTCTCCTTATCTCTGATGTAGTGCCCTCAGTGCCCTTTTACAGAGTTGAGCAAAGAATTAATGTTGGGGGTAGAGTCAGTGGTGAACAGCAGTGACTTCTCAGAGATGTTTTTCCCCAACTCCTGCTAAGGGAGAACAAACTAATTTGTAAGATCAAGCAGACAGAGTCGGCAAATGCACTTTCTCATGCAGCATTGCTTTTCTTATGTCAGATGTGTGTCTTAATGCAGACTGAGGTTCAACTACTGAAGAGTCTAGAGAGATATGCTGCCATGATTGTGTCTGAAATTAAAGCCTGCGGTCGGTACTATGGACTGGGTTATTTAACTGGGACGGAATGGAATAGAGTGCACAACAGGGGATTATGTGTAATTTTTTCCTTTCACCATCTTGAACCGTTCAGTGAAGAATAACTTGGGAATCAGGCACGCACTTACAGATCTTTCTCGATCCCAAGAAGGCAGGGATGAAGTTGCCAGCAGCAAATTAGCGTTGCCAGACTCTGTAGCTAGCTTTACTGTGACTTAAAAGGAATTGCAGTAATACTGGTCATTCATATCATCTTTCTTTCTTCTATTAATCATTGTCTGCATTGGAAGAGATGCGCCTGGGGCAATCCTGCATTTCCATCCAGTACCGTGCTGCTTCTTGCTGAAGAAATTAAAAAAGAATTGTCATTCTTCCCCAAGACAGTTATGTCTTCTCCCCTGTGGGGTCTGTCTCCACACTTTCAAAGAAATCCGTAACAATAGAGGAAAAACCCAGCATTTGGGGCTCCCCTACAGGGACAGCATATCATCCTAATTAAGTGTTTCTCATATATGGCCCTGGCTGTGCAATCAACTCCATCTAGACAGATCCCACTACCCATTTGAATCTTTGTGTTAGATTAGGTCTGGAGAGAAAATAGGAAAGAAAGAAAAGAGAATGCCACCCACTTCTGTTTGCCTGTTTGCTTGGCATTTTGGTGCATGTTTTCTTTCAAATGATTTGGATTTAGTGTCTTCTTCAGGTCAAATTCAGGTGCTGCATATGTAAAGCTCCACATAACTTTTTTTTGATTGAGGCTCCTTAATGTGTGTGTATGAAACAGAGTTTATCTGCAGTGACACCCTTTTTAAATGGAAGTTGCTGCTTTCTCTTCAGTCAGGTCTCTGGGTGACATATCCAGAAAACATGCCCTGCTAAAGCACATACTGGTATAGGTCATGAATGGACAAACTGTATGAGTGACTGACTAAGGAGAGCTAATTGCTATTAGCACACCAAGCTGTTGCTGTTAGCTTTTATTGCAAGTTTCCTATCTGTTTTTACAGTTTGTTTTTTAACAAAAACCAACATTTGCTAGTTTGTTGCTTGCCGTCTTGCTTTTCCCTTCTTGCAGGTTTGTAAAGTACATTAAAATGCAGAGCAGGCCATGTGTGAATGCATGGCTATGTTAAATGTGCAGTGATCCTGTTTCTTAGACCATCACATTCATCATCCTGTTGTTAGTGCTAGATCAATTGCCAGCACCATGCTGGATTGGTATGTACAATTGCAGTAACTACATGTGCAGTTATTGCATAATGGGAGGCACTTGGCCTTTCGATAATGTTCTATATTCCATTAGGTGTTTTTCTGACTGCTGATTCTAGTCTGCAGAGTTAAGCATGACTGGCAGTGACGACAGAGATGAAGGACTGAGTTTCAATAATATCTTAAATGAAGGCGTAATCTGATTGAGTAGAGCCTGAATGGAGGGAGAGGGACAGAAGGAAGGATAAGAGCATATAATGATACATAGCTAAAGAGAACAGCTGTAAAGGACACAGAGTTAGGGAGAAGGTGGCAGCAGAATTTCAGATGTTTTAAGTATCTGGAGACTACAATGATCTGTGGGTTATTACTTTGTTTCTTCACTATGATAACTTCTGTCTCTTTTTACAAGTACTTAACCTACATTACATTCTGTGCAAGCACAAAAGTAAATTAAGAGTTTTCTGGAATTAAATGCTACTCTTGTGTCGAGGCATTTATAGTGTTTGGAACATTATCCTGTCCAAGCTTACATTCAATTCAATAACATACTCACTTTACTCCTGTGTTTGCATTTTAATTTTAAAGGTGTTACAGTGTTTGAATTAAAAAATGTCCAATACCTAATTGTTAATAATCTCAGCATTATCCTTGAGAGATAGATAGATGAACTACAACAGAATCATTATGAGGAGTAATTGTTTCACTAAAACGTACTGAGAGGATTAATGCTTAATCTGAACCATCTAAACCAACCCTCAAAATCAGTTGCCTACCATCCTACTTTAATTCTTGGAGACTTTGCATATGGATCATTTCCTGCTTCCAGTGGTATTTTCCATATAGCTAGGAAGATAGGAAGTGACCATGCTGATCCTCACATCCAGACTTACATACATCAAAAGGTCTGGACTGCGCAGTACAAACACTTGACAACTCTCTGTCTGGTCTCCAAGGCTCATTGGAATACAATAGCTTAAAGCACGGTAATAAAAGACAAAAATCTGCAGTGGTAGCATGCCTCAGACTGGGGCATTGCTAGCATGCTGGTCTCTGCAGAATAAATAGCAGAAAGGGCTCCTAGTTATTTTTAGCTTTAGTGCATGATTTTTCATAACTTTTGGGAGGGCAGGGCAGATGGGCTCTAAATACCTAAGGTCAAATTTTCAAATACATATCTTTAATCTGAACTCAGACATCTCAATAAAAGCCCTTTGTAGACACTGAGCATCTGAAGCCCTTGGTGGTCAGCAGCAGTTGTCAGTGATCCGAGGTCTCCCTGGAAGTCAAATCTGTATTGAAGTCTACATCAGGAAAAATCTTATCTGTTCTGCTCATTTCAGTCGGACTGAAGCTTATAGTTCTGCATGTTCTCATGTGCTGCCTCTAAGCTGAACCAGAGTTTATTGAGGTGCCCCATAAGTATTAATTTAGGCAGAGCCCAAGTAGAAATTTTTAGCCGTGATATTCACAAGAAATCTTACCTGGCTGCCTGTTTTGAACATTGTGTGACATGTACAGACAACTACAAATATACTTCTAAAACACCAAGATGCACAAATCATGCTTCTGCTATTTGAAGAATGAATCAATAAGTAGGTGTCTTAAAATTCAGGCCCAGTTTGTCCGAAGGAGGCAGCATACATGAATATCACACTTTAACAGCATGATTGCTTTCAGCTCAAGGCACAGAAATGCCAATTTGGGTCAAAAAAAGAGTTTGAAGTTGCAGATTAACGTAATGTTTTGTGTGATTTTAAGGTATTATTTGCAGGGGTTTTTTGTATGTGTATGGCAAGCTGACAGAGATACATAAGTGCTAAAACAGCAAGAAAAGAAAAAAAAAAGAAAAACGTTCCTATGTCCTATCAAACAGTTTTCTTGAACTTGATAGCGTATTTATCCTTTTAAAAAGCCTTTAAATTTTATCAAGAAAATAATGCCTCAGCACAAAAAAATTTCCAGATGTATCATGGTTGAGTGACCCAACGAATCAGAAAGTCTACGTGACCATATTCAACAATTTGTAAGTATAAGAAATTGCACTGTACGGTGGGAATCTGAGGTACTGTGCTGCTCTTAAAGAGGCTTGTGTAACAGAAATCCCAGAAGCGTCTCAGGTTCACACTAGGATTTCCTATATCAAGTTAAACAAGGGCCCTAGCTGTATCATGCTGTATATCGTGTGATTTTGGGGTGTCAGGAGCTTTGAGGAAGTCTTGAGTGTTTTACTTATTTCACATAGCTTTTTGTAATCTTAGAAGAAGCATTTGGTTTTTGGATCTCTCATAGTCTAAAAGCAATCAGACTTTCTGGCCATCAGAGGGACTTTTTAAGTTGCTGTATGGGGAATTCCCAAATTGGGAATTTCTTAAATGTACCTTTTTTTTTTAATGTGTAATTAAAATACAGCTCTGTTACTAAGATTTTTTAGAGGATTTTTATTACTTGGTACTATGGAATGTTTTATATCTCTCTCTCTAAAGAAACGGAAAATGTGATCTAGGCAACTTCAGGCTTGCTAATTTGACTTTACTAACCTTAGAAAATTTTTTAAAGGAATGAATAATTAAAGACATGGGAGTTGAGTGGAAGGAGGATGAAACACCATCTATTTTGCTAAGACAGGTCATGTCAGACTGACCTAGTATCTTTTTTTAATAAGAAAGTCGTTTTTCTAGAAAAAGAAAAAGATGTGCTAGATCTGGTCTCTCTGGATTCTACTGAGCTATTTTACATGGTGCTGCGTCAAAATTACTGTTCAAGGTGGAGGAAGATTGGGTTAGTGTAAGAACTGTGTAAACAGGTGAAGAACTGACACAAGGAGAGACAACAGGAGGTAGATATATGAGATTAATTATTCTTTGCAAGTTGACTTGTTTAATTTTTTTGAGGCTTTTTTTGTTGTTATTGAGTTGATTTTGTTGTCATGTTGTATTGAAGGCAGGCTGTTGAAACTTGTTGATGGGAGGAGGACATTAATTTCTAGTACACAGTTTTAGATGGAATGACTATACAATTAATTGTACAATTAGGTAATACCAAAGGGACAGAATTCAACACAGCAAAGTATCAGGCCACACACTGGCAGGAATTCACTTACTGAGTTTAACCTTGGTGTCAAAAATAGCAGTCTAAGTTCTTATATAATCAGTGGAAAGAGGCAGATTTTTAATTAGGCACCCAACTCCTGCCTTTCTCTCTGTTAACAGAGCCAAGGCACCTGACTGACATCTGTGCTGAATGCTTGAAACTGGATGGTGCTACAGCCTCAGCTTAGGAAGTAGTGTAACAACTTTTCCTGCAAACAGGGAGTTTGACAGTGGAGCACTTTGAAGGAGAAGGGTCTGTGTGAGAGTAAGTGGGTTCAAGTTTGTCTCTAGTCTGTCATTTTGGCACCATCATGAAAGTGATGGATGGGATCAAGGGAAGTGTCAGGAGAGCTATTTCCGATTGAGGGAGGGCACCTCATCTGGGTGCATCTGGGCTGGGACCTGATCTGAAATAAACGGGTGACACTTCTTGCAATATCCAAGAAACTTCAGCTCAGTATGTATCAGACACAGAGAAAAGCTGCAGGGATGATCAAAGGAATGATGCTACAAGAGGAGTCTGAAACAGCTGTGTTGGATATGTCAGGAAGACTAGCAAAATGGGAAATGTAATTGCTGCAGCTATGCTGCTGCAGTCATGGGGAGCTTTGTAATGTGGCTGATAGCAGCTATAGGTGAGAGCTGACAAGCAGGATGTCTCTAGTCCGTCAGACGACTAATGAGGTCAATGTGTAACAGTGTGGTGTTGTAGGAAGGTTATGATACAGAAACAGAAATGTCTTGACGTATGATTTAGAGGTGACGTGAAGTGAGTATATGATGCTTCTTAGTGATTGGAGTTTGTGTGTGTACCTAGCATATGGATGAAATATTTAACCAATATAGATATGCATAGTGATAAGTCCATGATGTATGACAGTAGTCAGTAGGAGAATGCTTGATGTACATTTAAGGAACAGCTTAAAGATTTATGAAGAGCAATGCTTGTTTGGTTTCTTTGGATTTTGGCTGTTTGGCACCTTGTGCCTTTTGATCACTCCTATACAGTGTGATACTTGCTGTCTACTGTGTTGCCCTGCAGTCTCCCTGCACTGCACAAGGAAAGCTGTGTGTTAAATCAGGCATCAAGTGAAATTGCTGGACAAAGGTGTGTTAAGTTTAGCCTATGACAAAGATACATTTAGAAGCAGACTGCTGGGCAGCAAACTCATGACCAATGAGAGAAAAGCTTGCTCTGAAGTGAAATTGTGGTTGAGGATCCCTGATGTGACTGTAGTGACAAATGATGGGTGCAGTACTTTACAGCCAGTGACAGCCCTTGCCCCAGATATCTCCTTAGTTTGACAAATGCTTAAACTTTTAACTGTATGTTGGTGAAGAACTGCACTTTGCCTAGGTGCTAGTTTGTCCCACCACCAGGTTTGAAAAGGAGCTGAATTTTTTGTGCAAGGGTGAGTAAAGTGCTTTCTGCTCCGTTCCAAATCCTGAGTTGCTCTAAGTGGCTTTATCAGCTATTAAGACATTGATTGGGTCATTCTTTAGCAGAATAATCTGTAAAATAACAGGAGGAAAATGCCACAGCAAGAAACCTTTTTAATGTACTTCTGGTAATGCTATGTTTAGTTCTCTAGTTGTTTGTTTATTAATAAGTGCTTAGCTTGTGTTTCTGAGGTTTTAAAGTGCCTAGCAGAAAATCAGGAGAGAATAATATGGCTTCTCTTCTTTTTTTTCTGCTTCCTAATTAATCATTACGTAGTGGTACTAAGTTGTTATTGTTCTGTGGTAAAAACAATTGTGTGATGATCTCAGAGTCCTTACTTGGAAAATTGCCACAGTAAAGAAAAACACTGTTGATGGACTGAATTGTCAATAGTTTGGAAGGGGGCTGTTCTCTTGGAAACACAGTGCTTTGAATGACAGTCTGAGAGGATGGATGACAAGGAGGGAGGACTGAGAAGATAAGAGTAAAAATGTGTGAGTGCTTTTCAGGTTTATTGTTTATTAGAGTCATGGTCACCGCCCTGAGTTTTAGAATCTCTCCTAGTTTAGGTTTGGCCTTTTTTCTATATTCTGGATTTTATTTAGTACCAAGTCATGGTTTTTTGGCTAGTAAACTGGGGTTTTAATTTGAAAATCTGTCTAAGCCTTTTCCTGAGAAACAACACCTGGAGCATCTCAGGCTGGCATGGCTGGTACTTATAAGGATGCCCAGAAAAACTGGAAGAACATCACTTGAAGAGGTTTCTGGAGGAGAAAAGATCATCAGGAAGGGACTTCTGCCTCTAAGTTTCAGGAAAAAGGCATCTCCTATTGGAAAAAGAAATAGAGGAATTTCTAGCAAACCTTTCCTTCCCATCATGATTCTTTTTTTTTTTTTTTGGTGGGGGTGGGGTGAAATAAGTGCAAATTAAGAGACAGAATAGTGTCAGGTGTGGAATACTTCCATGGTCTGCCCAAGAATTGTAGATCATTATGAAGCATGAGATGTCGGAGTGCAAATTTAATCCTGCTTCAGTCTCTTAAGACAGCTGTTTAAAAGTCAGAAAGAATTACCTTTGAAGGTTCCTATCCCTCTCGTTCCTATCCCTCTCTAGTCAGTTCTAAATAGTTGCCTATTTTGCTTAACTTCAGCACAGTTCAGTGAAGTGAATCCTAGCCAATGAGTATACACCTTGCTTAACCTTTTCATAGTGTGGTGTTTAGTCAAGGTAAACACTGTCTTCATGATTTGTTCACATGGATTCTTAAACAGTAAGTGAAATATTCTTGTACAATTAAATAGGGTCTGTGTGAACTGTATCTCTGCTGAACTGTATGCAGTACAAGAAAGAAGGTTGTTCCAATTTATTTGGATCTTTCTGTCATGATACTTTTAATAATCTGTTTTCTGTTTGGATAGATTATTTGCTATAAAAGCTAAAAATAAAATGTGCCAAGGTATTTTGGGGGTTTGTAGGCAAGCATGACAGAGAGAATATTAATTTCTTCTTCAAATGGGTTTATGCTAATTTTGCTTTGAAATAAAAATATATCCATTTGGGAATATTTATGTTCAAGATTTTTCTGTAATTTCCATATTAAAAAGAAGAATCTTAGTGCAGCTCCTGGTAGACTTTAACCCCAGAAATGCCTAAAACACAAAGATGAGATAGTCTAAAAGATGTATTGTGGCTCAGGCCCTTGTGAGAGCTTACTCTCCTTGAAAGCATTTAAAAATAGTCTGTATGAAATTGTACTTTATTGTTGACTTTTTGCCCATGTTTACATGAGTAAACAAAGAAAAAGAATAAAAAGGTGTTGCTCACCTGTTAACACCAAGCTATTTTTAATGGGACATTTGAGCACTGATCCAGTGTTTCTGAAAGGAGGGATTTTCACTGGTTGTGCATGTTCACATTGGCAACTTTCCTTTAGGCAAATCGGCTGTGATTTGGGATAAGGTGATTTTTGGAGCTGTCCCAACCAGCTGCCAAATATTCTGAAGCATTCAAAGTGGAGATGTAGAGAAAAATGGTTGTGGACCAAAATGCTTGTGTGGAGGGAACTCCACCTGTGTAAACCTACATGTTTGGTAGAGCGTCCTGGAAACGTCTTGGATAGGGAGGTTTCCACTGCTTTGGTTGGGAGCTTCATTGCATAAACTTGGAGATCTCCACCTTGAGAGGTTGGGTGTTTGTTGGGGTTTTTTTTCAGCTGGCACTCTCATCTCTGTTAATTCCATCCATGAGAGAGCCAGGCTCCATTTAATAAACATTCCTGTTAATACAGACAGGTACCTTAGTCTTCAGTGGAGACTGTTAGCACTAGGTGAACAAGGCCTGACTTTAGAAGCTAAACTTCTTTGAACCAAGACACCAACTGTGATTTTTATGGGTGGTAGGAGGGAAAGAAGCCACCATGAGCTACATTTTGTTAGTTTTCCTTTTTTAAAGGTCATCATTGTGTTTTAAGGTGTGTGGTAAAAGATCTTGTCTTCAGTCAAGAGAGAGGGGAAAATTTTTCTCTAGTTAAACTGCCACAGAAACTGAAGGAAAACACTCCTGAAAATTTTCCGACACCTTTATTCCTTAAGCAATTGGGATTCCCTGTATTCTGTTTCTTTTAATGCATACGCCCAGGCTAATACAGGAACTCTATGATTTTACTGTGAATAAAATAAATAACCTTTAGAAAAGCAAAAAAAAATGAACACCTTCCTTATGGAAATAAAGTAACAGCATTAGGAAAGAAGTCTGGTAAAAAACAAGTCGAAAGCATGTCAAATTAGTGATTGGAATATGATGGTAATAATCTGTTGGTAATGGGAATAGAGAAAAGATGATAAACAACTGGAGTCTGTTTTGTTTGGCTCAATACCATATTCTGCAGCAAAGCCCAATTTTTAATGTAATCCTCCTATCCACTCTTACTGAGGAGGATTTTGCTTTCTGATTATATGTGTGTGTATATATATATAAAAATAGTTTAGTTTGGTTCTCTGGAATTTTTTTGTGATGTTTTTTGAATATTTTAGCAGAAGAGCTATGAGTTATTTTCACATGCCATTCTATGGAGGTTTAAGCTTGGCATAGAACTGCAGTTATTTATCAATATAAATCATTCTCATGTTTCCATTGTTAGTGAAAAAAAATGTTATTGCTGCTTTTATTTGTTATTATCATATAGTTCATAGGCTATATAAATAAGAACTAAGTAAAAAGAGAAATCAGTTTTGGGAGATTTTTAATCTCTTGAACAATAAGGTAGGAGATAATACAAAATATTCTAGGTTAACTGATGCATTCTCAAACAGGAGTTCTTTGCTAGTTCTGCTAGAAGGGTGAGTTCTTTAACAGTGTACTTGAATGGCTGTTGAAGAGAAATTCTGAAAAAATGTCTTTTGAAAACATTTCAGACATATATAGCGCTTAGTAATAGCTTTAAAGGTACCATTTAAATTCTGAATTACAAACTTTAATATTTTCTGGTTTGTTTCCCTGATATTTCTTTATGAATCAGCTTTTAAATTCATATACTATAACAGGAAGAAAAGCCTTTTCTATTTTGGATTCATAAGTATGACAAATGAGCTTTGTTTTGTATGGTGCCTGTTGGTACATTTTATCCTCAGACAAACAATCAGTTATTTGTGTTAACCAGTTTGCTTTGATGGGTTAAGTAACAGTTATAAAGTCAAATAACTCTGCCACACAGTCTTTTTATTTCTTTGAGAGGAAAGTTGGGAGAGCAATGCTTTCAGATAATATTTGATGCGGAAGGAGGAAAAATGGGAAGAAAAAGTTCTTGAGGACTGATTTTTCAAGAAGGCACAGCTGGGAGCAAAAATGACTCGGGAGCAGTGGCTTTGTTCCCATGGACAAAACAGACACCCAGACCATTGGGTATGAGCCGTCTCAAGTGGCTGTATTTTACCATATATGTTTGTTGATATTTATTCAGCTTTATGGAGAAATGCACTTGGTAGTACTTGAGATTGTCTGTAATTGAGAGCTTGGATATCTTGCTGTGCAGTAAAGGGAAGAGGCAAGCACAGACAAAAATTTTATCATGATTTTTCTTCAAGTCTTAAAGTAAAAGCAGCTTGTAATTTCCCAGCGCAGCTCTAGTCATCTGGAGCTGGTCTTGTTTAAAAACTGTCCTTTTTCTCCTTCCTCAGGAGCACCAATAAGTATTTGGCATCCATTACAAAACATCTTTCATTAGACTAGAAAAAATCAGTACGCTAAATAGGAGCCTCATAGAATAGGAAAGATCCTTTCTATGTCTGGCTGCATCCATCACTACAGAGATGGCACTGGCATATTGTAACTTAATGTTTTGGCTTTGAAATCGTATAGCACAAAAGGAGTAAGATATCTTATGTCCTGAGGTCAATTTCTGTATTAGCCATCAAAAAAGAAAATCTGAACGTAAGAGCTGAAAAGATTGTGGTTGTAGAGGTGCCTGAAAGAGACACAGCAATTACCACATGGTCATGGCTTTCCCAGAACTAAGGAGAAATTCATAGTATGTTTTTCGCTATTGACTCCTGCAGTCTGATTTGTAATCTTGGCAGATCAAAGAGTCCTTTTATAATATGACAGATCGCATTAGGAAAATCCATTTGGATAAGTGTTTACAAACTCTGTTCTTGCTTATGCAGGAGTGACTTGGAGATGTCACTGCGGAGAAAAACAGAATATATGTTTTAACATGAGTTAGTTGGACGCCACCCTTGTCCACTCCCAGGCAATGCAATTCTATCTACAGTTGTAAAAGGCAGATAATAGCTGCAGTTTCATGGCATTTGCTTTTATGACAGTTTAACTGCAAGCGAAACTGTCCATTTGTGTAGTGGTTGTATTTTAGAAAAGGAAATGTTAATAAATATTTAATTTATTATTTATATATATATAAAATTATTATTATTATTTATTATTATTATTTATTATATATAAAAAAATGTTAATTTTTGCACTTTCTGTCTGACTGTACAGTCAAACTTCTATACCTTCTCACCCCCTCTGGATCTCTGAAAACACTCATCCTTTTGTAAGATGGGAGTTTACAGTACCAATCATTTAAATTAGCTAAACTACTTGTGGGTCTTCGGTCATATAAAAGCTTGTAGTACAGCAGAAGTGTAGAGAACAGTATTTTTGTGGCTTTCACAAAAATACTTTGTGAAAGTATTTATTGTGAAATTTGGCTTTATTGTGAACCAATAGAGGGGCTGCATGCCTGGGGTTGTCTAGCACTTTGCATAATTTCATAGCCAAGATAAGGATGCGATTAGGTAGCTTGTTGCATGTGGTTTTCTCCTTAAAATCTGGGTCTGTATTACCACAGAGCCATCCCTTGTATCCTTAGCCACAGAGCTGTTCAGAATGGAAGAGTTAACAAAGTGCTTGTTGAATGAACACTGATAACCCTGTTTCTGCATTGTCCTTTAGTAGCCTGAATTTTCATAGGGATTTGACACTGTTGTCACTTCAGTATTAAAAGATCCCCAGGGCTTGGGCTGAGTGCTAGTCTCCTGCATTTCAACCAGTGGTCCCTGGCTTCTTTCCCTGTAGGTAATGCCAGACTCTGATTTTTCTTTAACTCACTTTTGTTTGGATTAGCGAATTGCTTGTTTGGGGTTTTTTTGTAAGTGTATACCTCATAAAGAACTGTTTGCCATGTAGGGTTTCAGTTACAGTTTGTTTTTATTTTCTTTGTTGAAAAAGATTACTACTTTTTTTTTTTCCTTAATTAAATAAAGAAGTTATTATTAGACTTTCCCTTTCCAGAACTGGAAAATGCCCAGAAAGGCTTTAGCTCACACTTTCCGAATACAAATTTACTTCTAAATTGAGACCAAACATGGAAGAATTTAGATTAAGTGAATAATTTGTGTAGTTATGAGCAGATGGAAACAATGTAAAATGAAAAAAAAAATAGTCTTGACAATCATAGCTGTTTGGTTCTTACAATGTTTAAGTCTTTAAATTGTCCATGAACTATGCAAATAAGTTGGTGGGAAGTGTCTGAGGAAAGCAAGCCTACGATCAGTAGCTTTAAATTAACTTGTACCAAAGGGTTCTTCCACTGGAAAATTTTCAGGGAGTTTTCAAATCAGAAGATTGAAACTTACTGATATGAGAGTTTAATAACATCCCATTTCATTTTTTCATAGTTCTAACTTGTTTTACTTCAAACAGTTAAAAAGTTTAGGTTTGTGACATCTGCTGTTTTAAAATAATTATTTGACAAAGATACCAAAGATACATTACACTGCTGTTTATGATTCACAGTGATATCACTGTGCGCAGGCAATTATTTCATGTTTTCAGTGGAAGCAAATGGATTGTGCTTGGAGCATAGATGTTATCGCAGCGATCACAAACTGTCCTGACAATGTTATGTCTAGCTCTCATTCTTGCATCTTTAGTCTATAAAAACTCTCTACATGAAGCTGTGGAGATGAGATCTGCATGACCGTAAAAAGCTGGAAACAGTAAAATTGGTGCTCCCAAATATTCAAAAATTTCTCTCCTAAAACACTGGATGACAACAGCCATCTGCTGTAAACACAAGTAAACAGTGAAGAATGGCACTAAATTCCAAATCTGTGCTGTTACTCAAAATCTTTTTTTATGGGCAAAGATGAAACACACTTTGTATCTAAAGGCAAGATGATGTTGTTGTTGTTATAATTAAAGACTTTACAGTAAAGTATCTACCTCTTTATTCTGCTGTAACGCTCACCCTTGCCCTGCTCCTCTGGTTCCTAAGGTGGTTTAATTCTGGTGGTGGGGATGTGAAGGTGTTTCAGCAATTGTCAGCATCTAAAGGATGCTTACAGGAAGAATATGATATTTATGTTGATAGTTTCTTCTTCACTCTAGAATTCTCTTGGGTCATTTTTATGTTTGTTAACAAGCTTTCAAATGTGGCTCTTTCTTCATTGGTCTGCAGCTCCACATTACACCCAAATTTACGATATGTGGTACCTTACATACATGTTAGATACTAATTCTTTGTTCTGTTTATTATCCTTAAAACCAGTTTTGTCCAATCTCAAGACTGCAGTTCTTTAAGTGGCCATGGGTGAGCTGTCCATACTGTCTCCAAGTGTCAGCTCTGTACCCTACCTCTTTTTATCCCATGCTTGTACTCCTCTCCATCCCATGTCTCCACTTCTCAAGGCCTCTGCTGTCATACCAGCCCTGTATTTTTCTACACTACATCATTGTGTTAGTGTTGTAAAATGATGATGGTGTCATGCAAAGATAAGCAAAAGCAAAGCCAAATCAGCCACAGCCCTCTGGGCAGCTGGAAAAATTGTTGTTACAACTAAACCAAGTTTAATTGCAGGCTAAAACAAAGTTGAAGGCAGGTCAAGAAAATTTCAGACAAACCAAGCCTGAAAAGCTGAAGTCCTCCAGATTTGCAAGCCCCCCTACAAGGCTTATGGTCAGTCACTTAAGATGGCAATATGGTGCTTCAGGGTAACAGTGCTGCAAAGGCTAACGATGAACTCTGGTAATACACTAGCTGTCATGTTACCACCAGCTGTTAAATACAGAGGTCTGGGTGTGATGCCCAGCTCAGAAAGTTCCTGGGGTGCTTGTCAGCTGAATCTGGGAGGGCAAACCTGGAGATGCCTCACAAAATACCAATACTGCTCATTATACTGTTTGTCTCAGTCTCTTGCGTTGCCTGCTCTCAAAGAAGACTCAAGGCTTGAGTAACCTTTTGCTCTCATCTAGTGTTTTTATTCAGCTTTTGGTGCAGCCCTTTAGCCAGAAGGTACTGCCACTCTAGCAGAGGCAGTGGATGTAGGAATGTGTGCCTACACGGAGATGCCGTTCAGTATCTTAGTTTAACCTGTTGCTGAAAGCGGCTTTGATGAGATGGTGGGCTATAAACTTCTGCGGTTGAAATGCAGATATCTGTTCTCATCTGGGCCAGAAGAGCAAGACAGGTAGCTGTGGGCAGAAACTTCATCTCTGCTGCCTTGCCTTGGAGGTTTGACTACTGATGTAGGCAGCATGCTTATGAATTTCTGATAAGCTGTGGTGGGAGGCACCAAGAGTGAGCGGGAGAAGACGGCGTCACTGTTGCTTGCCTTCAGCATGCAAAAGCTGAGAGTCAAATATATCAGTCATGAGAGCGAGTTAGTCATGAACTTTAAGAATGGAAAGTAGTTTGGGATGCATCCTTCACATTTTCAGGCTTTTCTATATCCATGGAAAATTTGTTTTTTAAAAAAGTGAGGTTCAGATGAACTTGGCCTGCAGTAGCACACCAGTTTTATAAGGCATGTTTGTGCTTGGAGAATTGACAAAACTCTGACATTTAAGCTCATATTTCTGAACACTGAGCGCTGCAAGGAACTCAGCACTAATGTATGCCCTTTGTCCTTGCGTAGCATTTATATCTTTTTGCAATTGTTGCTACCATCCCTGCTGCAGTTATTTTTTTTAAGTAAACTTTTGAAGATCACTTGACTATGTCAGTTATAAAGATTGATCAGTCCTAGTTGCATAGATTGCAGTTACAATTATTTGAAAATTGCTTTTAATCAGCCTTGAATTCCGGAAATCCATGGCCATACCCTATAGGAGTCTTAATTTTTCTCTGAATTTTGGGCTGAAACATTTATTATGTTTGGTCTGTTTGTAGATGAGAGTGAAAGAAAAGAGTGTTGTTATAGCAGAATAGTGTTTCACAATGCGTACTGCAGCTGCACAAGTACTTGCTACCTTTTCTGAACACACTGCTTTAATCTGTAGTATGTTGGAGTGAGCAGACTTGAGCCTTTTAAGTACCCACAACATTTTTAATTGTCAATGGTTGTTCATATGTTTGCCCACTTTACACATTAAGACAATCAGAGTGTTAGAAATACCTTTAGTTACTATTTCCAAACTTTATTTTGAATTTTATCTTTGTGTTTTCTGTCTTACAGCTAGCATCATAATATCCACTACAGGACATTTATTTTCTATAATAGCTCCTTTGTTCAATCACACCTTAACAAAGAATATAGTATTTCAGTAAGGCTGATAGTCAAAGCTGGGTAGTCTCAGGGGAATTTTCACAAGTAGGAAACAATTGTTGAAATGTGATATTTTAATAGACAGCTGCTGATCTTACATCGGAGAATGATTTGTAATCAAATTTGTAGAAATATTTCAGTGATATTCAGTGTGATTTCCTCTTATGAGGTCACTTGAAAGACACACAAGCCACCTGTGATCTATTTTTTTTGTAGGTCACACACTTTACTTGTTCCAGTTTTGTGCTACTGATTAGACCTTTTAAATTTGGCCATGAAATATGGCAAGTTTCAATACATTCCAAATATTTTTCCAGTATGTTTTTAAATGACCCATATCTGTAAATACATGTAGTCTTTCCCACACAGTTGTGTTTCAGTAGCTCTGCTACAAGTTAAGAATCCATTTAGTAAATGATATTGTCAGGTCCTATTAGCAATGGCTCATTTTATACTTGACATGGACTTTGCTTTTTGCAAATGTGGTGAAATGTACCTTCTCTTAAAATCCAGGTGCAGTTTATTAAAAACACATATTTAAATATGTTGGTCTTGGTCAGCAGAGTTAGTTATGTTCCTGGTACAACTACAGCTTTCTATGAACTATTTCACTGGGCCTTGCTTACGTCTTCCTATTTCTTCTTCTTGCCCAGATTCTAGATGTACTGTCTACTGATGATAATTCTCATAAGCACAGTCCCTAAAATGAAACTATTGTTGTTGATGTTGAAGTGTAGAAATGTTGGTTTCTCTGAAGTTACCATCTTGCCTTGTTTTTTCTGAAGAGCATTGGTAGTGTCCTACCTTGTGCACTGCAATGGGCAGATGGTGACATTCTGAGACCTCTGAAAAATTACTTTTTAATGTTTTCTGGCTTTCTTGGGAAATGAAATTGTGGCTTCCTTTGCTGAAAAAGAGGTATTTGCATCAGTTCTTTGCCTATAGCAAGAAAGCTTAGAAAAATTACTGTGTATCAGACCCTGTCACTTCCCCTTCTTGTTGGCTTTGATCAGAATACAGCTGCTGTGACCGCATTGTGAAGAGCAGGGAGGATGTGTGTGTGTTTGTGTGTGCATATGGGAGGGAGGTGTGAGGCACAGGGAGGAACTGGGATAGCACATGTGCATCCACCAACCCAGAGTGCGCCTGCTACATTGGGCAATGCAAACACAGGGCAACACGGTCCCTTTAGTCATAGAATCACAGAATGGTTTGGGTTGGAAGGGACCTTAAAGATCCTCTAGTTCCAACCCCCCTGCCATGGGCAAGGACACCTTCCACTAGACCAGGTTGCTCAAAGCCTCCTCCAACCTGGCCTTGAACACTTCCAGGGATGAGGCCTCTGCAACTTCCCTGGGCAGAGGAGAGACTCGTCCCTGAGTCTTCTCTTGCTCCTTCTCAGTGCTTGCGCTCCTGAGTAATTTCTAAATGTATAAACATTTTTGAGTATGTAAAGGCTGCATCTTGCTCAAGGACCACTCAGAAATAGGTTTATTTCTTCTTTCGGTGTCTGTCGTGAGGCTTAGCTAATGGCTGACAGCTGATGAGCAGTAACTTTTGCTCCGTTTAGTCCTGAGTCCTGGCACTTCTCGAGAAGCAGCTCAGCAATCCATCCTCCCTCAAACCGACCAGCTCTACTCCCTTTTGACTGTCATCTCAGCTCACGTCTGGCTTTATGTGACTGGTGGTGAACCGTGTGTGAACTCCATAGTTTCTACTCACAACTTGGGCAAGAAAACAAACTAAATGTTGGGGGGCTTTGCCCAGATCCTAGGAATCAGGGTTTTCTGGATGAGTTTGAAGTCTTTGATGGGGTCAGCAAAGTGGGGTCTGGGTGCTGTCTAAACAGATTGTCAAGGAAAACGTTTCCAGAAACTGGCAAGAAACTGAAGGAGCGCGTACCCCCATTAGATCTTACTGTTAACCAACAGGATAGGATTGGCATGAAAAGGGATTCCTTTCACTGGGACAGCTGTCCCACTGAGGTGTTGAAACGGGAGCAATGGTGGGAAGTGTAGACTGTTGTTGGCCTATGTGGAGTTGGATGCTTATGCTTCCAAACTACCAGCATCCCATCACTTGTTCACATGACTATAGAAAGGAATGCAAAAAGAGCCTTGCAGTCAGAATCTTGGCCCGCAACAACCCTCACTCCCATTGATTTAGAAAGATCGGGGTAAACAAACAAATCGTTTTATTTTCCAGGAAAAATAAAATAAAGCAGCGCAAAGAAATCAGATCTCTGTAACCAAAAAATAATTATTTCATTTGAAAAGACATCCAGTATTGTGGCCATCAGGCATAGTGTAGGCATGCGCGATGTAAGAAAAAAAGATATATGGATCAGAAATACATGCACAAAACCCAGTTAAGGAGTACAAAACAAATGTTGATGGAGAGATATGTTGCAGATTTGTATTGGTAGCATAAGACTCCGGTTTTGATATGCTGCCTAAATCCTGATAATAGCCTTTGTGGAATATTACTCCCACACTAACATTTATTTTATATTTTCTAAATACTTGATACGATTTCATTTCCTGAGTCAATTAGTTATGTCTTACTGAAAACACATATGTTAAAGAATTCATGCATTTAAAGAATTCATGCATTTCTGGTTTGTCCTCAGATACTGCTATGTATTTTTAATTTATATAAACGTGTTAAACAGTAAGTGTAGGAATCACAGCAAGTCAGAGCAATGCCATGTAAAAATAAAGAGTGCTTGGGAGATTTTCCCGGTGTGCCTGTGACTTAATGGAGCATCCCTTCCATATGGGAAAATGTAGTGTCAGGAAAGTAAACAAATGTTTAGCGTGTGACCCTGGAACGCAGTCCCATTGCATAGGTGAAGCTCAGTGGTTTCAGAATCTGAGATCTCATCAAACACATAGAAGACAGTGCTAACAGTAGCCTGTGATTCCTGGGTTGTTTTGACCGGGATACACTAGCTTTAATTAGTGCCACATTAGTCTGTGAAGTGGGTGAGTATTATAGGCAGATCAGATAGTTCCCTAGTTTTTTTGTTGTAATCCACACTTGACCAAAACTTCTGATTACAGATCTAGTTTCAGTGGTTTTATCCCTCTGTCTTATGTGGTCCTCCCTCTCTCACTGCCTGTATGTTGGAGGATATTTTACTGCCATCCATCTGTACTCAGCAGCAATATGAAATCTTTAGCAAATGTTAAGGTGTGTCTGGTTCACCTCCATTTCAGGTCGTAAACTATTGGGGTTTTTTTTGGTTTTGGGGTTTTTTTTCCCTGCCTTGTTCCCCTACTACACCCTTTCCTGCAACAGGGGGAGCTCAGAGAAGGGGTTAAGCTCTTTGTTCTTTCCAGTTAGAGCAAAGCTGTTTCTGCATTGTGAGCATCATGGTTATCATGAAAGACTGCCCTAGAAGAGGCAGGCTTTAGGAAGGTGTCCAAAGGACCATCAAATTCAGAAACGTGTTTCTGATCCAAACTTCTCAACAGAAAATACGTCGTCTGTTCTCATGGGCTTTTCCATGTCTGCATAGGTAGTGTGAGAACGCCAGGTCATGAGGAGAGAAGTCATCCTATGCACAGGAAACTTCACCACAGTGTACTCAGCATATTTCTTGTAAAGAGAGTAAAGATTAATTTAGGGTAAAGACCATTTGTAAGATGTTTCTATTGGTAAAACAACAAAGGAGGCTGAGAGGGTTGGACTGCTCTGTAGCAAGACTTTCCATGGCATTGTGCTGTATTTGATAAAAGCTGCTCTGCAAAGTGAAACAGAGCTGCACTTTTTCCTTTTTAGTTCACAAACGTGCGTGTTACAAATGCTCACTTCCACCTGTAGGTATACATATTTTTGCGTTCATAGAAGAACTGAAGAAATAGAAGTGTTGTGATGGCAAGTGAAATTAAAACAGTATCTCATTAAGTTAAGAAGAATGCTAATTATATTTCAGTTGTGAATTTAGACAAATAGTCTTAATTTGCACAAAGAACTAAGTGGCCTAAATTGCAGTTTTCTATTAAAAGTCCTTAAATATGTTAAAGAGATAAAATTAGGTTTTTAGATTAATTGAGTTTGCTCAAGTTCATAGCAGGGAAGGATTAAGAAGAAAGTTTGTGACTTACACATTTGTCTAAAACTAAGTGGGAGAGGGTGAACAGGAAAGCAAAGAGAAAACAAGCTACTTTCTGCTGATAAAATGGCCTTTTATCTGAATATCACTGAAAGGTTGCATTTGGGGATTTCCACACTGCACAGACATGTTCATTGTGTCTTGCAGTAGTTCATTTCATTTTCTCATGGAAGACTTTTCCTTATTCCTGCTGAGGTCACCCACTTGCTCAGAATTCTGAGAAGGGCTTCAGAGAGTGACAAGAAGACTAGAAGACTCTTCGCAGGAAACTTATTCTTTTGTCCTTGGTAATCAAGATTCTGGTCAGTGGGAGAGGGAAGATGTTGAACCAGCTTGTTGGGGGGGAACCTAGACTTAAGAGGCAGACTGGGAGTGGGAAATACAACCTCTTTGTAGAGCTGATAGACTAGCACCTGTCAAGCAAGTTCTTGGTGGGGAAGTAATTTTAGTCAGAGACAAAGGTCTGGGATGCCCTAGATCACTAGATCATGGGGTAACTAAGGAGGAATTAATTGCTGTCAGCCAGTGGATCTGCAGTAGGTGTAGTCTGTGTTGTTGCCCCCATGAGTTTGGCCAGATGGAAGCATCTGACTCAAGTTGTCAGGCTCATGGTTTTCCTGTTGTGATCTGTGTGAGATTCAGGACATTCATTAAATGAGACTGTTAAAAAAAAAAAAAACAAACCAAAAAAACTGTCCTGGTTTGAGGTAAAACAGGACCAATTTCGTTCAGTAACTCTGCTTTCTAATTAGGCCTCTTCTAACTGCTGAAATTAACAGCATATTGTGCAGAAAACTGCTCTTTCTCAGAGGGATAAGACCCATGTTTATAGCTGATGCCAAGGCACGGTATGCAGAGAGGCCCTTGCTTATACTTATTGCGATAACAGCCAAGGCCAGGCACCTTATTATTTGCCTGTTGGAGGCAGACAGGTGTAGAGGGGTCCCATCTGTGGGGAGGAGCAGACAGGACAGGTGACCCAAAACTGACCAAACAGTGTATTCCATCCCATCTGCATCATGCTCAGTATAAAAGCTGAGGGATCAAAGGCTCAGCATTCCGTTGTTCCGTTGTTCCGTGGTTCCGTTGTTTCAGTTGTTCCGGTTTTATCCGTTTCCTGTTTTACGGCTTCACCTTCTTCTCCGACTTGCTTGGGCTTTTGCTCTTGCTGGGACTCTTGCTTTCCTTCTTCAATGGCCGGCGTCCGAGGAGGACTCCATCGGTTCGTCTGCCTTTGATCCTGACCCATGTGTTCCTGGATCCAGTTCCCTTCCGTCGCTGAGTCCAGTCTGGGACTTCCCAGTGCCTGCTGGTGACGTGATTGTCATCCTGGGAGCTTGATACGGTTTTGTATATATTTCATTATTTTCTTTTGTTATTTTATTCTTTATATTTCATTAAAGTAGTTTAGTTCTTACTAAACTAGTCTCTCTTCTTCTCTCTCTCCTGCTCGGCAGGAGAGAGGGAACATCTGTTGCTCGGCTTGCCTGGGCCGATCCGGCCCAAGCCAACGACAAAAACAAAAAAACCAAAAAACCTCTTCATCAGTGTAATCTTAGCAGGCTTTCACTGGGAGCTGCTGTCCTTTGAGCTGCTGTTCTGGGCTGTCTCTGCAGCCATGAGTGATAGGGTTGATCCAGAACTTCACTTCAGGCTCTGAAACATGGTCATTAAAGTTCCTTGCATCTTCTTTGAAACAACTGTTGGAGATGGGATGCTGGAATTGCTGAAAGATTGATCTTGAGCCAGCATGGCAAATCTTGTTTCACTACTAAGATTTTCTATGGCTGGAGGTTAAAAAAAAAAAATAAAATCTGTATGGTAGTTATACTAGAGATGGTGCTCTTACATGGAAGGCAACATAGTCATAAATTAGCATAGTTTGGCATTTCATCCTTTCCATTATTTTGTCCGTAATGATACAGCTAATAGGATGTTAGTTGGAAACCCGGCCATGTTGCAGTTCCAAAATACTTACTGTTTCAGGCAGTATTTATTTCCACTTTTTTGTGTATTGCTAAAACATTTTCAACCAGAGAAACGTTTTATGAAGATGTTGTCTGAAGAATACAGTTGGCTGAAGGAGCCCTCTTGGTGTTTCAAAATGGATCGTTCAGGAACAGAAACCCTAATTTGTAAGGTTCAGAGAGTGGACCTTACAGTCCAGAGGGTGGTAAAACTAATTGCAGTTCAGTAAGTACCCCACAACTACTTTTTTGCTCCCTCTTGGAGAGGATGGTAAACTTTTAGTGGGATTGCGTCCTTATTTTCTGAAAGCATTAAAGAAGTGGTCACAATGTCCTGTTCTCTGTTAATCTCTTCATGTTGATGTATCAGTAACACTTAGCCTTCCACTGCTATTGCGTTTTCTGTTTTGGCATGCTTCTTTACCTAATCAAATGCCATAAGCCCAGAGCATAAGCAGAGTCTGTGGAAAAGTACAGTCTCAAAGTAGATTTTGATTTAGTCTATAATTGAGTAGCCTCTTTCTCCTGCTTCTTGATGTGTGAATTGGAAAAATCATGTTTCTTACAGTTGTGTAATGAGTGTCAAAAAAGTTGGTGTTAGGATGAAAGAACATTGGATCTCGCCTGATACATGTTTGTTTCAAGGGATAGTTTGGTAGGAGATTTTATTTTTGAGAAGGGAACAGACCAAGCATATTGCCAAAACAATTGTAGAGAGAAGGAGAATATTAACTTCTACTTGTACTAGCTAATCATCAAGGGATGATTTTGGGTTCCCCAGCTGATCATTGCTTTACCTTGAGATCTTGCAAGCAGTCAAAGTGAAACCAAATGTCTGAAAGTTTGAAGCCCACAGCATGTGGAGCCATGCAGCTGAGCAGAGTGGTGTTTGCTTCACCCAAGACTGAAGGCAGCAGGCTAGAAGTGACATCTGATGAGATCTTTTCTTCTGGCCGTGTGCTTTTGTGCTAATAGAGCACCAAATAAATATTCACTTAACAGAAGGGATGCTTGCTTAGAGGCCTTCTTTGCGTAATAGAAATGACCATCACTGGTATTGGGGGTCAACAACAGCTTTTCACACTTGTTTTGAAGCCGCAATTGAGCACTGGGCTTGCAGCAAAACTTCATGAAGCGTAATTGTCATATTGTCAGCATCCACTGTCTGCAGTATTAATAAGGGCAAAGCCAAAGGCTATGTGTAGGTGCATGTACCATCTTCAAGATGGGGTTTGCCTGGACATGAATTACATCAGCCTGTGGGATTGCGGGCTCCAGGAGTGGTACCAGTCTTTTGTACCACCTAAGGAAACTATTTGGTGTGTTTATACTACCTTTAATTTGGTAGGAATCATACTTCCATTGATTTCTATCAAAAACATGATCATAAAGTTATAATGATTGAAATGGTTGCAATTCAAGAGAGTGATCAGCGCACCTGTTGTTTGGATCTGTCAAGCCATGCAGTGAGTAGAGGGCACTCATCCCTGCCTGAGCTTTTCCAGCTGTGGGAGGGATCTAGTTTACCCAGCTGCAGGTCTAAGCTTGTCATCTGAATTCTTTCTATAATTAGAGAGAGAGGTATCTTCATGGGGTGATTCATCCCACCTACCGTGGGAAATGGTGACTCATTCTCTGGAACTGCCTGTGTCTCACCATTGACTATATAGAGAACCTGGGCAATGAGTTGAGATCAGATACCTGCCTCCTATGCAGTTTAGATAAGATAAAACCCTTTCCGTAAGTGATAAGAGTGGTAACAAGTGGGGTAAAATCCTTTCCGTAAGTGACACTTCCTGTATGCTTATTGCTAGCTGTTCATAGAAGCCTACCTCACACAAAAATTTCACCCAATGGAGAAAGAGCCCTACATCCTGATCTTTTGAACTTCTGTGTTTTGACACAGGACCTTTTCTTCCGACAGTGGTGGTTATAACTCTTCCCAACAGCAAAATTTTGAAAGTTTAACTGCAGAAGAGTCTCATACTCAATGTATCGTGTATATTCCTTTTTCTTCATAGCACCAAGCCTTTCAGTAAACATGTTAACATATGTTTCTTACAGCTGTTCTACCCACTCACTAAACGCTGACTTGAAGTCAGTCCTTTTGAACATAAGCTCATTTCTTTGTGCTGCTGCTCTGACTGGCTATTGCTATGACTAGTGCTGGGTGAGGCGCAGAAGAGGATCATACTCTTTTTCTAGTTTCAGTGAATTTTAATGTGAGAGCTAGTAATCAGGAGTTAAATTTAGAGTTAATCTGAGAATGGTACCTGCCTGTTGGTTGTGATTTGTGCTGTGTAAAAAGATTGATTATTTATGCTGATTATGTTGTTAATTTTTTAGATGTGGACTTAACTGATCTTATGATATGCAAAATCCCTCCACACATGGGGAAAAGAGCCCTCTGTAAGTATGATCAGCATCAGTAAATTAAAAATGTATCATTGTATGAGAAATTAATATTGCAATTTAAATTAATAGTTGGGAACTTAGAGATACTTGGAAAATTATTACGCTCAGTAATATTTAAATAGAAATAGTTTCAAAACAAAGAAAATACCTGACCCTATTCTAACTTCTCAAGGATTGACCCTTTTGAGCTAAAAAACAAATGGACTCTTTAACCTAACTGCTGTCTGACCTGTACCTGTGTGAACATGGTAGTTATTCTCTAATAAGGTATCTGTAGGATTTGGGGGAATGGGCTATGGCATCCTGTCTAAATCATTGCAAGCAGATTTTGTAGGTATTCTGTTTCATTAGGCAATTAGCTTTAATGGACTTACAAACTGTTAAACGTCACACTACATAAAGAACAAACCGAGGAAAATCTATTGCTGAAAGAAGGGGGAAAAAATAGAATGAAAAGACTTGGAAATTGGCAAAAAAATTTGCTTGAAGTTTTATTTGACCAAATCTTAGGACATTCAGTGCTATTCAAGAAAGACTGGTGTTTCATGAGCCACTTACTGATTAAACATTTAAAAAAAAAAAAAAGAAAGAAAAAAGAAAAAAAACCGAACAAAAAAAGAGCAGCTATTTTGCTGTGAGTGAGCAAGCTTTGGAACAACCAGGTTAGCCAGACAGGTTATGGCCAGAGAGGTCCGTTCTTGTCCAAAACCAACTGGACACAGTCCTGAGCAACTTGCTCTAGGTGACCCTACTTCTGAGCAGGGGAGTTGGATTAGGTGAACTCCAGAGATCCCTTCCAACCTCAACTATTCTGTGATTCTGTATGAATTGGAAACTGCCTGCTCTAATTTTTGACTGTCATAAATTCTATCTATAAACAGGGTGTTGTTTTCTATGCTGTCGCTGAGTTTCAAAGCTTTAGAGGATAGGGTGTTAAGAGCTCTCAACTTCTGCTTCTTCTGCTCAAGCATTCCCCTTTTTCCTAATTGGAATTGGCTTATGACATTATATTGTATAAACCCGAGTTGAATCACCAAGGCAAATTATTAGTTCTGAGAGGTAACAGACTGTCCCATCTGGTGGACACGGCCCAAATTTCTTCCTCCCTAGATCTCCCTATTTAAAATCCCATTCCTAAGCTCATGTAGATGGCCAAGGTTGTGTTCAATTCAGGTGTCTTACATGCTTAACTTGCATCTGAATTACAGATGTCCAGTGAAGTAGTGCTAGTTAAGAAGGTGCTTGAGTTCCCTGTGGAGAGAGGGAGATTCTTTTGAAATCCTCCAGAGGGAGATGCTGACTAGTTAAATTCAGAAACTTAAGTTAGGCAGGTTGAATGTTCCTCTGGAGGCCTTAAGACAATTTTAAAATGCCTATTTAAAACACAAGTAAAACATAGGTGCTTTATTTATTTAGAATGCATCTTGTCCATTGTTAGGTCCATCAACCTAAAAGGAAAAAAAAATATGCTCCCATTATGCAGCATGGTTTAAATGTTTTCTAAAACGAATGTGGCTGATGTGAAAGTATTAGTCACTGTGTTACAACCTTTCAGGTTTATCAGATTTAACTTCTAATCTCACTTCCTAAATGAGTGGAATTTGTCATAATAGTATAAAACAAACACAAAAGTTCCATAACTTCAGTGCTAATGCGGGTGATGGAAGGAACATTCAAATTTATCAGCCAAACTAAAAGCACCACATTGAATAATGTAACCAAATTTTCTGTAGGCTATGTGATTCTTTCCTAGCATAACATTTCACTTTATAGGCATTGTGAGGGGAAGAACAACTGTCACGGATGTCTGCAGACCAAAAAAGTGTAGGGTGAAGGAAAAGCCCAGACGCTGCCATGTGGCACAGCAGCAGGCATTCCCTTTTCCCTTTTTTTTTTTTTTTTAAGTCATCATCCCAGAATTTCAGCCTTGCTCTGGCCCAGTGAGTTTTATTTATAGTTTTCAATATCCCTTTCTCATGGCAGTAGAGCCTGGAACAACACAGTGTGCTGACACTAACGACATTTCTTGCCCTTTTGTTCTGCGTTCTGCCAACCCATCGTCCCTTTGTCCTTATCCCTTGTCCTACCTCTGCAGACAGAGGCCCCATCTGACAAATTTACTCGTGCTCCCCTGGGATTATGAAAACCAGGAAACTTCATTAAGGACGGTTTAATAACTTAGACAAAGGAGAAGAGCAGCTGCTCTGTTAACGAGTCTCTCGCAATCCCCATTCTCTGACAGAAGAGCCTTTCTCGCATGTAGTACAGTCTTCAACAATTTGCAGTAAAATGCTACAGATGTACATGCAAATTGAGTTACTGTGCGTTGGATCTGCCTTGAGCACTTTATTTGAATGATCTGAGGTAATTTCATAACAGTAGCCTTGCTGCTGTTAAAAAGAACAGTAGCCAATAGCAACCTAAAATTCTGATGTACGTTTTTGCTCTCTGTTGTTTTAGCGTGGTTATGTTAGAGGAATAGCAACTGGGGACAACCTGCTGCGTTCTGCTGCTCTGTAAGGCAAGCATCAGTAAAGCCGAGCAGCAAGAAAAGAAGGGTTCTTCATGACAAAATGACAGCGAGAGAACACAGTCCCCGCCATGGTGCAAAATCCCGCACTGTGCAACGGGCCTCCACCATTGATGTCACCTCTGACATGCTAGGCCTTTCTCTAGCAGGTACGTACCTTCATCTCGGCTATTGCGCTGTTGCTACTTTCGGAATCTACCTTGCGCTAACATTGTTTTTTAATTTGAATTGCTAGAAGATTTAGGTGGGTCTGGTTACCTGGAGGGAATGAGATAAAGGAATTATACTAAAAACTTTTTTAAAAAAATCTTAAACTTAACCATTTTTAAAATAGAAAAAATGTTAACATTGGAGAAGGAAGGAAAAAACCCAGGAAGTTAAACTAGATTTTGTGCAGTTATGTTTTATCAGTCAAACATAAGCAACAGGGGGACAAAACAACAAAAGAATGTCAAGTTCTAGGAGGAGTCTTGGCAACCTTCTCGTTTGACATTGTATAAAATTTTCAAGAGGGTTCAGGGAGCTGAGAATTGTCTCCCTCATCTTTAATGGTGAGTGAATTAGGATTGTAATCCGCAGAGGCTTTTCTTTGATTAGTGAGAGAGACAGGTACTTTCAAACTTCTCCTTATTCACTGATCACAGAGGAGCCATATCTGATTTAATAATTTGGAGTTAATAGCGGCTCAGACACTAAGTGGCTTTAATTCTGTTGTTTTCTACTGAGATTTGGCATTTTGTATTCCCATATTCCATATAATCTTGCATAGTTTTACATATTTTAATATTTTTTTATACAATGAGATCATCTGGGGTTTTTCAGATCATTTTTAGATACCAAAGATTAGCTAATAAATATTTTAAATACCAGTCATGGCTCTTTAAAAATATTTTTTTTTCTATGAAATTTAATTTCTTTCTCTGTATGACTGCAACTTCAGGAAATGATTCACATGACAGCAATGTTTGGCTAATCTTGTGTTAATTTTTCTGATTTACAGGAAACATTCAGGATCCAGATGAGCCTATTTTAGAGTTCAGTTTAGGTAGGCTTAGTGATTTTTATGCTAATTTCGATAATGTATGCTGTTGAGTATGTGTGTGGTTTTTTTAATTGTTGATTTTGAAGTGCCTTTCATATAGTAAGGATTGAAACCTTACTTTAATTTTTATGGAGGTGTGGTACAGTTTTCTTGCTGCCTGTACAGTATCTTTTGATAAGCAGCCAGCAGTTTGATTATGTGATATTTTTAAAAGTCTGTAATTAAAACATCTGTCCTATAAAATTTTAAATGTTTGCTATGTGAATATTATTTTTAAATATTTATTTTGTTTATGTGAAGATACAGTGAAACTATCTTCAGTCTCGGTGTATCAGCAGTTCAGGTCTTCAAGCAAAGGGAAGATTTGCTGGAAACACCATTTTAGGACAGAATATTTTCTAAGAGTTACCAACTATTACACATACCTTCTTTCCTGTGGTCTTTGCTTTCAAGTGATAATGTGAGATGCAGAAGTGACCTCATTTCTGAGATGGTTAAATTTGGACAAGAAAATTGTGCATTGAGTCACGTCACTTGAAGAATAAGTGAAAAATATTTTCTTCATGAAAATTCAGTCCACATTTTCAACTGCAGCTTGGTATTCTAGGCTTAATAGTGGAGTAATGTTTGGAAGGTTGTGCTCTTAACGCTATGTTTGAACTGAAAAATTAGAAAATTTTATCAGATGTGTGTGACTGTGTTATGATTAGCAATCTTGTCAAGAACTCCTTAGAGCTGAATAAGGTACTTTGAATATTTTCAGATAAATTAAAAATATCTTGAACTGCAAAGCTGTTCAGTGTACATTCAAACATTTGCTTGCATTTCAGAATTAACTTTCTGCATCTAGCTGAAGCAGTGTGGGACCACACTATAGCTACCTGTGTCTAGCTAGATAGAATTTGGCTCTGAAGTTTAATGTAATTGTGTAGAGTCACGCGGCGAAATTTTTGGTAGTTGTTTCCTACTCACCTTAGCCCCTTCCCAGCAGGAAACTCACAGTAACATTTCAGAGGACGTGAATTGCTGTCCTTTTACAATTACAAGCTAGTTGTCCTCATAGCAGTTCAAGCACTTCTATTGGTTCTCCATGGCAAAATGCTGTTTGGTAATGGGCTTAATGGAGCGTGACTTCGAATCAAATGCAGCCATGCTCATGAGATTCCCAGAGGAAAACCTATGCGTGTACGCTGTTCTAATGAGCTGTGCCAGGGGAGTGGATAGGCAGGTGTTTGTAGAGAACAAGTTTAAATTACAGCTCTACAGCTTGGAGCCAGGCTGATCTGATTGCGTGTTTACTGTTTACATGCACAGAGGTGAGTGATGTATGCTTTTATAGTGTGGTGATAGAATGAATATTAGACCCTTCGTGGCTTTATTGATCAGGGTGTATAATACGCTTTTCAAAAATGTAGAGTCTTACAGCAATATGAAAAAGATCCTGAATCTAAATTTATTTATCTCTTGCATACCTAAAGCTTGCAGTGAGCTGCTAACTCCATCGCTAGATCGAAAACCAAATAGTTTTGTAGCAGTGAGTGTGACTACACCTCCTCAGGCATTCTGGACAAAGCATGCACAGACAGAAATTATTGAGGTAAGTGGAGAGGTACTCCTGGATTACATTTAAAATTGAAGCTAACACAGGAAGTATTTCTTCCTAACAAATATCACCTTGCATTAATTTTTGCCTTTTTTGTTTATGATTACAGGGAACAAGTAATCCTATCTTTCTAAGCAGCATTGCCTTTTTTCAAGACTCTCTTATCAATCAAATGACACAAATCAAACTCTCCGTGTATGACGTCAAAGATAGATCTCAGGGAACAGTAAGTTTTCTTTATTCTGTTGCCTGCCCAGTTGGTGTAGAACAACAAAGCGAGAGGCAAGGAAATAAAACCAGTAACTTTTGTGGAAGAAAGCAAAGGGATAGCAGCATTGATCCTAGAGAAGGCAAGATGGGTAGGGGAAGGAGAGACACAAATGCCGTGAGATGGACTTGGCACAGTGGGGAGCGTTGCCAATTTTCTCAAATAAGGCTTGTCTGCAGCAAGATTGGGAACCACTGATTTAAATTAAGAGGTCCTGTCACTTGTTCTCAGATGTTGTGGACCTCTTTACTGAGCTAGGTAATGAATGGGATCCAACACCCCTAACTGAGGCCTCTAACCTGTGCCAAAATGTTGGGCCCATAATGAAAGAGTCCTTTTGAACAGAGCTGCAAAGTTCCAGAAATCACCCTGCCCTGATACATTAGTGATTTTGTTCAGGGGTGAGATTTGTTCCCTAACTGAAAAAAATTTAAGTGCCAGCCCTCCTAGGTAACTACTTGGATATGTGGGTGGCATATATTCTCATATTGTTGACCAGAATACTGTTTCAGGCCCCACGTGTCTGCTTTTCCATGGCTTTCTCAGGGGCAGTAGAGGTGTCCCTCACTGTACAGTGCTTCATGGGGAGGCTCTGGGGAAAAAGGAATATCTCCAGAGAAGGTAAGTTCTTCAGGAGAAGCCAAGTTTGGGTCAGGGAGGGACTATGAAGTGTTGACCTACTCCGTCTGAGCCCCGTTAAGTCATTGCTTTCAGTGTTCCTATATTGCTGGCCTTAAACTTGTATATATTGAGGTGCCTCCACTCAAATCCTAAAGAAAGAAACATTCTTACTGTCCCCCAGTAGAAAGAGAATTTTTGATAAATTACCAAATTTATTAAATTTTAAAGGGTTTTAATTAGTTATATATGGACATATGTAATTATATTTTTTGTTCTCAGACTCATGTGTAAGAATTGTATTTTGGAGCTTTTGTGCTGTGGACAAAGCCTTTGTTCATTGTAAAGGTGAATAAAATTCTGGTACTCATCTTCTTTCAGATGTATTTGTTGGGTTCTGGGATGTTCACTGTAAAAGAACTTCTTCAGGAGAAGAATCACAGGTTGCACTTAACACTAAGGTTTGTAATATTCTCCTCCATTTGGGAATTAATTAATTCTTGAAAGTGTGCTTAAGGTATGATAAAAACTGTCTAGGAGATGTGATGAAAATCTGTTGGTTGGTTGGTTGGTTTTTTAGTTCCAGGTCACTGTTAAGGAAAAACTATTTTATATTGTGTGATAACTAAAACATGTAGAACAAGACCTTTCCAACGTGGTGAATAATGTTAGACATTGGTTCTAATTCTACAAGTCAAGAAAGAATTGTCAAGACCCAATTCATTTTTGTGCATTTCATCCTGTCGCCTCAGCATATGTGTCTGTGGAGTGGCAAAACAGAGTATTTGTAACTGTGCTGATGTATAAAGAGCCTGTGATGGGGAGAATGAAACCCATTGAAACAGAGGGTTACCTTAGCTATTTGGAATACTTTGGCTTAGATAAATCTAGGCTCTATTTACTATTTCCGTACCTGCCTGTTGCTAAATTGTGTATTTGTTGCTAAATAGTGTATTTCTCAATATAATGCACTAGGAATAGGAGGAGTCACATTACAGCAACATTGATTGATGTAATTTTCTGGTTTAATTCATATTGGAAACTTTCGTGTAGGAAACATGGCTCAGGAGGGAATGAATACCAACCCTTAAGGTGGTAGTTCTAACCATAGGAGTCAAACCTCACTCTTGAACACCAGTATAAGACAAAGTTGAGGGTTGGGGAAGAACGAAGAAAGCAAAGTGAGATCACGGAAAGAGAGCTCTGATGTGTAAATGCACATTGTAGTGGTATATGTTGAAAGTAGGACAGGCATCCCCGTCAGAGAAGGCGAAGGGAAGTCAGTTGAAGGGGGTAAACATAATCAGAGAGACTGAGGAAGATGGTGTTGGTAGTATCAGCATAATCAGCACTGGAAACAGTGACTGTGATAAACTCGCAGAAATTTCTTAGCCTAGACACAACTAACAAAACATGGGCAAAGCTTTTCATGCTAAGAGAAGAGATGGGCAAGGTTTTTGTCTTTTCCACAATGTGTTGTAAAGAAAAAATTGACATGATTTAAAAGGGGGAAGCAGATGAGGGAAATGAGTCAGAAAAGGCACCAAAAGATTGACACCGATGGTGGGTAAAATATTCTGAATTATCATAGCTGTGAAGGCAAGGGTGTTTTGAGGCAGAAGAAGAGGAGGAGGAATGTGATGGCAGGAGTTTCAAGGTTGTGTCTTAGACATGGTTATTCTGTTAGGTTTATTTTTTCATGACTAAGTTGAAAATGGACTTTATTATACTCTGTTGTTTTGATATCAAGTATATTCTGGTTATCAATATTTGTGAATACATACGTGTCTTCTCATTGTCACATAACCCATTGGATGTGTAAGTGGGATGCTGCGTAATGTCTTTAAACAAGCTGCATGATTTGGGAACTTAAACCTTTTCTTGTAGTTATCTTGTGGGCTTATTTCTTTTGCCTCCCCAGTATTGTCTGTTCTGGAGACTTTTTTTTGTTTTGTCTTAGTTGTCCCAGCATATTTTTACATGTAAGCAACAATCTTAAAATACTGTTTAGAATCTATCTTAAAATAATAACATAAAGTCTGTGCCAAAATTACTGTGTGTCATGGGTGAGACAGAATAAATGACAGCTGTGGTAGATCTGGGTACTGGTCTGTATTTAAAAGTGAGCTTTTACTCCACTTGATTCTGACTCACTCTCTCGCTCCCCCTCCGCCCCCCCCCTCC
>VZSF01008870.1:1443511-1495154 GCA_013398295.1 Chionis minor | reverse complement strand
ATCTTTCCTGCAGTGAGGATCTTTACCTTCTTCTTCCTAGACCACTTTTCAGGATCCTTTTTAGCATCAGCTTTTCTTTCTGCAATATCAGGCCTAAATTTTGCCAATCTAAATAGTCTATCTGCAGAAGCACAAGATGTGATCCTAACTGCCAGCCTTGATTGACTTCCCTATTAAGTGGAAGATTTGGGATGTGCTACTTTTTTTTAGTCCACGTATTATCAAAATTTACCAGCTGCAACTGTACCAGTTGCATCTAGCAAGTAGCAGGCTTCGGATTGAGAGTTAAAAAGTTTGGTTTCAGACATTCACATGTACAGGCACACACATAGGTGTGCATGTACATCCAATTATCTGCTCCCTGTTAATGTTCGCATTTTAAGCTGCTTTTGCCTACAACAGGCTAATTGTAAAATCTGAGTTCTTTCTGGTTTTACAGAAGTATTGAAACCCAGGCATAATTTTAGGTTGCCTTCAATTAGGAGGCCTGTACGATATCCCTGCAGAATGAGGGGAGCTTTTTCCTGTTGGAATAACACATTATAAGAAGATGTAAAATGAAGTTAAAAAGCTTCCTGTTTAAAATGTTCATTAAGTTTGAAGATTAATAGTCTTTTATAAGTGTTCCCTTGTTGATAAACAGGTCCACCTCCAAAAAAATCTCAACGCAGAGTGTTTGTTGCAGGTCGGCTGAAAGTGACCGTGTAGGTAACATTACAGTTATTGGATGGCAAATGGAGGAAAAAACTGACCAAAGGCCTCCAGTGACAAGGTCACCTGATACAATTAATGGAAGGGTGAGTATAAGCATTGTATCAAATTCAGAAAAACACAGATTTATTGCCAGCATTGAAATAAACTAGGTTGACATCTGCTGTCAACTTTCCTATCCATCTTGAGTAGTGCTTTACAATTTTGAAATACTGTAAAAAGCAGCCTAATGGTGATGAAGCAGTTTTGTATTTTGCAGAGCTGTTGCTGCTCATGTTTGGGGTTAAAAGACTTAGAGGAAATTTTAGTTGGCAGCGATTATGCTTTAGTTTCAGGTGCTCATACCCTTCATCAGAATTGGCTTGCAGTACTGTACATTGGTGCACTTGGTGCATTGATAACCAGTTTCACAAAGATGTGCTATTCCAGTTCACAAAGTGAATAGGAAAGTGGCATTAAACAAAGCTGTAATGGGGATGCTGGGGGAATTTCCAGAATTTTCACTATCAACTTAAAAGTTTTCAATAAAACTGAAAAAATTACTTGAATACTGGATTTTATTTTCTTTTTTGATCCCCAAATATTTATCTGAGAGCAGAGACTTACAGAGCTTTCTCAGCCTAGATGTATGCTTAATTCTGTAAACCTTGTATTCTGAATATCCTGGTGATAATTGCACTCATATCTGTGTATCACAGTCACAATGTGGATTAGCATAACTTTGTATCCAGCCAAACCTGTACCTCCCACATACTGGTGCAGTACCTTTAAGAACTCTGGAGCTGTGCTAACATAAAGTAGTTGAAGGGCTGGATGAAAATGTTTACAGTATTTTGAACTGGGCTTTAGAAGTAAATAGGAATGCTTAGATTGGAATGTTTAAGTGAATTTATTATTTCAGCTGGCAGTATTTTTTGTTCACAGTAAATAGATTTAAAATATTTATTTTAACCATGTGTTATGTTGAATATTCCTGTCAGTCTGTGTAACAAGGTCATCACTGCATATTCCCCTGGCACTGAGGTTTTATTCTTCAGTATTTGTGGGTTTTGTTTTTCTTTAGACTGTGTTGCCAGTTGATGAAAGTTTAACAGAATCTTTAGGAATCAGGTCCAAATATGCTTCGTTGCGGAAAGATGCACTACTGAAATCTGGTAAGCTGCTGTGGGCTGTAACAAGTAAGCTTTGGGCATCAGTAAAAGCTAATCTCTTGCTGTCTGCCTCTGGCCCCAGGGCGTTTAAGCAGGTGTTTCATTTGAACAGGAACAGGCTGCTGACTGAGCAGCCCTTTCAGGGTCATACAAGAATAAATTATTTTATCATCTGCACTGTTTTGTATAGTAAAAACAGCAGAAGTAAACTTTTGTCATTAAGTTGACTGTAGTATAAAATTTTCCATGCAATTTGCTAGTCTATTCCTAAGCAATCGTTGGGATGTGAAGGGAGGGGCAGAAGAAAGCAGTTGCTTTAAAAAAAAAACAACCTTGAAAGGTTACTTTTCCAGCAATCGGTTGCATGACAGGAAAACTCACAGTATGTAAAAAATAAAAAAAAAAGTATTTCAAAAGTTGATTATATATTTGATTTCCTCACCAGTGTTTTAAATCAGAGACTTTTCCTGCAAACATTGGAAAAATGGTCATCGCAGAATGACCATGCTTGGAAAAGCTAGACTGGTGCCTGGTTAAACCAGATCTTTACAGCAGTGTGTTACAGCATGTTAGTGAATCAAAGCCATTTGCTTTAAAAAAGGAGAGACTTTGTACACTTCTAACTCAAACCCTTAAATAACCCTGGGCTTAAATAACATGTTTTATTTCTTTAGTGTTTGGCGGTGCCATTTGTCGAATGTATCGCTTCCCAACCACTGATGGAAACCACTTGAGAATCTTGGAGCAGATGGCTGAGAGCATCCTGTCACTGCACATCCCTAGGCAATTTGTGAAGCTTCTTCTAGAAGAAGATGCAGCAAGGTGAGCTCGTGCCAGTTTACACGTGCAGGAATACAACAGTGATACAGCTGTTACTGAGTTACCAAGGAGTGTATCTGTGTTAATGCACAGTGGCACTGAATAAAAAAATAGTAAAAGCAAGAAGTTGCTGACTGTACAGTTACAGTGAATAAGATTTCAAGTCAGAGTATAGAGTTTGAGCTTTAGTGTATGGTAACATGAACATATGGAGGTGCTGATGGGAGAGAATTGTTGGCATAGTGAGCAGTTAAAATCATACTGCAGTTAGCTGCAGTTAGGGGTTATCTGTTCCTCTCACGAAATTATTGATAAGACCACAGAATATATTATTCCATAATCATGTGATTCTGTTAGGACCAGCACATTAGAACACATTATCTTCTTATATATGTAATATTTTATATACTTCAATACACTTTGTTTTTTAAACATAGTTTATTTTTAATATAAAGAGAAAAATTAAGTTGAATTAAAAATAAAACATATCTCAATGTTTCATAGGTGGGGGTAAGTCTGGATAGATGAGACAGCATAAATGAAAAAGTAGTAACTCCAGCTGTTGAGACTTTTGAGAAAGGAATAGACACAACACAGAAACCAGCTGAGTGGAATGAGTAATTAGAGTAGCAGACAGAGAAGAAAAATCCAAATCACTTTGAAGGTGAACTTTGAAAAAGACAGTTGACTTCTGTGCTGTGAAAGCAAAGCAAAGATAGATGACAGGAGCACTGACTGCACTTGGTGAGTTAAAAGATGGCTTTGAGACTTAGAAGAGTAGTTTTGAATGGAAAGCAAACGGAATAATAGCAAGTAAAATGAGACTGTAGGACAGTAATGACTTTTTCTCATTTTAGGAGGTGGGAGGGAGAAAGAAATCTGTTAAGCATTTTGTAGGTTTATTCTGAATTGGCTTTTTCTCGAAGCAATTAACTCTCTTTCAGGCAACATACTTATTTATGAGTTTTACTTCCCTACATTTGTAGCTGTGGTTTGCAAACGTAATGGTTTCTGTGTAGTTTATAAAAGGCAAGATTGGGATGGTAAGAGATTTTTAGCTGTGTTTTTGAGTATTGGGGTTTTATTTTGGCTGTGTTTGAATCCAATCCTAGAGACCTAGCTAAGCCTGACCTTAATTAAAAGTAAAACTAGCTAGTGCTCTCATTATCCTGTATTAATACATTTCAGTTCCTCTGGGATATAGTGAAAGAAAATCATGCGTTAATCCATATGAGCAGGCAGAAGTAGTCCATGGTGCTTTCAGGTATTTTCATATTTTACAAAAACGATAAATTCTCACAGGAAGATGGCAGTCGCTTTTTGTAATGTGTGGAGAAACTAATGCATGACATAACTGTTTTGAGTTTCCAAAGTTCACACTGATGTTTTAATTTTTTTTGCTTCTGTTGAATTTTGGTTTTTAGTGATGTGCACTTAGTAAGAGCAGTCATTATCTTAGATTCTAGAGAGTGAATGCTGTATCTTGCCTGCTACAACCTTGATGGAGAGGGCTTGGGATATGCCATTATGCACATAGACATGGGTTATTGATTGTTTATTTTATGTCTTTGTTTCTGTACAGCTTTCCTCACAGTATGTTTAAAAGCACCTATTTGTTACGAGGTACAACCATAATAATGTAAAGAGTTGGCAAGCTTACCAATAAGGTGCCTTCTGTGATGGATATAGTTTAAGGACTTGAAGATAGTAAGAGGAGAATTTAGGGTGAATGGGGGAAAAAAAAGATGTGGTTTTCTGTAAGACTGTGGACAGTGTAATTTCGTAAGGCATTAGCCATGAAATGTGACTCTTCAGAGGCTCTTCCTAAAATTGTATAGAGATCAATGGGATACATATTGTGTACAGTTATGGGTTAATACCAGCCCAGGTGATTGCTAATATGACTTTATGCTCTGAATTGCATATCTCAAAGGTAAATAAGACTTTTCTGTAGTTAGTGAGAAGGGCTCTCTTCTCCCTGTTCAGTTGAGTTGACCCTCAATGACATGCACAATCACACTTTGTACTCGTAGAATCGCTCTTTTCTGCGTTTGCTGTGCTGCAGCCCAGAGGAATGCTGGGCAGCTACACAAGCACAGCTGCTTCTGTCTTAACATCCTGGTGACTTCTAAAATATCCTTGGATAATCACAACTGCTGGCTCTTACATAAAGCTCTTCTGGGCCAGAGCTCTTTGAAAGGAAACGTCTAACGGGGGGGGAAATTTTGACTACCTAATTATTTATGGCATGCACATCCCCTGCTGTCTTAGCCCTGTGGGACAAACAAGTAAAGTTGAAGTGTTAAGCTGTGAATTTATTTCAGGAAGACCTGGGCTCGGCTGCACATCTGGTTTTAAGCAGGGAGTTTGGCAAGGTGTAGACATAATAGCATCTTATGCAGAAGCAGTTTACAAGATAAAAATGGAAGTGTCTTTTTCCAAGTCACTGATAAATATAGTTTATGCTGTTGCCTATTGGCAAATCGGTCTGATGTTTTTCTTGGAAATTTGCTTCCTTTTGATAATATCCTAGATATTGTGGAGTGGGAATTGTTCTGTGAAATGCTGTCTTACCTTATATACAGACAATTGATTAAAACTGTGGGTTAGGGATATTGAGAGAACTGCAAAAAGAACTGCTGGATCCTTTTGACAGATGATTGTTCTACCTTTTCTGGAGTAATGTGCTGTTGAGTTGTGTGTGGTGTTGACTTGTTTACTTTTTCCCTTCTTTCTTTATTCTGAATAATATCTTAATCCAAGAAGGCAGCAATACAAGCATCACATGAAATACACTGACTATTTTCTCAGCAGCACTGTTGGGGAGCAGTATGTAACACAGGATTGCCGTGTGTGAGTGAAAACCCAGCAGTCGGGGTGCAATGGGAAAGCCAGGGGTTTTCCTGTTCATATCTAGGGGTGCCCAATTGTCCTTTACTCAACCTACAGTGAAACTTCAATGCCTAAAATCCGGAATCTCAGGTGAAGGTTTTGTTGGCTCTTCTTTTGTCTCTCCAAACCCTTATTAGGCTTACCTTCCCTGCCTGGCCTTCTCACTGTTGTGTAGATACCTGGCCAGCGCAGATAACTCCTTGTACCTTGTCACACAGGTGCTAATCTCCCACCTGAGATCTGTCACAGTTCTGATTTAGTTTGAGAGTCACCAAAGGTCAGTGGAGTAGCCTAAAAGGGTCCTCATTGTCCCACATCACCTGACATGATGCATGATGACAGTGCTCATAATTTGCAAATTGTCATATAGTTTGAGAGCTCCTGCAGAAAGGTGGGAAGCTTTGATTTTGATGAACACCTGAGGCTTCTGGGGGGAACACAGTGTATTCTGCCTGTGAGGAACATATGTACCTTGGGGTAGAGCTCAACAGCTGTGCTTTGGGATGTGCGTTTGGAAGCATTCCCAGTCTGGTGCCTAGGTAGACCAGAGTGAATTGAGAATGTGTCAGCTGAGGATGGTGCTACAGTGACGCAATGTGAAACTCGTTCTTGGTCAACTGGACAATAGAGCTAAACACCTCTCTTTTTCCTCCCTTCCTTCCCCCCCGCCCAGGGTTTGTGAACTAGAAGAATTGGGAGAACTGTCTCCTTGCTGGGAAAGCCTTCGTCGACAAATAGTTACTCAGTACCAAACAATTATTTTAACTTATCAGGAAAATCTAACTGACCTGCACCAGTATAAAGGTGATTTCTTTTTCATAATAATGTGATGCTTCTCAACTGTGATTGTTACTGCTTCTCTCAAATTGCAAACCCATAATGTTTTATTTTGATGAGTAAAAAATACTATTTTGAGATTTCTTTTCTTTTTTAATGTTTACTGTGAGTTTTCTAATGGTCTGGGAATATTTGTCTGCTTTATTGATTCTCTTATTTTACCCTGAAAGTAGAGAGCAATTATGAATAGTAACAGAAAGATGTATCTTTTTTTTTCTTTTATTTTCTCTGCTTTACTTGCAGCATGTAGCAAATGATGAATGAAGCTCCTTGAATGTTACAGCTTGAATGTTATAGCATAAGCATAAGTAGAGGGTTTTTATGCTTACTTTTCTCCTGCATTTCTCAGGTCCTTCATTTAAAGCCAGTAGCTTGAAAGCTGATAAAAAATTGGAATTTGTTCCTACGAATTTACACATACAGAGAATGAGAGTCCAGGATGATGGAGGATCAGGTATTTGTTTCTTTCCGTCCTTCTTTGCCTTATTCTTTTACTTTTTCACTTCCTTTTTTGATTTCCATCCTCAACCGTATAGCCAACTTTCTACAGACTACTGCTCCGTAGTACTAATGCTACTTAGCATTTTTGTAGCACCTTCTATCCTTGGATTCCAAATCTCTTTGCAGAAGAGTAGTTGTAAGTATGATTAATGCCATTCTACAGGCGGAAAAACCAGGTTCTGGAATTGACTGTACCCTAGGTGACACAAGTCAGCCTTTGTACTAGGGAATATTGGATTAAGCTGCTGTGTCATTTCCAGTCATTGTGAATTGTAGCACAATCTCAAAGATTCTGACTGCTGTTAAGCTTGTGCACTTTTTCTCTGGAACCATTGCACACAGTTAGGCAAAATCACACCAGTTTGTTCGCATCAAGGTTGTTTCTTCATGAATAACCAGGTTTTCCCTTCTTTTAACAGTAATTCCCACTAACAATGGACACACACTTGTCCCACATATCCATGTGAGGGATTCCAGTAATGGCAGGTTTTCTGTGAAGACCAATGTTCAAGGCTTCTTTTTCACTGTCAGTGTTTTAGATTAAGAAACAGAGGACCTGCATTCAAGTATAGTTCTTTTGCCACAAAAGTACTTGATGGATTTCCAGGGCCTCTAAAACAATTCACTTTTCCATGTCCTTCAAAACACTGGCACAAAGGTTTACAAAAATTACTTTCAGAGTAGTTTTTGAATTTCCACAATTGTTTGTCCACATTAAAGATTGCAGGCTTTCATTTGTAAGTCCTTTTTGTCCATCCCAGATCAGAACTACGACATAGTCACCATAGGAGCACCAGCAGCTCATTGTCAAGGCTTTAAATCAGGTGGCTTGCGGAAAAAGCTGCATAAATTTGAAGAAGCAAAGAAACAGTAAGTAGAAATGTTGTTGTGTCAGCTGTTATCGTGCCTTTTCCTCCTGGTCCATGCTCAGTGATTTGGAAAATCACTCCATTCTATGTTTTTGTTGCATTTCATTCAATAGTTCTACTATATGGTGAAGATTATTCCTTGTTTTTTTCCAGAGAAGGAGAGGGAAAACAGTTTCCCCTGTATATCAGTTTGTTTACTGATGGGCCCTTTCTAATAGTCTTTTCAATGAAATCTTTAATTTTCCTGAATACTCATTGGTTCGTTTAGGTTAGTTATTTCAGGTGTTTGGTTTGGGTTCTGCCTAATTGCGGATCAGAAAATATGTCCGTAGAACCTCCTCAGAGGCACTACATCATGCTTGCAACCCATTATTTTCAGGAGACACTCACCCCTCTCGTAGCTTCGAGGTCCTGTTGCTGAACCCTCTTTAGTACAGAACAGCTGTGCATGACAGGCAAATTCCTTGTTGATGACTTGGGTTCTGGGACTATTGCTGGAGGCTTTTCTGTGTTGCCTCAAGGTTTATGCACAGATTAAGCTTCTGAATCTGGTCTCACTCTGCTCTACAGGCAGGATACTTCACCTCCACAGTCTTGTCTTCAGGGACTGTCTGGTGACCTCTCTGGAAGTGCAATCACATGTACTGGACAAAGGGTCAGAAATTGGGAAGGTCATATATGCTAAAGGGTGTAGGCATGTGGCACCCACTCCAGCTCCTAAGGAAGAGATAATGCTGTCTGGGTCTGCATTACTTTTGCTGCAGTATAGGGAAATTTAAGGAACAATGAGAGCAGGAGCAATGTAGCCAGGGAAAAGGAGACATTGATAACGCCCTTCTAAAGAAAGGATTTGTAGGATTTGGAGCTGGTGGGAGGACGGAGTGATACGGCCACCAGGCTCTGCCAACGGCAGAATTAATTTTGGCAGTAGAGAAGTGAAGAGCATTGTCCTGTGAATATCTGTGAACATCAGTGAGATATGTAGTGAAAAAAGATTGGTGCAAAAATATGCCTGGTGTAGTTATTCCTGACTTACACAGTGCACTAGGATTGGACTTGAGGAAACTGTAAACACTGGTATGTTAGGCTCACCCTTCCTGTTCTTTTGATACCACTATTGCTTTTGGAAATAACCTCCTTCTGTCAGCTTAGCTACTAAAGCGGGCCTCACCCCTGCAATATCTAAGTTCCCATCTCTCCCTCCAGCCCCCTGATAATTAAGCTGATTAGAGAGCTTAATTTCTATGCAGTACACTCCCTCTAAGCTTTACAGGAACAGTTCCTGTTCTTTCTGGTCCAGGAAAACTGCTGGTTCAACATTTAAAGAACAACTCTCCTTTTTTAAAGTACTTCTATGTTATCATAAAAGCCAGTATAGTAGAACTGAGGACCATCTCTTCAGTTTCACTGTTACATAGATATCATTCAGTTCTCTCTCCTTTCATTGGCAAAACTGTGCTTGGTGCATCCACAACATTCCCCCAGAACAACACATGGGCATCTGGCAATCTGTGGTTTTTTGCTTACAAGTTTAATCGTTATGTACCCGCCTTGTTGAAAAGATGACTCAAATAAGTTATTTCCCCAAACATCCTTTGTTTTGTTTTCTGCTTTTGGTATTTGCTAACAATCTGCTAATTTTATTTTGGTTTTTTGTTTTTTTAGCAGTTATGAGGAGTGTTGGTGAGTTTTCTGTTTTCGAGAGTTCTGTAGAGAGGGTTTCTGTTCTTTGGGTTTTATTTTTCTTCTTTTTCTTTTCTTTGGCAAAGATCTGGTGTGTTTTAAGCTGTGCAGGGCTTTTTAATGTCATGCATCATGGCATCCCTAATTGTGCTCTAAGTAATTGTATCTGCTTTGTAGAACATGATGTGTGAATGAATTTCATTTCATCTGCAATGTTTGATTGTAATGAACAGCTAGTTTCCTGACTCCCTCTGACATAAAAGTTAGAAAGCTGAAGATCAGAACACAAGAATTTTGTGGTTTTTCCTCTGTTGTTTCCCGTGAAAACTGCCTGGAGAGAGAAACTTTCTGCCACAGGTGGAAGATAATTAAGATAACTCTATGTATTTTTAAATCTTTATGGTGATAGATTGGGCATGATTTATATTTTTGTAACCCATGGCTTCATTTAAACATTTTCACTTAACTTTTTAAAAATTTTTCTTCATGTTGTGGTGTTCAGTGCTATAAAAAGGAAACATTAATGGATGGTTCAACAGTGCAGAAGTTCTTCTTTAAATTACTTATATTAAAGGTTGAACCGCAAATTCACTGAGAGCTTAAGGCCGCTTTACATTTTGCTGATACAGTACAATGAGAGCTGTTCATTTGAAAAAGCAATTGCAGGTTGGAAAGTAAATATATGTGAACTTTACACCATAGATTTTCCCCCTGATCATCCCAGCAAATGTTTGTGATTAAAAATGTAATAATTCTAAATCAGACTTCAATATGCTGCATGGCCTTTCCTGCCAAATATGTCTTTATGCATGTTAACCACACTGTCGTGGAAAGAAATTGCTCAGAGGAATTGTCGCTAAGATCACCGGTCAATAGAGAGCACAAATCATGTACAGGGAACGTCCTAAAAGCTGAGATTAATTTGCTGTATGGTGTGGCAGTACTGGGGAGTGGTTGTTCTCTGCTCCACTCAGGTGGGTGACCAGAGGGACACAAATAAGCAAACACTTTCAAGAGTCACTTCTGCATTATATCCTTTGAAAACAAATCCCTCATTTTTTCTTGTAATGGAGCTCAGACAGGTACTGGGATTAAGCCCCCGCCCCCTGCCTTAATATCAGTTAAGGGGCAAGAATTGGTATTTGTGGCAATGATTTTAAAGCATGCCCCACACAACCCTCCTGTCTTACCTCACAGACGTGCCTGAAGAAATTAACAGCATTGCTCTAGGGGTAGCAGAGGAATTCATGCTCCTTGGAGGTCGTGGTCTGAAGTAACTCTGCCTGGAAACTGCTCTCTGTGTAGTCTCAGTGTAGCTGTGTCCACCAACAGCACTGAGATTGGTGCACACGGTTGGTTATTCTGTGCTGTTACCGTGCTGAAGCCATTCGTGACTGGGGAAAAAGAGTAAAATTAAGAAAATACGCAATTGGTGTCAGCTCATGCGTGATGGCATGTCATGAACGGGCATCACACTTGGCACAGCTGGAGCTGATGTAAAGGCCTGATCTTTGTATAGCTTTCCTCCTGGGAGGAAAAAACCAACATATTGCCTAGCAAAGCGAGTAGCGGTGGGTTGATTCCAAATAGTTAACTAAGAGCACAACTTCAGCTTAAAGTAATATTCTAAGCTAAAAGGCAGCTTTTGTGAATGGCTCTTCTCAGGTAGGGTTAAATCACCCTTTAGAAATGCTATTCTCTGTCCGGCAGTTACAGAAGGAGTCCGAGCATCTGTCTTGGACTGGATAAACAACTTCTGTGGACACCTAAACTTAGAGGACATAAACTATTCTCCTCCACTGCCAAGTAAGCAGTCTTAGTGGAGCTGCAGTATCCTAATATAAAGATATGTTTTATTGGTATAGTTTATTTCCCTTAATATTTGGAAAAGACCAAAATTTGGTATTGCTTTTTATTGTTACAGCTGAGTTTATAATGGGGAGAGTTGCATCATATCCCTAGTTTAGTATAGTAAGTGTGCTAGCAGAAGCTATACCAGGGATAGCGTCCTTAGGCTAGCCTGGAGATACACTTTGTTTTTTATGTATCATAGCTTTCTGGTGTAACTTGAATCAGGCCTCCAATAGAGGAAAGGATATACTGTAGCAGAAGGATTTTTTGTTAATACCCCAGTGTTCGCATTATGGATCTGGGTGGCATTTCTGTGTTAGGAAGAGTGCAGATTTTCTTTTCATGGTGCTAGTAGCTGTATGATAAAGAGGTTTGTAAACCAGGCCTCAGTGAAGCGTCTGTGTCCTAAGGAGAGGGAGAGTGGGGTGAGCTGTATCTGCAAACAGTTCTGTCTCTGATGGCAAAATCTACCATATGCATTCTCCTAAGCAAAACTGTCCCTCTGGTATACAACTTCTGCCCACATTCCATTGGCACAAGGGATTAGTAAACCTGCGTCTGAATGCTTTCAGTAAAGGCAGAGAAGGCTCTAGGGTCATGTTCCTGCTGTGCAATTGCCCACTGGCCTTTCACTGTTGATTGCTAGCTTAGGTAAATTTTTGTTGTCTGCCATGAATTCCCCAGCATGCTATTGTAATGTGTATACCTCTAGATCAATTTCTCCGCTAAAATCAGTCTTTCTTTTTCAGCACTTCAACAGGTTCCCAGTCTATAATATACATCCCACAGGACATTGTTAGAGCAAAGGAAATTATTGCACAAATCAACACCCTAAAAACGCAAGTCAGTTACTATGCAGAAAGGCTCTCAAGAGCTGCCAAGGATAGATCAGCTAATGGCCTTGAAAGAACACTTGCCATCCTAGCAGACAAGGTAGGAGAATAATACATTTCCACACTGAAGCACAGTGTATTGTTTCCTCTGTATTCCCACAGCATTCTCCTGGAGAAACTGCTCATGGCTTGGATGAGCATACTCTTCACTGGGTAAAAAAGTGGCTGGAAGGCCAGGCCCAAAGAGTTGTAGTGAATGGAGTTAAGTCTGGTTGGCGGCTGGTCAAAACTGGTGTTCCCAGGGCTCAGTACTGGGGACAGTTCTGTTTAATATCTTTATCAATGACCTCGACAAGGGGATCAAGTGGATGCTCAGTAAGTTTGCAGACGACACCAAGTTGGGCAGGAGCGTTGATCTGCTTGAGGGTAGGCAGGCTCTACAGAGGGATCTGGACAGGGGATCAATGGGCCAAGGCCAATGGTATCAAGTTCAACAAAGCCAAGTCCCAGGTCCTGCACTTGGATCACAACATCCCCATGTGACACTACAGGCTTGAGGAAGAGTGGCTGGAAAGCTGCCCGGCAGAAAAGCACCTGAGGATGCTGGTCAACAGCAGTCTGAATATGAACCAGCGGTGTGGCCAGGAAGGCCAGTAGCATCCTGGCCTGTGTCAGGAACAGTGTAGTGAGCAGGACTAAGGAAGTGATCATCCCCCGTGTTTGGCTAAGGCCCCATCTCAAATACTGTGTTCAGTTTTGGGGCCCTCACTACAAGAAAGACATTGAGATTCTGGATCGTGTCCAGAGAAGGGCAATGAGGCTGATGAAAGGTCTAGAGCACAAGTCTTAGGAGGAGCGGCGGAGGGAACTGGGGTTGTTTAGCCTGGAGAAAAGGAGGCTGAGGGGAGACCTTATCGGTCTCTACAACTACCTGAAAAGAGGGTGTAGCAAGGTGGGTGTTGGTCTCCTCTCCCAAGTAACAAGTAATAGGATGAGAGGAAACGGCCACAAGTTGCACCAGGGGAGGTTTAGATTGGATATTTGGAAAAACTTTTTCACTGAAAGGGCTGTCAAGCATTGGAACAGGCTGCCTGGGGAAGTCATTGAGTCACCATCCCTGGAGGTATTTAAAAGATGGGTAGACGTGGTGTTTGGGGACATGGTTTAGTGGTGGATTTAGTAGTGCTAGGTTTACGGTTGGACTCAATAATCTTAAAGATCTTTTCCAACCTAAATGATTCTATGATTATATCTTCAGTAGGTTTTCTTGAAATGTCTATTTTACCTTGTTCAGTAGTGTATTGTAACATGTACAGTCCTAAAGAAAAAGCAAAATCAGACCAGCCTTTAAAATTTGCTGCTTTTTATTTAGTTTGCTACTTTTCACACTCTTCCCTTCACCTCATCTTGAGAATGCAGTAGAGAACAATGTCCTCTGGTTCCCTCTATTCATTCATCATATTTCAGAAATGTGCATTGTTCACTTTCTTTTATACCTTTTTCTCCATAAACACCTGCTTTTTTTGAATGTTCCTCTGACTCATCTGTCAAGTAGCAGCGACTAGGCAAAATTAAAGTAAATGAAACAATTCTGTAGTTTTCCACTGGTGAAATAAGGAATAATGTTGACACAGCCTTTGCTTGAATTATAGTGATGTGAATCAGTTATTTCTTGATGAGTGCTAACAGAAACCAGACTGAAACTGCAGCTGAACACAATCTTATTTACAGGCACAAAAACCAAATACAGTTTTACTGAACTCTTCTGTCCCTGAAGCAGATCTGATTGTTGTAAATGACAGTAACGGCCACTCAGCTTGCCAGAAATTGTCCCAATGGTGGTGATACGCATACAACTTTGTAGAGTGCAAAAAGGAACGTGACCCCATGTAAACATGTTATTTATTGTAATATTCACTCTAAATGAGTACAGTGTGTATAGCCGATACAATGCTGAGACAATGTGGGATTGTCTACGGCTGGAAAACATGTATATATAACATAGTAAGGACTTGTTTGTTGGGTTTTTTTCAATAGACATACAGGCCAGATACTTTTCATATTCACGTAACTTACAGAAATCCTTTAATGCAACACCACTAAATAAGATAGGGAGCAATTTGCATTGATTAGGGGTTATATCTTCAGCCGTCCTCTTAGGACTTGTTATAATTTCAGACAGCTTGGTGAAGGTTAGGCATGATCTCTCTGGTATGGCATCTATTGTGTGGGGTATAAAAATGTCTGTGCATTGTTCTAAGCTTTCATCAAATGGAAAGTGAAGTGCAAATAAAGGTGAACTGCACATCTATTAGAGAAGCTTTCAACAATTGCAAGGCTAACGTGGTAGTACAGACTCTGGAAATGTACCAGTTGCATTTTGGTATCCTATATTAAGACCATTCTGTAAATGATTTTAAAGGCACCTTAGAGACTCCTAACCAATGGTTGGTTTCTTTTACAGAATACTAGTTCCTTTTTCTTTCTGAGAAAGAATATAGTATAAAATGTGCACAGAATAATGAAAAGGTGTTTAAATGCAGGGGGTTTATTGCTTTTTAGACCCGGCAACTTGTCACAGTCTGTGATTGCAAGCTGTTGGCAAATTCAATACATGGACTGAATGCTGCAAGGCCGGACTATATAGCTTCAAAAGCATCTCCAACCTCTGGAGAAGGGGAGCAAGTGATGCTGAGGAATGATCAAGATACGCTTGTGGCCAGATGGACAGGAAGAAATAGCCGATCTTCTCTGCAGGTGGATTGGCATGAAGAGGAATGGGTACGTTTGCTTAGTGGAATGATGAATATTTTCTTCTTTGTAGTTTTTGTTTGCTATGTTCTTTTGTTTATAAGCTCTGTAACTGCTCACTAGATAGGATGACTATTTTGGAGGTGTTGGTCAACTAACAAAGATGCTGCCTCCATCCTATGCTTAGGTACTCCTTGGCATGGGGATACAAACAGGCCTTAATAAGTATTTTTGCCTCTCCCAAACAGCAGAGGTTGTTGCAGTAGGTGCATGGCTTTTCTGAAGTTGGTTCCACGCGAAAGTAAATAGCTGTTAAAGTAAAAAAACCTGACCATACTACAAAGGGCTCTTACACTTCTCCAAGATAAAGCATATTTTGCTTGTGTTGGCTGAAGAATTCAGCCTTCCTGGCTTTTATTCTCATCTAAATATTTAGAATTTGCAGTCCATCTCTGTTTTGATTACGAACAGCATTTTAAAACTGTTTGCACAAAGAATTTAAATCGTTTTCCTTACCATACTGCCAATTGAGATGAGAATTGGACTGCGTAAATTCTGTCATTATGTAATATAAACAGAAGTGAATTACATCTCAAAAATAGTCAAGATTAATTAAAACCATTATTAATATTGTGAAAAAACAATTTAGAAATGAGATCCAATTCATTTTGGAAATGGATCCTTGCTAGTTTTAATTGTTTTGGTATACTTTGGCTTACAGTCAAACTCACAGTAATGAAATACGAATAAAGCCAATTCAGTTATTTAGATAGCAGTACAATACAGTAATTTTATTTGTATTCACCAGGTTATATAGGAAAAGAGATGTGTGATTGTATACAATTATTATGTCAAACATGAGTTTCAAGAATAAACCATAGTGCCAACTGAACATTGGAATAATAGCGCAGGAAAAGGCACTTAAAATTGTTCAGCAAATTTACTTAGAAAATAGCTTTGCAATTTATCGCACTAGTCATGTGGCTACGTATTGTTGACATGCAGGTATGCGTTATTTATATATCCAGAGTATGTGTGTGCACAAATGTGAATGTGATAACCCGGAGCAAATCTTGCAGAGGAATTGTGACTAGAATCACAGGAGGAAATACTTTGCTAAGGGATTTGTTACCCAATGTCTCTTTTATTTTTAAATTGAGAAAGAATTGTTTTCTTTTAAGGAGAAAGTTTGGTTGAATGTTGACAAAAGTCTGGAGTGTATTATACAGAGAGTGGACAAACTTCTCCAGAAGGAGCGCTTGCAAAGTGACAGCTGTGAAGATGTTTTCCAGTGCGACATCAGCTGTACTAGTAAGAAAGGTAATCGGGACACTCGTGCCTACTGGATAAATCCAGAAGATTTAAATGAGACCTCATCATCCTCACCACCTTCATCCACACCATCCTGTGCATGCCATTCTCTCAGAAAGACAAGTGCGTATGCTAGACACTGCTTCTCACTGCTGCTCTCTTGCTGTGCGCTGGCATCATTCCTACGCCTCTGTTACATCCTTCCACGTGTTTTTAGTTCAGTGGTGGTGTTAAGCACTGATGTCAGGCAGAAAGGAACGGTGGTGCACTGGGAGCTGCTGAGGATTTTGAAATCCTGATCCCACCGAAATCATTGCCGAATCCATTGATGGCAGTGGCATTTGGTTTTCACGCTGGGCGTTTTAAGCTGGTAAAACAGGTGTCCGGGTTAGTGTATGTCAAACACCACTTCTTGTAGCTTTCCTTTTGGCTTCAGCTTCTTTGCAGCAATCAAAGCTTATTGCAGTGAACCTCTATAAAAGATGAATAGAACGCGAGAGAAGTGCAGGCACTACTGCAACACTGATGGTCACAGCTGGTCTGCCAAAGCATAGGAGGGGAGCCAAGAAGTCCCATTAGACTCAGCTGAACTTGGATGAACCTTCTGGAGTTTAAAGCAAATTTTAACCCAAATTATCAAAAGCTGTGGTGCTGAGGCACTCAATTAGTTAGACTTCTTGTAGCTGGAAGGTAGGAATTGGCACCCATCAAAATTTGAGGTAAACTGAGTGCTGGATTGAATCCAGCATAATGCCAGGAGCATGTGAATGAAAGATATCTTTATCAGTTTAGGTTGACAGCTTTGCATCGGTGCATTAAATTTCAGAATTATTTAATTTGCATATGTATTTATTTGATTTATTCTCACATTCTTTACATATGGGCACTATGATTTGGCTGTTTTATAGGGCAGGTGTGCCAAGCTAAGCTCTAGAAAGATTTTTCAATTTCAAAAAAAGCTCTAGAAAGATTTGTGTTTTCATTTCCCTTTCCTGTTCTGTCTTATCATTTGATAGCCCTTTGTCCCTTATGTGTGTCTGTGACTTCATGTCCATCCCATTGTTAATGTTGCTGTGGAAGGCAGCACCTTAAGAAAAAGAAGGCGAGAAGGAAGTTAAAATAAATGCTAATATATTTTTTGTGTAGCTTTGTACAGGTTACATGTGATTTGCTTAATATCTTAAATGACCATGTTTTTCTAGATTAAATTGACATTTTTATGTATTACAAAGGAATAGGAGAGTTGGTTCTTGTTTCAGAATGTGTTCACTATTAATCTTTGACTAAATTTCTTCTACCAGTTTGATACCTTTAAATGTTTTTATTTGCTAGCTAATTTACATGAAGTTTTATATATATTTACATGGAAGTTTTATCAGTAAACTTCGGTGCACCCTCGTATCAATGATTAAAAGTTGTGGATTTTTAATATTAAGAAGAATAGGAAAACTCTGTGGTGGGTGAAGCTTTTCCCAAGACAATTCAATGCTGAAAGCGTCTTAGAACAATAATTTTCTTTCATTTTCAGTTGATCTTTTAAATCTACTCTGGATCTTGACACTTTAGCTTGAAAGCTAAGGGGCTTGCTTCCCGGTGCTACCTGAGTGTAAGGACTAGATCTGAAGTCTGACTGTCAACCAGAGTTGGGTGAACTTAACTTAAAAAATCTTGGAGAGAGAATACTGTTTCTTAGGTACCTGGGGCAAACATTGTTCCTAGGTCTTAATGAGCAATTTGAATTGCACTTGGGAAGTTTATTGGAAGCCAAGGCAAACTGGGTATTTGCTCACATTCTCATCAGATGTAGTTCCTAATTAATGGTCAGTATTTTTGACAGAGGAATGGGTTAAATACTATGAAAAAAACCTGATCTTACTGAAATCAGTGAGAATTTTCCCATTGAGTTCCTTTCCTTCACTCCACACCAAATCTGGCCTGCTAAATGGTTTTAAACTAAAGAGGGTAGATAGATGGAACAAATTTTTTTACCTTTAAAGGTCCCTTCCAACCCAAACGATTTTGTGATTCTGTGAATTCCCTTTCCCTGTCACTTTCCACAACTGATCATGGCAATAATTGAGGGACAAAGAAGATCCTTTCTTGAAGTTCAGAATCACAACATTTTAAAGTTTTTCCTTGTCATGTTTTCAAAGAACTAACACTTTTTCTGTTAGTAATTCTGAGTTTTGAATAAATGACACTGAGCAGACAGAAATTTTTTTGAAAGCAGCGTAAAAACCAGCAAACCAAGATACTTCCAGAATTGGTAAGAGAGAGATAGTAGAATGTTATTGAAGTACTTTAGAGGGTCTCTCTAGAAATGTTAGTGAAAGAAAATACTGCCTGAAATAGTAGAAGGGAGACTTAAGAAATTATTTTAACATTTTATTTTGTTATAGGCTTAGTTACTCATTACTGAAATTGCATGGGGGCATATAGATTCTTTAACGAACATAATGAATTTTAGTTTACTGAGAGGTTTTTCTCTTGGATTACCTAGCTCAGCTGTTTGTCCTAATGCATACAATTGAAGTTGATATTTTCTGGTGTTATTTTCAAATTCATAATTCACTGACTAGTGAATGTAGATATAAACAATAGAAGTTTAAATCCTGTTAGCTTAGTAAACTACTTTTCATTAACGCAAGACTTGCTATAACAGGGTGTATGTTATTTTTTTACTGTTTGCATTGCACTGTAGTGTATTTTCACCTGACGGCTTGTTCCTCCCATTGAAGTGAGTGTGGAATACTCACAGGCTTCACTGGTGAGGTTTCAGCCCTTGTTACTATTTCAGAAAATGTGTAACAGAAATTTGTCTAAGACAGCAAAGTGCTAGTTCTTTATTACTCTTGCCTTGTGGGTGCCTTAATGTCATTTTCTGTTAAGTGCATTGAACTTACTGCTAGTCTCTTGCTATTCTGTTTAGCAGCCTTACTGCCAGCTTATTCTATAATTGCAGTAAACCAGTGGTTCTCAAATTGTGCCCTGTGGATCAGTGGGGATTGACAGTGCACTTGCTGGTAATCCGCAGAGAGCCCCTGAGCTAGCAGGTACTGGCTTTCCTCCAAGTTCCCATCCAGGTGTTCCTCTGATCAGAATTAGTGGAGTGGAGGAGACAGCCCACGTCCTGGGTGCCTGCAGGCAAAGGAGTGTCTCTGCTGAGCTCCTCTTCTCTCAGTGAAAGTGTTTGAGAACCCTGGCATTGAGCATTTGAGTTGCTTATGTTTAGACTGTGTTGCTGCTCCTTAATCATGCATGTTGCCCCTCCATTTCTGTGCAGATTGCAGCCCCCCTCCGGAAGAATCTGGCCCAGGTATGTGCATTCATGGCTTCTGCTTCTTCTGAAAATTGCAGGGGTTTGTTCATAATTCACAACTGAACAAGTGCCTTGCTGTTAAGATTGACCATTTTGAAATGGTAATGCTCTGCAGTATCACGTGAGTTACCTAAGCATTTTGAGAAGTTATTATTTCCTAAATAATAGTGCAAAGTGGGTATCTGGTAACTCCTCCTGTCTGGGTATGGGAGAGCACTTGTTCATGGTCTCTTTGGTTTCTCCAGTTGATGTGTTTTAGCAAACTGTTGTAGGTGACAATGATTTGAAGCCTGTTCCAAATGTCACTGAAGTCTGTGGGAGCCTGACATTTCGGACATGCCCTTTTACATGTGGTGGTGTGCTGGCCTTTCTGAATGAGAACTCAAGCCGAAGAACATGGAGCAGTCAACACAGATGATGGAAAATCTCTGTTGTGGGTACACAGCAAGCAGTGTTGGGCACTGCAAATCTAATGTTTCAGAACACAGAATTTAGGAGCCTTTTATCCCACTGTTAGCCTTCTTTCCTCTGTCCCTGTACTTCTGCACACTTGGGTTGCATTTACAAGGTCCGAGTAATATACCTCTGTAATACCACGGTCTCACAGCTAGATGGCTGTAATTTCTCCCATTTGAGAGTAGTTTAATGGGAGTTCAGTGAATGTTCAGTCTTTGAACTGTTACAGCATGGGCTCCTGGGTTTGGTGAAACCAATGGGAAATAAATGCCTAGTGCAGATACGATTTTCATCTTCATGAAGTATATTAATATTCTTCTTGGCTATCCACCCTGTTTCCTTCTGTCACTGAGAAAATGTTTTTAAACAATGAAAGACTCCATGAGTTTTTAATTCTTGGAACATCCCGTTAATTTTTGCAAAATAAGAATGGGGTGCATAAATGAATACTATTTATTTATTTTTAGAATGATATTAATTAGAAGCAGTCAGGTGACCCCAGCGGGGTACCCAGATATACCCAAAATTGCATCTTAAAACTTAGGTAGCTGAAGCTGCAGTGTAATGAAGCACTTAAATGCTTGCTTCCCTCTGAAGCCAAATGCGATGTGACTGTGTGCTTGAGTGGGTTGCTGATTCTACTTTATTGGATCAGGGCTAAGCAACTACCACTTATTTAATAAATCTTTTTTGGGGATGAGTCCTTGCAACCCTGACCTAAACCAAGAGCAGCTACGGGTGTCCAGTACTTTGATTTATAGATGCTATTTTTTTTTAATATGAAAAGACTAAAAATACTTTTCAAGGCTCTGAAGGACAGTTATTTTAATAACATTTTTATTGCTCTGGAGAAGAGAAACTCTTAGGGGGGAAAAAAGCAAAACCTTTTTCCACCTGACATTACATCCTTGATTTTTGCAAGCTTTATGAATTAGGTTCTCTTAACAAGACTTTTTCTATATAAAATAGTCAGTAATGTGTAGTCAGAGAAGGTGGACTATGTGAACTCATAGGCTTTCCCAGAATCCCTCCCTTGCTCCCTTCCTTCCCACCTGTCTCCCCTGTCCTCCCTTCCTCCCCCCTCTGCCCCTTTTCAAAATGCCAGATTTCAAAGTGTACATTAGGGTATGACTTTGGTCAGCAGCAGTCATAAGAAAAATAGCAAAGTCTTACGGGGCCAAGTCTGGCCCTTATTTACCAGTCAGATCACAGTTGTAGCTGTCAGAATGGAGACTGCAGCATTTGTCTCTTGCTGTAAAATACAAAGTTCTTAAAGCAAATGATAGGCATCCTGCTGGTTTGTAAAGGCCAGTTTTTAAACGGAATAACTTTTAACATGAATTAGAAATGGGATTTGCGTCCCAGATGTACCAACAGCTAACTTGAACTAGGTCTCTGGCTGTTGCAAATCTGTAACAACTTGTTGCATCTCCATTGTTTCAAGCCCTACGCCAAATTGTCCTACCTGTGGATCTGCACAGTGGAGTCTATAATAGTTTTAAAAAGTTCTGTTCATCTCATAGAATATAACAGCAGAGCTCAGAGTAGATTTCATGTTAGAACTAGTGTCTCATGGTCTTTGAAGGTCCTGTTGATTGATTTGATAGAAAATATGCTTTCAGTAATAAAATTCTGTTAGGAAAATTAATGAGGGGAAGACAGAAGGACAGGAAAATCCAGGTGAAAGAACTTAGAGTTCTTTCACATTTATTTAAACACAGTCAATGAAATATTCCAACCTGATTTGAGCCAGGGAGTGCAATTCCTTTTGTTCTTGTTTATTGTTTATAGCAACCATTGACTAAAAAAATTAAAAGAATACAGGTGACATATCTGTGAAGTAGTTAGCAAAAAGCACTTAGAATTTTGCAGACTGACAAGGGTTTGTTTTTTCATGGCCAAAATTTTAAACCAAGAAAATACGCAGCACAGAGGATGTTTGCTTATTACCTTGGATAAGCCACTGCATTGCATGTGAGTGTTGGGAGAAGAAAAACATCTAATAATTGCTTTATCTTCAGGCAGGCTGCTATACCACCAGTGTACTTTGTGATTACCACAGATAAACATTGCTTTCAAATGAAGTGCTGCCAGACACACAACAATTTTAACTCTCCACTGAGTTAATAACTATATACATGTATGTGTATTCAGGCAATGAGATGATGATGATGATGTGCTGGAAGATATTTTCAGTTCTTTTTGTCATTCTCATTTGTTTATAGAAAAGCTCTTAAATGCATCCAGAGAAACAACGTTATTATCATCTGTGTTTTGCTTTTTAAGTGTTCACGATGCCATGTTATGGCATCTGATTTTTTTTGAGAGAAAATACTTTATAGAATATAAAAGACAAGCTGTAATTCCTTGCCTCTTCTTTTGACGTTTCCTGCATTTTTTGTGCCAATGGAACAGAGCCAAACAACTTCCCCTTTGTGTAGTTTATTAGGTTATCTGTCTACCGCATAGAACTAAAGCAAAAAGGGTAGGTCTGTTAATCTTGTTAGTTATGTTTCTGTTAGCAGACTTCCGAAGTTCCCCTCTTTGGTTGGTTATCAAAGAAACGTTTATTATTACTAGCTCGCAGTCTTGCCTTCGAGTCAAAATCCCAAACAACTTCCTTTCAGGGGCTTTAAGTGTCCCATTCATGCAGGTTCTAATCTGTACATTGCCTTGTTCCTACAGCCAACTGGGCTGGGGGTTGTGTGTGTTCTGTTTGTGAGCTCCGGTGCTTTTTAAAAATAGAACATGTCCTTCCCTTTAAAAAGAGAAGTGTTCTTCTGTTTCACATTAAGGAGAGTAAAACTCTTCACATTCAACTTCACATTAAGGAGAGTAAAACCAAAGCACTGTTCTATTTGCTTTTTGTGTTGCAGAGAGAATGGATTGTGGTATAGCATCCAAATAATTTTTCATACAGTCATGGAGATGCGTTTTTAAAATTGGTGGTTGATTAAGACAAAAGATGACAGAAGGAAAGAAAAGAAACTGACCTAGTGGGGCATTTTAAGGCAGAGCAGTCTCTTAGGGAGAAGAAAGGTCAATCTTTGGGCTACTAAAATAGGACTTTGGCAATCCAGTTTCTTTTCTGTGCTTCCTGTGTAGGACCTTGAACAGAGTCTCTCTGGGACACATCTTGTGTATTTCAGTGGAAGACAAGCTCTGAATTACTTCCAATGATCTAGCTAACTCCTGTCTAAATCACTATACTTAGTGTTTCTTGCTAGCTAGCTCTAAGCCTTCAAAGCCACTCAGCAGACAGAGGAAACTTAAAAGAGTACCTACATGAATTTTTCACCTCTCTGCCATATTATTCCTATGCTGCAAATGGGAGAGAAGCATCATCTTACCTCACTGAGGTGCAACAAGGATCAATAGGATAGTGAGGCAGTTGGATGATACGCTCACGTGTCCACAAATGATTCAAAGGCAAGATATTTGTGAGAATCTCATTGACAGAAATGGCTAAGCAGATATTCACTATTATACGATGGACTCCATACTGTCTGTCCATGTATGCACTGTGAAAGGGTATGTTTGAACATGCACTCCCAGCGATATACACTTGTGTATATAGATACTCATCTTTCTGTTATACTTTCCAAATCAGCTATTGTACAGCCTCTTCTGTGGGCACAAATCTGGGAGCTATTACATGGTCAGGAAAGTCATAACAGCCTTACGGACTAAAATTCTCCGTATTTTCCTCATGCGATAACCACTCTGTAAGATAATTAAGAAGGGAGTAACCAGCCAGCCAAAATAAAACAAGCCCTAAATGTGAATGATCAACAACTTCGACGTGGAACAGGAAGTTTCTTTTTAATGCATGTTTGTTTGTTTCAGATAAAGTACTTAGTCCAATGTGTTTTTTTTCTTTTAACCAGGCGAATGGAGTGAAGCTCTTTATCCCTTGCTGACAACTCTCACAGACTGTGTAGCCATGATGAGTGACAAGGCAAAGAAAGCCATGGTCTTTTTATTAATGCAGGACAGTGCCCCTACAATAGGACTCTGCCTGAGCCTTCAGTATCGCAGGGATGTTGTCTTCTGCCAAACTGTAAGCAAGCAATTATGCATGATTTGATTGCACTTCAGCATGTGGTGGGGCTTATATGAAAGATGGCTGTTTTCAGAATTTTTCAGATCTGTTCTACTCTCAGGTTTAATACTGTGATCTCCTTTCACAGGGTGTGCTATCCTGTCCTTACTGGTCATTTACACACCTTTGACAATATATAACTCAAGTGTCCCCTTGGATATACTTTCTCTATTTAAAAAAAAAAAAAAAATATTCCAGAACTAGTGAAAATATCCTGCTGCCTACAGAAACAACATTTGCCTTCCAAACTAAAACCAGAAGTGAAAGAGGGGGGGAAAATAGCCCACGAGCAGAAAGTGGTTACTTTTTGTTGTTTGCATCAAGAGAACGACAGGCTTGTGATACCTAAGGAGAGAAATCCAGCTACAGGGAAAGAAATGAGTGCTTTTTTTTGGTTGGTTGGTTTTTGTTGTTTTTTTTTTTCCCCTAAAAGTTCTGTTTCTGAGCCTGCTGGGGTCTCTTGTGTCAGCCATTAACTAGCAGGTGTCTGCACTTAAAAACCTTCCACATTTCTTCTACCCTCCATGTCCAGAAGTATGTCTACTTCCCATGAAATCAGTGCCTTGTTCATTTATTTCAAACAGCTTATCTCTTGGACATTGTTTGCTAGGGCTGTTGTCCCACAATGTAATATCTCATAGAGATAAATTAAGGGAATTTTTCTATACAAAACCCACTTCATATTGCAGGTAGTTTTTAAACTCAGTGCTTTGCATATGTTTACCCATCAGAAACAGAGCTTTGTTCACATTTGTTAATTCTGTAGCAAAGTCATATAGCTGTGTACATAACGTACGGCAATCACCTCAGAAATTCTTGTGCTAACAGAGTAAATTAAGAGTAGTACTAATCTTAGATCTTAGTACTAGGTCTTCAGGACTTTGTCTTGAATATCTCGTAACAGTAGAGTTTGAATCTTTGCTTAAAGCAAGCATGTGTTGCATTTTTAAGTTTTTTAAAAATGTCTAAATTATTCATACTATCAAAATTCATGACCTGGAAGAGCTGTGTTGCTTTTCCATCTCTAACTAAAACAATTCTCCAAGGAGACACTTCTGTAATCCATAAGTTCTAGACCCTAATATAAATGATTGTGTCCAGAAAACAAATAGATGTGAGATCAACAGTAGTCACATTTGGGGAGAGCTTGCAAGATGAAGGCAGTGTGCCCTAAATCTGTTTTTATAAATGTTTGGGGTTTTTGTTGGTTGGTTGTCTCTCTTCAGCTGCGAGGAGTGACATTTAAGGGAAAAGAGTATCAGTCTGAGATTTTATGGCGCCTCTTACATGTGATGTTGTTTCTGTTTGGGGCGGAAGAAACTTTTTTGTCTTGAATCATTTCAGTCTTGTCTGTTTTTTCTCCCACAGCTGACAGCTCTCATTTGTGGTTTCATTATCAAGCTGAGGAACTGCCTGCATGATGATGGATTTCTAAGACAACTCTACACCATTGGCTTGCTGGCACAGTTTGAGAGCCTGCTAAGCACTTACGGTAAAGGCACAGGGCAAGTGGGTGGTATTAGCTGTTGAGTCAGCAAATTCTCCATTAAATTTGCTACAGCAGAATATGAGTGTTTCGGACAATCTGCAGCTCAGCTACAGAATGATTTTGAAAACCAAAATGCAAAACCGGATTATATCTGGAATTCGTAATTAGCTAACAATTCTGAATTTCTTCGCATGTAATTGAATTACTTCTAAAAGGTAAAGTGTACTTGCCTTATAATATAATGTCAAAGGTTTAAAAAAACCCAAAACTTATTGCAGCGATCTTTTTCTTTCTTTTTTTTTTTTTTTTAGAAGAGAAATAGATTAAAGTTCTAGTAAGCTGGGAGAAACTGTGCCCAAAATACACTTTTTGAATTTTCTTGACCTCCTGTAGTCCTACAGTACAAAGTAAGATTGAATAGAGAATGCAAAAAGGGAAAGTACTTCACTCAGAAGTGTCTCACTCCTGTGACTGAACAGCCATCTGGATGCCAGTTAGGGAATGCTTTACTGAACAAATGTGGAATATTTTGTAACTTTTGCAGCACGCTTTTCCAACGCAAAGGGTTATCATGGCTGTGACAATGCTTAGAAGTACTTATAGCATCTAAATTGAAAAATCAGCATATAATCTACTTGAAGAACAGTAGGCCAGACTGTGCTAGATAATTGATGTTTTCTAAACTTACTAAACCCATAAAGTCAATCCATGACATTGTCTGCAGCCTGTAGGTCAATGTGAAGGCCTGGGCTCCAGAGCCTCTTCGTCCATAGAACTTCTTTATGAGAGCGATGACCTACAGTTGTTATCAAACTGATAAAGGGAAGTTGTACATAGTAAGTAGTGATTACATTTCACTCTTTTCTCCTCAATTTAGGTGAGGAGCTGGCAATGCTGGAGGACATGAGTCTGGGAATCATGGACTTGAGGAATGTAACCTTTAAAGTAACTCAGGCCACATCAAATACATCTACTGACATGCTGCCAGTCATCACTGGAAATCGGTAAAAAAAAATGCGGGAGGAAGGAGCAGGAAGCGGGGTGGGACTGCAGACAGGAGAAGCAGCGATACTGCGCTTGAGATGAATTATGCGCTTTTGTACTGTGCTGGCTTTCTCCTCAGAACTTCAAAGAAATGCTCTGAAGTGGACTTGCTCGCTTTTACTGATGTTTCATTTTACAGGGAGCTAAGCTGAAAAGAGATACATGGCAAGGCTTAAACCATGGCAGTATTGTTTTATGAATAAATACCATCTTGACCTAGCCTTCCACAATCCTAAGCCAGAAGTATGTGATATTTTCTTGAGCGCTTGTGCTGGTTTTAAATTTCAGACTGACTTTTGAGGCTGATCTCATTGCCTGAAATTCAGTGCAGTTGATCAGTTGGTCAGTGCTTTACTGTAAGCCACTGACTAATGGGCTGCTGTTAGCACAATAGGACACACAACATGTATCAGGCAGTTGATGGGCAGCTGCTGAGGTGAGGACAATTTAGGATCAATTTCCAAACTATCGGGGCTTTGACTTACAGATGCTTGTGAAACGCCAGACTGCTGCTCAGTTTGGCTGCGTGTCTGAAAAGAGGTATTTTCAAGTTTGAGCTTAAAAGCAATTTTTGTTTTACAAGTCTGAAGTAACAAACATTTACATCCTCACATAAAGTGGAGTGGGAGCGATCTGTTACAGCTTTATTATGATGGGAAACATTTACAACAGTTACGCTTCAATTTGAGTGCTGCAGCCTGCTTATCAGCTGGCCTTGCGCTGGTTTCTGACATGGGGCTGGTAGGTCCCTGCAATAGAGCTCTTGCTCAGAGAGAGATAGTTCACAGATGGGGATGAAGCTGTGGAAGGACAGAAGCTTCATGAAAGCTGATGTTTTAAAGTTGCTTTATTTCTGAGTCTTTAGAATCTTTTCGTTTCAAATCTGATGCATGGAGGAAATAAGGCTTATTCAATTACAGTGTGCTGTACCAAGCTCCACTGGAGCTTTGCCCAGCTTTGTCCACATCTGAAGAAGAGCTAGAATTCGCAAAGGTAAAAACATTTAGAGGAACTTTGTTAAGTTAAGGTTCATGTGCAATGAAAAGTGGCCTGGCTGACCTGTGGAAATGGCTGACAGCTGACAGAAAATTCCTTTCAAAGAAAATCTTCAGTTGAAACTTGCCATCAGCTATAGGACACTAATCAGCAGGAAACCAATGTTCATTAGTTTCAGGTCTGATAGTGTTACTTATTATTTTGCTGTCTAGATTTTACTCAAGAAAAAGAAGAAAGAAATCATGCATATTTTATTTTGGTGCAGACTATTGGAAGCTTTACATTTAGAGGTGAAAACAGGTTTTTTGATTTCAGACATAGGACAGGATTTGTGTGTCCATCCAATGTAAACGTGGGCCAGACCAATTTTGATTACATTACATTATATAATTCTCAAAGCTCTTTTGCTACACTTGAGAGTATATGCTGTACTTGAGAGTTCTGCACTGTAAAGACTTGGATGTAATACCAAGGTACTGCTGCTGATAGGTTAACACACAGCACACAAACCACAGTAACTTGTGTCTCGGCATTTGCAACACAGGGTAACATGACATACCTTAGTCTGCACTGATGTTGTGGGATAAGATAAGCTGTGTTACCTCACATTTGCAGTGAGATAAAGCATACACAGTGCTCTTTGCTGCAGCTCAGCTGACCCCAGATAACCTGTTGTGCTGCAGAAGAGCTTGTAGGTCTGAGTGACAAGTTTCTGTATCAGTGCTTTTGTTAGCTCCCCTTTCAATATATGCTTGGGTCGCTACTATCATTGTCTCTATCCTTCTGCTCAGAAATGTCAGTACTACTGACTATCCAAAAATGTATCCTTTTATGCATGTGCATCATCACTAGCCTTTATCACTTTAAAATCAGATATACTTTACTCCAGATGAGATGCGGACATGCCAAAATTTGGCTTTTACTACTCAAGTTGTACAAGAGCCGCAGTATTGATGAGCAGAGCAAAATCAGCTTCTGTCAGGAATTTGTCAGATCTGATTGAAATCTCCATCAGGATATAAAATCAACATTACAGGTTGCTGCTGTTGTTTGTTTTTTGAACCAGAATAGCCTTTCTGATTGGGAGCAAGCCGTGGCAGCTCCTTGAAGTCCTCAGTTTTGACTGATACTTACTTTTTAATAGTCGCATTATGTTCTAGGTGTTATCCCTCTTTACATAAATAACACACTATCAGAATGTAGCTTTTTGATCTTTATGTCTAATAGCTGTTTGTTTATTTGCAGTGATGGATTTAATGTGAGGATCCCTTTGCCAAGCGCCTTGTTTGATTTGTTGCCGCGAGAGATTCAAAGCGGCATGTTACTGAGGGTTCAGCCTGTTCTTTTCAACGTGGGAATCAATGAGCAGCAAACCCTAGCAGAGAAGTATGTATTCAGTCATGCACGCTCAGCCTTAATGGCAGTTCAGCAATCTCCTGTTCTGATGGAAGTATGTCTCTGTGGAGTTGCACTGTTGCGTTACTAACAGTGATTCCAGTTTCTCCCATCCTGGAAGAAGGGAATACTAAATGAAGCTGTCAAATGCAAAACAAACAAAAGGAGGTCCTTCGTTATATGGCACATAGCGGTGGAGCTCCTTACGTCATGGGTTTGAGTCTAGTGCAGGTTTATGCGGTTCAGAAGGGAATTTACAAAGGAGGAAACCTATCGTTGGCTGTTTAACACAGAGGTGCTGCTTGTGACTTGAGAGCTCTGTGAGTGACAGATCACTAGAGGCTGAGAGAGCATTCTGAGTATTGCTGTGTATTTGCCCTCGTGGTTCTGCACTCTCCTGTAGACTCCCTCTTCTGGCCACTGTCGAAAACCAGGATAATGGACTAGATGGACCTTTTTGAACCTAACTTTGCAGTGCTTCTGTAACGCAACACTGTTCTTGTAAAGCTGAAAAATATAATTATGTAATTATATTTGCTACGGAAACTATTTGTTCAGTTTTGGAAGTGCCACCAGAGCTTCACTCTGTTATGGCCGTAACCTGTAAAGAATATATTGAGAGAGCACTCCTTTAATGGAGAACTCCGGTGAAGTCAGGCACGTCTGTATCATGACAGCAGCCTTGGTACTGGGGTGAAGTGTGCAGTATGATGGTGGACAAGTAGAAAAAGTCTAACCAAAGGCATTCCAGCCGTTACTGCTGTCCTCTATTGCCTATAAAGGGAGCCCAAGGTGGTGAGCATAGTTACAGATGTCAACATTTTGTGTGCGTATCTATATATGTAGATACAGTTAGATGAGATAAATCATAGCATTGTTGACAATATTTATTACTTCATGGTTTGTTACTCCTAGATCTGTATTTTTTTTACATATCTGAAATCAAACTTCTCAATCCTATCTACCAATGTTATGGTTATTATTACATTATGAGCTAAACTAGTATGCGTAATTAAACATTTGAATTTAGGCAAAATGATTTACCAGATGGGTGTTTAATATTGAAAGAGAGACATAAAAGCCAATGCATTTTAAATACTATTTTCTACAAGATTTTTCTTTCACCTTCCATCCCACTTTTCCCACATACTTTGTTTTTCTGTAATGAATCACTACAACACTTCTCTGTTACACTTTACTCTGCATTTGAATGGTTAGGAATTTCACGGAATGAATCTTTAAACTGTTTTCTGGTAGTCATATTGCCAAGTGCAGTTGTTTCGGAGAAGAACCCATTCTACCTTGGGTTTAACTGTTCCCTTCTTCACCTTTTAAAGGTTTGGAGACACCTCACTGCAAGAAGTAATTAACATGGAAAGCTTAGTGCGGTTGAATTCGTATTTTGAGCAGTTCAAGGAAGTTTTGCCTGATGATTGTGAGTATTTGGTAATCAATGGCAAATTTGGTTGAACAGCACAATTCAGGCTGGTTTTTTTCATTTGTTTGCTTTATGTTAGTTATTTAAATATTGATATGCCAGCATTAGTAACCTCCAAGAAATTATGCAACTCTATTTTAATATATTAGTACTAAGTAGAACAGATTCAAGAGGTTTAAAGGTCAGTCTGATTAACTTTCCCTTTTTAATTTGCTTCTACTTTACATCTCTAAGTGGCTATATGTACTGTATAAACATGTAGCTAGGGAGTTAGATTGCCATGAGGGGAGTGCATAAAAGTGACAGGTTATGTCAGCAGCACTTTTATGTGCAGGTTTTGGTCACGTTCTCTGCACTTATGATAACCTGCACAGGGAGCAACTGCAGGTTTTTAGGAAGTTAATCACTTTCCCTCTGCTTATCATTTGGCACTTGCCTATAATTGTTGCATCTGCAGCCAGCAACAGAAAAGTCTAGCACTTGGAATAAAGACAATAGCTACAAGCTTGAATTTTACTGGTTATATAGCTAAAAATACATCAATTTCTTTAGGAAGTTTGACTCATTTCCACAGGACCGGAAGTTCATCATATTGTATAGTTAAATAAGTTAAATAAATTAAGTGATACTGCTCTAACAACATTTCTCCATCTTTCTTGTTACTGTTTTTTGGGAGGCAGTGGTATAAATGTTATTTACATGTGACCACAAAAATGGTGAAAATTAATTGATTCATTATTATTAGTATCAAACCTCTTGTAAGCTAATTTCATGGGTCCCCCAATTGCAGTTTTATTGCAGAAATACAAATACAGCAACATGCAGCAGGGTAGTAAGAATTCTGTCTGTTAAAGGACATTACTGTAGTTTCAGGTACTCTGATTTTTTTTTTGATGCAGCTCAGAGCAGAAGCTGTTTCCCTTCTTCCAGCCATTCATAATCCTGCATAATTATCTGAAATTTTAGCTGCAAAATTTAATTTTTTTGTTATATAGTAGTCTAGCATCAGACTTTCTTGTAAAGTTCATAAGTTAATCAATTCAAAATGATTTTTGCTCTGCTTTTCTCCCTGTTACCTCATGTCTCTGCCTAGTCTTCCATAATAATAGTTCCCATTCAGCTTCTTCCTCTCCTCTTTGATTTTGCTTGTTTTTCTTCTACTTCAGTCTATTCCCTCATCCCCAAACCTCTTATGTTGATCCAATCATCTTTTAGCTTATGCCTTTTTCCTGAATTTTTTTTTGTCTTGCAATGTTTTCTGTCCTGTCGTTTGCTCCTTCTCTTTTCATGTTTTTTGAACTCTGTTTTAACTTTATACTTATTCTCCGCTATTTTTAAAGAGCACTGGTGCCATGACCTTGAGTTTCTCCTTTGCCAGTAACACTTATGCTTTGTACTAGAGGTTTTTCTTCAAGTAACTTGAAGTTGTGAATAAGGCTGGCGTGCAGTGTTGGACAGGTGGCATTCACATGCACCTTAACAGTGAAAGAAAACAAAATACTCTTTTGTCCACCTGTCTTTTCTTGCTTACTCTGGTTAATTCTCATTACGTTGATCCCTGCCACATGAAATGAATATCACAAAGAGGGAAAATCTGCCCTCTACCAAAACTTCTTCTACATCACTGCTTGTCCTGGGTAAGTGCAGACATATTGTACCTGGTTTTGCAATTCAGATTGGAGGAATGGTTTGTGGTTATAACCATCAAGCAAAATTTTTGATTAGAACTGTGAAAAAAATATTGTGAGTGTCCCAGCAGGTGTGTTAAAAGATGCTCTGAGAAAAGCTGAGACTGTATGGACGAACTTGGGGCTGTGCTTCTGATAAGGAAGGTCTGAGGGTGTGTTTTGTACCTTCTCTGTGGTGACATTTGGGATGTACAAAGTGAAACATGATTTTCCATGAACCCTTGTCAGGAGAGACTAACATTTTACATTTAACTGTAAGCCAGGTGGTTATTATGACCAGACAGCAGTGCAGTCTGTGGTAAGTAGAGGCAAAAACAAATGGATCATTATAGGGGACAAAAGCCCCAGTGACGTATCTACTGGCAGCTTGTAGAAAGTGTTCCCTTCAAGAACAATACACAAGGAAAGTTGATTCTTGGTCCAGTGTCTTTGTCCCTGTGCTTTTAATTCTAAGTGCTGCAGAATTTCTAAGTGAAATACTGTCTTGGCTTCTTTAGCTCCTTGTCCTTGTTCCATTAGCTCTCCTTGTCTCTAGAAATACTTGAGGAGATATCTTTGCACTCTTTTTATTAAAGGTATTACTTTATTTCTAGGAATAGAGTACAAGCAGAGCAGACCAGGATAGGCACAATATTGCTAACCATAGAATAGAATCGTAGAATCATTTAGGTTGGTAATAACCTTTAAGATCATAGAGTCCAACTCTAAACCTAATACTGCCAAGTCCACCACTAAACCATAGAATCATAGAATATTAGGGGTTGGAAGGGACCTCTGGAGATCATCTGGTCCAACCATCAGGTCCACCTACAGCAGATTGCACAGGATGGTGTCCAGGTGGGTTTTGAATGTCTCCAGAGTCGGAGACTCCACCACCTCTCTGGGCAGCCTGTTCCAATTTTCTGCCACCCTCAAAGTAAAGAAGTTCCTCCTCATATTCAGATGGAACTTCCTATGTTCAAGTTTGTGCCTGTTGCCTCTTGTCCTATCACTGGGCACCACTGAAAAAAGACTGGCCCCCTCCTCCTGGCACCCTCCCTTTAAGGATTTATAAGCATTGATGAGATCCCCCCTCAGTCATCTTTTCTCCAGACTAAAAAGACCCAACTCCCTCAGCCTTTCCTCATAAGAAAGATGCTCCAGCCCCCAGTCATCTTTGTAGCCCTTCGCTGTGCCCCCTCCAGCAGTTCCCTGTCTTAAACTGGAGAGCCCAGAACTGGACACAGTACCCCAGATGCGGCCTCACCAGGGAAGAGTAGAGGGGGAGGATGACCTCCCTTGACCTGCTGGCCACACTCCTCTTGATGCAGCCCAGGATGCCATTGGCCGCCTTGGCCACAAGGGCCCATTGCTGGCTCATGGTCATCCTGTTGTTTGCCAGGACTTCCAGGTCCCTCTCTACAGAGTTGCTTTCCAGCAGGTCAGCCCCCAACCTGTACTGTTAAACCAACTCCCTCAGCACCCCAACTACATGTCTTTTAAGTATCTCCAGGGATGGTGACTCACTGGACAGCCTGTTCCAATGCTTGATAACCCTTTTGGTGAAGAAATTTTTCCTAATATCCAATCTAAGCCTCCCCTGACACAACTTGTGGCCGTTTCCTCTCATCATGTCACTTGTTACTTGGGAGAAGAGACTGACCCCCACCTCTCTACACCCTCCTTTCAGGTAGTTGTAGAGACCGATAAGGTCTCCCCTCAACCTTCTCTCCTCCAGACTAAACAACCCCAGATTGCTCAGCTGCTCCTCATAAGACTTGTGCTCTAGACCCTTCACCAGCTTTGTTGCCCTTCTCTGGACACCCTCCAGCACCTCAATGTCTTTCTTGTAGTGAGGGGCCCCAAACTGAACATAGTATTCAAGGTGCACCCTCACCAGTGCTGAGTATAGTGTAATGATCACTTCCCTAGTCCTGCTGGCCAGGATGCTACTGGCCTTCTTGGCCACCTGGGCACACTGCTGGCTCATATTCAGCCGGCTGTTGACCAACATCCCCAGGTCCTTTTCTGCTGGGCAGCTCTCCAGCCGCTCCTCCCCAGGCCTGTAGTGTTGCATGAGGATGTTGAGACCCAAGTGCAGGACCTGGCACTTGGCCTTATTCAACCTCATACCATTGGCCTTGGCCCATCAATCCATCCTGTCCAGATCCCTCTGTAGAGCCATCCTACACTCAGATCAACACTCCTGCCCAACTTGGTGTCATCTGCAAATTTAGCGAGGGTGCACTCAATTGCCTTGTTTAGATCATTGATAAAGATATTAAACAGAATTGTCCCCAGTACCAAGCCCTGGGGAGCACCACTTGTGACTGGCTGCCAACTGGATTTAACTCCGTTCACTACAACTCTTTGGGCCTGGCCATCCACCCAGTTTTTTATCCAGCAAAGAGTACACCAATCTAAGTCATGAACAGCCAATTTCTCCAGGAGAATGCTGTGGGAAATGGTGTTACAGGCTTTACTGAAGTCTAGGTTGGCAACTTCCACAGCCTTTCCCTCATCCATTAAGTGGATCCCTTGTCATAGAAGGCGATCAGGTTAGTCTGACATACTGTTTGCTGTGTGAAGATATGTAGTCCAAAAATAAAACTTCATATGTCACCCATGTGGGGTTCTTCTTGTCACATAGTCATTTTTTAACAGTGCATACCTCCTTATTTATCCAGTCACAGCTTTTGTTGGTGTCCTCTGTAGTTACTCCTTTAAAAAAAACAAACAAACCAAAAAAGATTACCTATTTAATACTTCTCATTGATTGATTATCTTGCTACATATGTAAGAGATGATGTACAACAGTTTGAACATGTAAGATGACTACTGGAAGCGCTCTGAAATATTGAAAAATTTTTCTGATTTATTTCCACTTAGTGAAATATTAATAAACAGATCATGGCAATGTGGCGTTCTGTCAAAGAGAGTGTTTCTTGTAACTGAAAACTGGCCAGCTTGCAAATTTAAAATCGAAAATGTGAGCAGAATATAACATTTCTGTGGAGACATGTATGATATCCTATCACCTCTGAGGGGCAATAATAGAGGCAGTTACATGTTTATATACAGTTCTGAATAGTTTATGAAGGCAAGTACATCTGTGACACACAAACCAAGATACTATAGCAGTCTTGCTCCTTTTGTTCACTCACTTATTATATTGCTTTCAGATTCTGAGCCCCTGAAGTTTTAAATAACCTGAATGTATTTTTCCAGTTGAGTTCAATTAAACTCGAATTTGTTTTGTAGGTGGTACTAAGTCATTAAGAATTGGATTTATTGTTGTAAGCTTTGCTGGTTTCAAAAAAACACAATTGTGTTTGCAACAGGCATAGAGGAACAGTTTCCACATAACTTATCTTTGTAAAAGTGTTGAATACAGATAAATAAGTGCAGTTCGTTTTGTTTGCTTTATAGGTCTACCTCGATCTCGTAGTCAGACGTGCCTGCCTGAACTGTTAAGATTTCTGGGACAAAATGTACACGCAAGGAAGAATAAGAATGTTGATATCCTTTGGCAAGCTGCTGAGGTATTTATTAATCTAAGCATTTCTGCCTAGTTCAGTTGATTTTCTGTATGCCTGTGTGTTTTCCCCTTTTTTTATTACCGATATGTTTGAATTTCTTTATTGGCTTGCATGAAGGTTGGAAACGCTGCCAGGTTAAGCCTTCTCTAGACTGAGACGTGGGGAGATAAAATGTATTTTCTGCACTAGTCTTTTCCCTACAACTTATGCAATGAAGTTCTGCTCTCTCAAAGGTGACAACTTTTGACTTCAAAGTCCTACACAACATTTGTGTGTCTCTCTAAGTACAGGTGTGTTCTATGACAGAAGGTTATGCATGAGGAAGGAATGATGAATTGTATATCCCATTTCTAGATATGCCGCAGACTAAATGGTGTTCGATTTACAAGCTGTAAAAGTGCCAAGGATAGGACTGCCATGTCAGTCACGCTAGAGCAGTGTTTGATACTACAGCATGAACATGGAATGGCTCCACAGGTCTTCACCCAGGCTCTGGAGTGTATGAGGAGGTAAGAGTTTGACTGCGTCACCTATTCCTAAATGAGGAACCATGCAAACTGCAGAGGAGCAGTAGTCTCTGTTTCTATCAAAAGGAAAAAAATGTAAAAGAAAGTCATAAAATGGCAAAACTGGCTGCTAGAATTCATCCCTCCCTTGCATGTATTAGTGAGTTGCATATGCTAAAGCTGGTTGTTACCAGATTTGCATCAGATGGGCTTTAGTTTTCAGTAGTGAATCAGGAGTTTTCAGAGAAGCATGTAAAAATGTGTTTTCAATTAATGCTGAGCTTACAGAACAGGAAACTGGTGCTTCTTTGAAAGTTGTTTAATGATGAGGTTACCTGAACTCATTACATAGCACTGGGTTTCTTAGTTCTAGATCGGACCAATTTCTCAGGGATGACCCATCTTTTGTTCTTGGAAACAGACACACCTGCAGTTTGCACTGGTTTGCCACGTGTCTTCTTCAGCAATGAAACACTGCTCACTGGGTGAAATGTCAGTATGAATGTGTTTCACAATACAGCAACCAAATTTCATCACAATGTTTCAGTGTGCTGTTGTCGTATCAATATAATGATGTTCTGTATTCTGAAGCAGCAGAGATGTTTGCAGAATTAAATACAGTACTAAAAAAAAAAAAAATGTTTACTGTTGTTCAATGCCTTGTTTCAAGCACTGCTGGAAAACTCCGTAACTCACATACCAAAAGAAAGGATAAGAAATCTAGCTTTAGTCTTTATTGATGTAGTTCAACAATGCTGTTCAGTCCTGTTTTTCAACATTCACTCTTACCGAATGTGCTGTACTGTGTGTCTTCTCACCAAATTCTCTAGAGTGTTCAATTCTCTTATCCTTTCTGTATGTTTTTGCTGTTTGACCCTTTCTCACTCTTCAGTTACCTAGAAGGAAAATAATAACATTTGCAGACACTTACACTAAGAATTTGTTTTTTATATCTACATCTAATTGGATGTCACTAGACTTTTTTATTTTTACTTTTTTGCTGCATTGTTACAGAGTTAGTACAGTATGTGAAAACTGCATTCAGAGACTAATTAAACCTTGGTATTAGAAACAAAACTTGGAACAGCTTTGTGAGGGAGAAGTCATTAACTTAAAATGGAGCTAAGTGGCTCAAATATATTTAAATTATGCAACTTGTCGACTTAAACATCTGAAAGAAAAAAAGCTTTGTTGCACAGTTTATAGTAAGAATAAAAACTGAATGGGTATAATACTAGGAATCTTGTTGCTTTCTTTAAATTAGTTACTGAGTTAGTGTTTTTTAATGCAGTCATGGACACGGTAGAGATAGAGGTTAATAATAACATTGTTTTGAACCTTCAGACTGTCAGTTTAATATAACACATGATCAAATAAAATATCGATCCAAGAAGGGCATTGCTTTATGTTGACCTACACAGAGATATTGAAAGAGGGCCAATTTAATCAAAAACCTTTAGCTTGTATGTTCTAGCAACATCAGGGACTTGCTCTGACAGGTGAGAGATGTGACTTTCTCTTCTTCTGTTAAATCTTTGACTGAGAGAGATTGTGCAAAACAAATACTGACTAGTCCTGAAGGAATACTAAGATTAGATCATTCTTCAAGCCCATCACTCTTTCTTCCTCGCATGTCATTGCTCTTTGGGGTAGGTGGTTGTGTTTTTAAAATTATTTGCCAGTTCTGCTCAGGAACAATAGCACAGAATTAATGAAGCTTAACGAGAGAGACAGGATTAGGGAACAAATACCTGTAGGAGTCCAACTCCACCCAAACCTGTTTCAGCCTGGACAGGATGACCTGACCTGGATGACAGACATAGGAAGTAGAAGGGTAGCAAATTGCTTCCAGGGCATTCAGAGAACTTGCTTTTTCTTTTAACTTGGGTTTTTTATTTGTGTAGCTGTACTGGAGGAGGGAGGCTTGGTTCAGTCTTGAAGAATTCTTAAGTTTCTGGGGCAGCTGGAAGGACAGGGAAGCAATACTGTTAAATTGTGGGACTTGAACTATTTCATCTCTTCTCTGCTGGTAACTTTCCAGAGAAGAAAAGCATCCTTGCTTGCACTGTTCTTGGAAAAATTAAGAAAGCACCCTCATCTTCCAGGTGAAGTTGGTCTTCAGAGGTGTTAGTTCCCACTTACTCATTGTCAGGGCCTTTCTTTCCTTCCTAGTCTTGTGATAATTATGTATCTGTGATGATTATGTTCAATGAGCATGGACATCAGGGAGAACATTGAGTGCTCGTTGTATATTCTTGTAGAAATTCACAGATACATGTTTGTGGCTTTCACCTTAGAAACAAATATTCTATTAGAATAAACTCACTTTTCTGTAAATTAAGTTGCAGCTTTTCCAGTCCCAAATCAAATATATGGTAATTCACAGCCTACAAATATTAAAATCAGTATGATATGTTTGGAGGTCCAAGCTACAGAGGAAATGACTACCTGGCCAGTAAAGGCAGCTCAGGAGTCAAAGTCCAACTGGATCATGTAGCCTCTTCCATCCGCAGCAGTGCCAACACTCCCCACTAGCCTGTGACTCCCTGCCCTCCCTCCCTCTCACAGATTACTGTCCTGTCAGATATGCCAGTGCAGCTCTTTGTGTGAATCTGCTCTAATCCAATTTCAGTCAAAATCAGCCTGGGTAGCAAAATCCTTTCCACGCGTAAGGTAGCCCAGCTCATTTTCATTAAACCAATTAGGAAGTTGTGACAGAAGCAGTTCAGCCAATAGAGAACAGCTGTCTCTGATAAGGTCTCTCAAAAAACAGCTGGAAATGGCATGAATGAAATAAGCCCTTTTAGCTGCCCTGGTGCTGACTAGAAGACTACATAATAAAGCCCTGGCAGTCATGTTTGGATATGACCACTCACTGCAGTAAAACAGCCACGATAAAAAGCTTGGTTGGTTTTCTTCACTGGTTGACCTGCTTTGAGAATAAAATTGTGGTGGGTTGACATTGGCCACCTGTCAGAGACCCATACAGCCACTCTCTCACTCCCCCTCCTCAATGGAACAGAGGGAGAAAATATGTTGAAAAAGCTTGTGGGTTGCAATAAAGACACAGAGATCTCTTGCTGGTTACTGTTACAGGCAAAACAGAGTCAACTTAAAGAAAATTAATATATTGCCAATAGTTTTGGATGGTAAGAAACAATGACAAAAATTAAAACACCTTCCCTCCACAACCCCTTTCATCCCAGGCCCAAGTACTTCACTTCTTCATTCCCAACTCCTCTATCTCCTCCCCACACTAAGCAGTGCACAGGGTTGGGGAGTGGGGGTTTGCAGTCCATCCATAACAGCTCATCTTGGCTGCTCTTTCCTCCTTGCACTCTTCCCCCACTCCAGTGTGGGTCCTTCCCATGGGCTGCAGTCCTTCAGGATAAATGTGTTACTGCATGGGCTTTCCATGGGCTCCCGTTTCCTTCAAGAAATATTCACATGTTCCACCATAAGGTCTTCCACAGCTTGCAGTGTGGGTATCTGCTCCACTGTGGTCATCTCCATNATCTCTTGCTGGTTACTGTTACAGGCAAAACAGAGTCAACTTAAAGAAAATTAATATATTGCCAATAGTTTTGGATGGTAAGAAACAATGACAAAAATTAAAACACCTTCCCTCCACAACCCCTTTCATCCCAGGCCCAAGTACTTCACTTCTTCATTCCCAACTCCTCTATCTCCTCCCCACACTAAGCAGTGCACAGGGTTGGGGAGTGGGGGTTTGCAGTCCATCCATAACAGCTCATCTTGGCTGCTCTTTCCTCCTTGCACTCTTCCCCCACTCCAGTGTGGGTCCTTCCCATGGGCTGCAGTCCTTCAGGATAAATGTGTTACTGCATGGGCTTTCCATGGGCTCCCGTTTCCTTCAAGAAATATTCACATGTTCCACCATAAGGTCTTCCACAGCTTGCAGTGTGGGTATCTGCTCCACTGTGGTCATCTCCATGGCTGCAGGGAAATCCCTGCTCCAGGACCTGGAGCACCTCCTCCTCTCCTTCCCTGACTTTGGTGCTCACAGGGTTTTTTGTAACATCTTTTGCCGTCACTCCTCGCTGCCGTGCAGTGTTTTGCCTTTTCTTACAGACACTTTGCCCTAGGCACCACCACCATGGCTGAGAAGCTCAGCCATGTCTGTGCTGCATCCATTGGAGTCAGCTGGAACTGGCACGGGACAGCCCCGGCCCCGCCTCACAGAGAGGATTCCCATACGCAAGCTGAATTAGCAGGGAATTTGCTGTCTCTCTACCTTGGTCCTCTCCTAGAGGTAGTCTGCTGATGAATGTTTTGATGTAAGACACTGTACAATTTGGTATACTTGGTATTTCCAAAAGGTGACTTTTCACCTCTCAGGTGGAAGCATCTACATGGGCCAACAGTGACAAGGAAAGCACTTTCCAGCTCTTGCCTCCGTTCCCACTGTATGTGTCTGTGCATACGTCTTTGTGTAAAATTGAGTAGCTTGATACTAATTTTTAATGGTAGAGATGTGGCTTGTGATGTTCATAACATCCTCTTGTCATTGAGCCAATCCTTCTTTCCCTCTTCCATTGTTTTACTTCCTTATCTATATCCTAAAGCACTTTTCTTCCTCCAGACTCCTCTTTTGAGCCTTTATCCGCCACTTTCCAGTCAGCATTAGCTTTCCACTTACTGATTCTCCTGATCATGCACACCCCCACCCCCCCCCCCNTCCCCCCCCCCCCCCCCCCCCCCCACTACGAATATAACTGGGATTTGTAGGCATCACAGATTCAATCTGCCCTTCTCCAGTGTAGGCACCAGGAGTGAAAATGTATTTTGATCACCAATTTGGATGTGTTAATCCAGATCAGGAATACAGTTGGTGTCGTTCCCTGACCACCTAATTCCATTTGACTTGAAGTGTCACCAGCATCTGAAGGCTGTTTTTCACCACCTCCAGGGTATCTCTGAGGTCTTCCAAGACACTGTCTGTTGGTTACCTAACTTTGCTCCACAACCTTTTATGGATGGAGTGAGTACACTTGTTCTAAGAGGGTCGGGCTCCCAGGTTGCATTCAGTTGTTGCTTTGTAAACTAAAAATAGAGTTGAACTCTACAGGGTGTAAGAGCGATCCGAAATGAAACGCCACGCTACAAAGCCTCAGGTTACCCGAAGAGGTATTCTCCACTGTAGGCCTTTGTGCTCAAAGCAATGTAGAGAGCAGGGGCATAATGAGATGGGCTGTGCAGCAGGTCTTGCCTTCACATGCGTATATTGAGGCACTTCAGAAACATGCATTTTGTAAAGCACATTGATACGCACTTAATTCATGTTGAAGCAGAAAAATAAGTGGGTGGTTTGGGGTTTTTTGTTTACATCTGAGCAGGCAGTCAAGAGGTTAAATTATTTCACTGCAGCCTACATGGAAAGACGTTTGAAAGGGTCAAATACTACAATGGTTATTCATGTTCAGCTTGGTTTTCAGAGCTCCACTTCTTTGCAGCATGCAGAAGCATGGCAGAGCAGCATGGGATATTATTGCTTGGTAATCTGAGGGTGAACATGGAAAACCATTTATGTTCAACCTACATGTGTTTATTTTCAGTAGACTACAGTACTTCTTTCTTATTTTTCTCTTTTATTCTCTTTCCCTCTCCTGATTTCTGTAATTGTGCTGATACATATTTTTGAGATGTTTTTCCACTCTTCCTTTACTTCCATCTTCTGGTTTTGTTGTGCTTTCTTCCATGTTTTTTCATTTTCTTGACCACCTTGTGTTGCCATCTCTTTTTATACATTCATTTGCATGTCTGTCTTCCTTTCTGTTTTATTTTCCCTCCTCCCAACCTTCTTCCTTTTCACAGCATTGGAACACGGGAGGTAGTCACCCAGAAGAACCTGAGTGGCTTGGTGCCCATCCGAGATTTCAGACTAGATCCCAGCCTCCTCTACTCTATTCCTTTACTAGCTCTCAGCCCCAATTTACTGATTGTGTGGCTGTTTCTGAGCATAGCATACCTGGTGGCCAGATTACGTTGCAAGTGAAGATAAAGTTTTAAAAAAACAAAACAAAACAAACTCACACAAAAAAGTGCTTGAATGTGTATTGCCACTTGGTACCTGCTGGACAAAGGAATGTGTCATAGCATTGTCTGCCAAGAATTATTATTATGCCTTACAATTTTACGTTTCTATTGTACTAAACTGTAAATATACATCAAATTATTTTATCAAAAAGAATTGTATTGAAACTTTAAATTATTGTTCTGCTTTCAGTGCTTGTAACATAGTCTGACATTGGCCTGTTACCTCGTTACTTTAGCCGGCCTGAAGATCTCTTACCAAATATAGTTTTCTGTTACTTGTTTCATGTATTCCAGAGAAAGGAACTCTGTCTGAAAAGAATTTGTATCTTTTTGTATATTTAAGGTGTATGCTAATCTTGCCTTTCATTTTTAAGAGGTATGAAGAGAAAAATAAAAACATGGGTGGGGTTTATAAGAAATTGTAAGAAATTTATTTAAAGAAATATACAAATTTCTACCTTCATTTCAAAGCATAATATCCAATTTACATTACTGAAAAGTTTGTAGAATCATAGTATTGTTCCTTTCTCATGGTTAAGTATGTTCTAATAGACTAGTGTACCCACTCAAAAAACAACTTGCGGTGCGCTGCATGCAGAATTATTTCATTCTGTTTGTAGATCTGCATTTTGTAATGTATTAAAGACATAAAGAGAATGACCTGTGGTTAGGAAGAGGATGTAATTGGCATTAGCCTGCTAATGATCCATTATCTGTTTCAGGTGCTCTGTTCTAGAACTTTGAAACAGGGTCATTATCATCCTAGAAATTAAAGATATTGGTCTTTAATGTTTCAGGCAAGAAGAGGGAGGTATCAGTTAGCTCCTTTGTAGGCGGGTTTGAGGTTTTCCATTAGGCTTTGTTTTAATTACACTAGACTAGATATTACTGTTATTTCCATTTTGAAGTGTTGGACAGCTTTAATAAATTATGATGTTGATAGTCACTTAGAGATAAACGAATGATGGTAAGTTGACGTTTATTTAAGTGGTGAGACTAAAGCGGCTTACCTGGTTTAGTCACGCAGAATGACTGCAGATGAAATTTGATCATCATTTATATATAACATCAAACTGGGAGAGGCCTATTGAAACTGAAAGATTTTGTTGATGCAGTGGTCTGGCAGAGCTTGTCAATAGCAATAGCTGATCAAAAAACCTAACCTCATTTAATGTAGTTTGCCTAAATTCATGAAGGGATTTACTTCGCTTGGTGCCTGTGATGACAGAAAATTGGGCTTCTGAGGAGAACCCTTCTAGTACTGTGATTTCTATTTTTTACTCTTATTAACTTGTTCAGAAAACATAGGTAGCTTTAGCTTTTATTAACAATTTTAATGGAATTTGAAAGCTTCTGAGAGAGGTAAGCTTAAAAAAAAGAAAAAAGCACAGTTAGAATAAAAATCAGAATAAAATCCTAAATTTGGTGAATATTCTAACTGAAAAAAGTATGCGGTTATATTTGTGTCTTCATGAAATCAGATTGTGCAGTACACTATCTACTGGTATTTTTCCTCACTATTCTTCCAATTTTGTTTTTAAAAGGAAAAAAAAAACTCAGAAAGACATACATATATATTTCATATATATATTTAAGCATGTGTCCTATTTATTTTTAATTGCAATGAATTTAGGTAAATCCTTACTGCTGACGAGATTTAAAATCATGGTATGATGGTATTGGACTTATCCGAGTCTTGTGCGACTATCATTAGTGTTGCAGTAATACCGCCCTTAAATTCATTTAGAATGAAAGCCTAGGCTTTTTGAAAACAGTGTAGTTTTTTTTTCTTTTTTTCTTAAACTTTGGTGGGGACAAGTTTTCATGTTTTTTGCTCTTCTAGCTCGGTCTCTGCTTTCCTTCAGGCACTCAGATTTAAAATGCTGTAGTGCATACTGCTTATGTGCCTCCACCCAAAGAAACATGGCACGTGAAACGGTGTGTGAAATACAGCTTTGTCATCACCTCTGTGATCCACCTGTGCCACAGAGGTACACGTGGAATAACCGGATGCAGTGGAATGCATTATGAACACAATGATTCACTCTGGAGTGAAAATGCTCACCCAGCATCCCATATACACTATTTAAACTTACTGGTTTTATTAGTACTCGGACCTAAAATTTGTGCAAATTTTTGATGAATCCATTTGACTGCAACAGCCTTTGAAACACAAAACACTGACTTAAAACCAGTGTCATCACGTACGATCCATTCCATAAAAGGCAATCACAGAATGTGCTCCGGAGACCAATTTTGAACTTACTTAAACTGTTTCATAGAGCAAAAAGTTACAATATTTTATGAAGTTAAACTAGGTGGTACATACAGAACACAGTTACAGTCAGTTTAATTAATGAAATTTAGAAGAATGGTGAGGTCAGTAAGAGCAGAGAGCTTTCAAACTGAAATGGAATCCAAACCCTCCTATTGAATCAGATGACCACAGCTTACCTGATGCAGCAGCCATCCCCAAGACAGGAATAACGTGACATTTCTGCCATAAGATGGTGTACTGTGCACTTTGCCATGAAGTTCTAGTATTAAATCATTGTTTAGGTTTCAGTTCTCTATCAGGGAAAGACACTCTCCTGCAAGCCTAAATTGATTTATAATATATATTTAAAAGATAGTGCTTCCTCTTTGTATGTCTGTTTTTGGATATAATCAAAGGAACTCTGAAGTAGATTTACAAGTGTAAAGAAGCCTTATAACTGGAGTAGTTTTTTACTGTAGCACAGAACCTCTTTGTAATGTGGGGCAGTTGCACCAAAACATTGGGAAAGATTAAATTCTGCACAGCTTTGTTTCATTGGGGTTGATGACTGTGAATGCAGCCAATCTTTTTTTGCACCCGCACAAAGCTGCTATTTCATGATTCAGATTTTTTTTTTTTTTAAGAATACGTTGGCTTTCACGTCAATTTATGCATGCAGAGATAACTGGAAAGTAATTATTTTTGTATCAGCTCTAATCTTTAAGTACTGATAATACTGACATACAGGGAACAATAAAATTACTTTAAAGCTCTTATTGAGAGATCAGCAGTTTTTCTTTTTCAGCTTAATATATTAATAAATTAGCAGAACTGCTTTTAAGCAATCTCTTGGGATCCCTTGTGCAATGAAGCGGCATGTGAACTCCACGACAATGTACCTTGAAATACATGAAACCATCATGAAAAGAACTTTTTCGGTAGACGTGCTGCTGCTTTTTAGAAATGCAAAACTAGCAATCAGACATAGCATGTGTCCATTTTGTGTGCTTCTTACTAGCATTGTATGATGAGTCATCATTTTTAATATTTGCAGTGGCAAATTAATTAAACGCTCATTAAATTTAACCAACTTTTTTTTAATGCTGTAAAATAACCAGTTCATTTCATCTTAGTTTAAGTCTTTTTTTTTTTTTTCCTTTTTACTGCTGTCATTTTTTGTGCTTGTTTTTTTTCCCCAGTGAGGGTTGTCGGCGAGAAAATACAATGAAGAATGTTGGATGTCGCAAGTATGCGTTTAATTCCCTGCAACTGAAGGCTTTCCCAAAGTATTACAGGCCTCCAGAAGGAACTTATGGAAAAGTTGAAACATAAGCATACTATGTCCTTTAATTGCTGTTCCATTAAAACATGTGGATACACTCTAGATTAATACATGATTTTGTCATCCAGAAGAGATAAATAACCTTTTTGTACATTTCGCTAGGTTATACAGAGCATGTTACTTACAGAATTGGAATCCATAGTAACAATTATTCTGACACCTTAGCTTGAGAATAGTGTGATGACTCTGCCCGTTTAAATAGCCTTCAGTGTATGTAAGATCAACGGATATTGTGCTACTTAATAACTACCTATATGCAAATAGCTAGGTACCTCCTGGATGGGCAAGGACTCTAGGAATGGCATTTAGGCAGCTGTTTCACATAACATCTTTTTATACTGAGTTGACTTGAGATTGAGCTTTTCATAAACTTTTTAAAACTGCGAGTAAAACTCAAAAAAGTTGTAAATAAAAAGGGATTGCATCCTAGACAGTCTAATAATTGTAGAATGCACTGTTACAATCAAGAAACAGAAGTTTAAAAAAAAAAATCAGCACAATAAAAGCCAGGAGTATAAATTGTTTTAGTGTATATAGGATGCCATCTCCATATATAAAATTAACAATACATAAAAGGCTAGGCATATGAAGTCTAGTTTCTAGTTCTGTCCAAATAAAACAAATCCCTGTCATCTTTGGTAGATAAGAACTTGGACATACATCTTAAATGATTTTTAAAAAGTGTTTCAGAAACGCAATGATGCTTAACCATTAATGCCAGCAACAGCTCCCCCTGCCCTTCTCCGCTTTAAGGCAAGTGCAACAAGCAAGTTGCTAATGTTGCACGTGACATGTTCAGTATGTTCCATGGTGTTGTGTATTAGTTAACACATTTTTACCCATGGCTTTTTGTATCACTTCTGGATTGTAAGCATTAGTATCTTGGGAGGGGGGTTTACATTTTTTTTGATTGGTGTTTGATTCCCACCCCCCCCGCCCCAATATCAATTTTGTATGTCAATACAAAAATGCTCAAAGTGCCCAACGCATCCCCGTTTCTCTGTAACCAAGATTGGTTTCTGTTTACCTTTGCATTTTACCTGGGCAGACGTTCAGAATCCTGGGGGGGAAGTATGACTGTTTTCAGGGGATTTCTGACGAAGATGGGGGATGTCCCATGTTGACAGGAAGAAATTGCTCATGCGCTACTAACACGAGAGCCGCAGATGTGTTCTAGCTTATGACTAAGGTGATCAGTTTGATAGCATTTGATAAAAAATGTTCAACAGATCTCCTCGAAATTATCTCCCAAAGAATGCCTTTGAAGCTAAGATACCTTTTTTAAAAAACAGCTAAACATTAACTCCCAAATTTCAACAGGATTGAGTCATCTTTAGCTAGCTTCATTCAGCACACCGTGCCCTTTCCTTCTTGGTTTCCAAGGATGTCAGGTTTAGAATAGACAAATCTGCCCATTTATTCTTGTGAGAGTAGCAACAGCCAGGTAAGTATATGGCTGTTTTCTGATTGCTTTCTCCCTCTCACTGATGTTTGTCTGTGCTGTCACTGCTCTATCAATCAGTCATGTCCATTCTGCTCCCATGTAGGTTTGGGGGTCGCAGGTCTAGCAGTTTTTGCATTTTGCTTTTTTGCAGTATAACACTGAGCAGCATGTCACAAAGCCAGGTCAGAGAGTTCTGCTGAACTAGGTTGTTACCATTGTTTCAGTCTCTCTAGGATAACAAAACACTGAATTCTGTGCAAAATCAATGTACCTATCCCAGGTCTGAACAAATCATCTACAGTAGAACAGTCCCTTGGAAATTTTACAAACTGTGTTCGCCAATTAGTAAATAAGTGTTGATTTTGTTTTATTTTTTGCTAATATGTAAACAAATATATGGTGAAAAACTTTTCAGTGGGATCTCTTTAGACATGTTACTCCATCAGTTCTGCTCAACCTTCAGTCCCTGGCCCATTATTAAATGCTACATTTATTTTTGTATAAACTATACTCTTTATATCCCTTAGTTTTTATGAGTTGATAATTTTATTTTGTATATTTCAAACATAGTTAATTATATTTTAAGTCCTGTATTGTTACACTAAAAATCTTCCAATGTTCAGCTTCACAAGAAAATAAGAAGAGGTCTATTGTGACAATTAGCAGAGCCACTCTCTTAGACTGTGGCCAACAATCATTAGATCTACTCTACAGCTTAGCAATCTTTTATTTATTTTGTATACCAATGTAATCAGAAAAAGTTGCCGAATTTTGTATGTGCATGGTTTTTGCTCACCTTTTTAAAGTGGTGGAATACCAGTCTCAAGTACTGCATTATTTTGTTTAAAATATTCTGATTTCAGTATGCTTACATGTAAAAACATTGTTGTCCAGCTAACATTTTATATCTATGACATTGTCAGTACATGCACATTGACGGGCTTGTTTAAAGGGCGTAATGAACAGTAAGATCTCGAGCAGTTCATCAAAAAGAAAAACTGTGAAACTTGAAATCCACATAGGATGCTTCCCAAGGGTGAAGTAAGCTTTTCTGTTGCACAGGAGAGGCAAATTTAAGGATTACTGTACAATGAAGTTCTGTCTAATGTTCTTTTTTGAGTACATTTTTTAAATTATAAAACATACAAAGGTGAAAAAAGAAAACCGTTGCCAAGTATGTTCTGTGTATGTTCTGTGACAGTACCTACAGCACAGTTGCCTTGTTTCATTTATACATGTAAAATTACTGTATAATACAACACTGTTTTGTCCCAACACAACTGTATTTGCCAAGCTTTGTGCATTGAAATATTTTTATTTATTTGTTTTTGAGCAGTATTAATATATCATAAACATATGGCTACTGTTTTATATATTCTAGTTCATCCAATCCATGTATGCTGTAAATGTGCTAGTCTTTAGGATGAAAACCAATAAAGAACTGACAAGAACAACAAATGGTGGCTTACTTTTAATGTGTTTGCGGTAAATTAAAATAAACACTTTCAGGTTCCTTGACTCAATATGCTTTGTCTGTTGGAGAATAAGCTAAGTTGTGCATGGAGATATTTTACACAGATACGCAAATCAAGAAGTCATTCTAAGCCCTGCTGAAGTACAACTGCCATCGATTTCCTGTAGTTAAATCAGGAAAAAAATAGTTTTTTCCCACATAATATACATTCAGCAACAACAGTTAAACAAAGAAGCAGTATGAGATTATTTTTTTGCCTTAGGTTTACATGCTTTCTTCATGACTCTCTTACAAGACCTGAGCTTCATTCTCTGTTTTTCACTCTTCCCTCTGTTAATAGCGTTCCTTTCTCTGCTGCTGCTTCCCCTTCAGCCAACTCATCCCTCCAGCAGCTTTAGTAGTTGTGCTACTTTTCATCAGGGATAGGTTGTCATTATCAATTGTCATTTGGATTTCAGGTTAAATAAATTTTATATCATAGTGTAACAGACAATAACCCAGAGCATTCTCATTTCCATAAAATAGAAAAAATAGAACATAAAAATGTAATTCTGCTATCACTGGATGTTTGAGAACTGCGAAATGCAATTTTATTTCCTTGAAAGAGGACTGAGGACCATAGGCGAATAAGATTTTCTACTTACACAAAAAGAAAAACAGTACCAGAAACACCCCCCCCCCCCACGCGGTTTTATGNCCCCCCCCCCCCCATTGCTTTCATTGAGAGTGGAGAAAGAGATGCTTGACATGTTCTTAATTGCAAATGCAAAATACATATATATATATGTGTGTGTATATATGCTTACCTGTATTTCAGAAATTTAGAACTGCTGTAAAAAAAGTATCTACCAGTGTTCTTTTTAATCTGAAAAGGTGAGGTGTTTAAAAGGTGGTTGAAAGTCTAACAACTCTAAAAGGCATTCTGAGCTCTTAGAGAAACTGTCACTTATTCGAAGCTGACATAGGAGCCTCCGTAAGGATTGCTCCATTCAAAACCCACGGAGACTTGGGAATTTCGGTTGCCTGTGGAACTGTGGCTGCATGAAGGCCGTGTGCGTGTCCGTGGGTTGTGAGTGGTGCAGTGAGGGCCTGCTTTGGTGTGGAACCAGCGCTCCTTCCCCCTCTTTGCCATGACTTGTGCTGTACAACAGCCTTCAGGCAGGACTGGAAGCTCTGGTACAGCCTTCTCTGTACGGGCACTAACTGCGCCTCAGAAAGGCTTAACTGATGTCACAAAATCTAACGTCTTAAAAGTTTGAAGCGTGTGCTCTGACAAAAGAGAGGACATTTTAACAGATGCAACACAAAAAAAAAAAAAAAAAGCAGCACAAGATATAACAGAAAACCAAGAAGAAAACAACAACAAAAAAAGCAAAACACTTGTTTGAACTACAAAGAGTCCTCATCAAAAGAAATTGTAGGTAATTATGGTGACCAGGAGTAAGCTTTTTCAGGGTTTTCCAGTTTGTGAATTCCTAAACGTTTCTAAGACCCACCTCAGAAATTTTGTACTTATATGTTGTTGCCGAAAGCATATGAGTTTGTTTAAACTCCCTACAAGACTTTCAGGCTATGAATGGGAAAGCTTTACTCAACAGCAACCTCTTTTTCTCACATTACTTTAAATGTGATGCAAACTTCCTGCTCTCAATTAATGAAATATTTTGCCCATTGCAACTGCCCACCTTTGGCAGCATGATGGTGACGTGGAGCTGTGCCCTACTTTATTCAGTAGTGTCCAGTGTGATCAGTTGATGGGAGGAAAACACAGTTTGTAAGAGCCCGGTGTCCCTGCCGAGCATCCCATTTTTTTCTGAAGTCACGCCAGTATTAAGTTGTATGTTATTTGCCAGTCTGGTCCTGTAATTGCTGATGTTTTCTGTATTCCGCACAGACTTCAGCATCAAGAAGTCCTTATTTTTTGTGGTGGCCATTGTATTTGTGCATATACCCTAACTATTCTGAATGTAAAATTCCGCAAACCTGGTATTTTACAGATTTTACAGCGCAAGGAGCATACTATACATCCCCTAATAGAATTTATCGTGAAGTTTTGGTCCTTGCAGACAAAATGCTTGAGATACTGTGCCGTTTATTACTTACGTGTATCATTTTTGTACCTAACCCCAAATTGTGATACGCCTGTTGACTGTTCCTGAGGGAGCAGGGCGGAGGAGCCTTCCCAGCGTCTCCAAGAGCAACGGCAGCGGCAGCCCCGGGAAAGATCGCTAGGCCTGGAGTCAGCCGCTGCCCGTCAGGCTCTCGGAACGTTTAATTGTTCGTAGAGTTGAAAAGTTAAAATGAAGAGCAATTACAATGGCCAATGGGAAAGGCATTGCCTGGAACGTGAGCGAATTACGCTGTGGCCGAAATCGGTGATCTGGGGTGGGAATGGGTTTGTCTCCTTAATGCTCCCATCAGGGTCATCGGACACCTTTTCTGCTGGAACTATGCAGGGATTTCCCGCAAAAACCTTTGGGAGGGAGTTCAGAATTACGCTCCAACTGGATACTGGCGGGGGGGNNNNGGGGGGGGGGGGAAGGGGAGAAGTTTAGAAAAATCTCGATCTAGTTTATAATTAAAGTTTTACCAATAAGGAAGGAGAACTGGACTATAAAGCTGTTACACGGCCACAGGACCCCCGGATCAGCCCCGATTCTGCTTAACTACGCCGGGTGCTTCATTGCTTCGTCCCCGCTGCCGCCTCAGGCCAGCTCACCAGGCGCCTGTCAGCACGCGCCTCAAACCGCCGCCGCAGGGAAAACCCGCCCAACTCCCCTCGGTTTCCGCACGCCGGGCTGGGGCGGCGCGGCCTGTTACTCGCCGCGCGACGGCTGCCTTCGCGCGAGCAACAAGAACAGGAGCAATTAACCACAACCAATTAATTAACCGGGCGCCACAGCCTCTAA